>OU342736.1:371541389-372003994 GCA_910589765.1 Avena atlantica
CCATCCATATGACGGATAGATATACTCTGGACCCTCTCGGTGAAATGTCATCCAATTAGCTTGCAAGCATGTGACTGGCTCACAAGGGATCACATATCACGGGAACGAGAAAAGAGTACTTATCGGTAACGAGGTTGAACTAGGTATGCAGAGATACCGACGATCAAAACCTCGGATAAGTAAAATATCGTGAGACAAAAGGAAATTGGTATCGTATGTAAGTGGTTCATTCGATCGCAAAGTAATCGTAGAAATATGTGGGAGCCATATGAATTTCCAGATTCCTCTATTGGTTATTGATCAGAGAAGTGTCTCGATCATGTCCGCATAATTCACGAACCGTAGGGAGACACACTTAAGGATTCGATGTTGTTGAATAGTTATGGAATGATGAGTAAGAGGGGAAGGGGAAGGGGAAGGGGTACATGAATGTGTCATTACATGAATGTGTCATTACAAGTTGGAATGATTGCATCATGTACTAGGTGTCATCGCTGTCCAAAATAAAGGGTTTATTCAAATCCTACTTTGAAAAGTCAAACGGCTAGTTTAAAAATTCAAACAGCAGTTTTTGGAAAGAGGAGGAGAGGTGGAAACCGAGTTGGGGAGGAGTTCCCTCCTCCAACCGGCGGCCCACCTCCAAGACGAGTTGGGGAGGGACTCCCCTCCCCTTGGCCGCACCTCCCACCTATAAAGGGAGGGGCAGGGTTGCCCCTCCTAGCACACAAGTTCCCTGCCCCAAACCCTAGCTTGGCGCCACCACCTCCTGCAGCTGCCGCCGCCTCCTAGGGTTGCCCTAGACGCCGACTTGGGCTGCCCCAAGCCCTAGCCGCCGTCTCTAGCACCTCCTCCTTGGTGTGTCTAAACCCTAGATCGCGAAGGAGCTCTCTTATAGTCCACCATACTCGCTTCGGCTTAAGGCGAAGCCCTGCGAGATATCCCCTCTACTTCCGGTACCACGCCGTCGTGCTGCCGGAATCACGAGGAGAGTGCTACAACCTTCGCTGCCTGCTGGAACAAGGGAGAGGAAGGTCTTCATCGAGTACCGAACGTGTGACCGACTGCGGAAGCGCTGCCGAAACGCAGCGCCGGAAGGATCGTCTACGCGATCTTGAGATCGGGAGTGTACGACTACATCATCCACGAGAATCTGCTCTCGTTAACCGCTTTGGAATCTTCGAGGGTGAGTTCCTCTATAGACTCGTTGCTACAATCTACTAGATAGATCTTGGCTTGTTTGTGTGCATGCGGTAGAAATTTTTTGTTTTCCATGCTACGAACCCCTACAGTGGTATCAGAGTCGTGTCTATATGTAGATCTGTTGCACGAGTAGAACACAATGGTCATTGTGGGCGTTGATGCTTTTGTTGTCGATTGCATCTTGTGTACTTTGCATCTTGCGGGATGGTGGGATGAAGCGGCCCGGGCTAACCTTACATGACATCGTTCATGAGACTTGCTCCACGCTTGACATGCAACTTGTATTGCATAAGTGGCTTTGCGGGTGCCTGTTTCTCCCAACATAGTTAAGATTCAATTTACAACGGGTGATTGACAATACTAGTATCAATGTTGTGGTTCTTGTTCGTAAGTTAGAACGACACTTATTGAAAGCCCCAAACCACGTAAAATATGCAAAGAAAATTAGAGGCGTCTAACTTTGTTTTGCAGGGGTGTGCTGTGATGTGATATGGCCATGATTGTGATTATATTTGATGTATGCAATGTTCCTTATTGTAAGTTGGCAACCGGCAGGAGCCATATGGTTGTCTTTAAATTCTGTTAAGACCCGCGTGTCTATTCAAAGTAGTTGTAATAGTTGAAGCTGGTGGAAGACAACCATGGAGCAGCATCATTGACCTTGATGCAATGCCTGTGATGATGGAGATCATGTTCGTGCTTGAAGATGGAGATCGGAAGCACAAAGAAGAAAGGCCATATCATATCACATATTATGAATTGCATGTGATGTTAATCCTTTTATGCATCTTGTATTGCTTAGTTTATGACGGTAGCATTATAAGATGATCCCTCAAGCACACAATTTCAAGTTTTAAAGTGTTCATCCTTAGTAAGCACCGTTGCTAAAGCTCGTTATTTCGAAGCACCACGTGATGATCGGGTGTGTTAGATTCTGCGAGTGTATACAACGTGAGCAAGCCAGATTTGCTCATGCAGAAGCTAAGGTTTGATCTTGACGAGCCTAGCATGTACAGACATGGTCTCGGAACACGGATCACCGAAAGGTAAAGCATGAGTCATATAGTAGATATGATGAACATGTTGATTGTTCGCCATTGAAGCTGCATCAACTCTCGTGATGATCGGTTTTGATGTGGTGGATTTGGTTCGTCTGATCACTAAAACAATGTGAGGGATATTGTTTTGAGTGGGAGTTCAACAGCAATATGATTAAAAGTTGAACACTATTTATCATCAATTAAATCAAAGTGAATTTGCATAGTTGTTGTAGTCATTGGCATCCGTTTACCACCTTGCGCTTAGTTATAATTGAGATGATAGAACTATAGAATTCTGGTTAGTTACTTTACGAACTGGTATCGTATTGTTTTGAAGTGTTAATCTAAAGTTTAAAAGTCCTATTGCAAACTTTCAGTAAAGTTCCGGTTACTCCATGAAGTTTAATAATTGGTATTAAAACAAGAGTGACAATTCCAAGTATTAGTGTATAAGTATCATGTTTGTCTCCATGATTCTTGATATTCAAAGGATTGTCTTAATATCAAGGTTATCTAGGATCTGAAAGAGTTGTTTCAGAAACCATGATGTGTGGAAGATATTGTGAAATATGAAACGAAGTTTTGGTTGCAACATGACAGAGTATAATATGGCAAAAGTCATGTTCTCATATTTGATGAGAATTTGCAAAGGGTTGGAGACACTAGTTGTCCTAATCCACCAAAAGGTTTTGGATAGCAACATTATACTCACGATTCATCTTTATAAGCTAAAAGTAGCTTGATCATGGATAATTCCATGATAAGGGTGAATATTTGATGTAGGTAAAATATTTACTACACCAAGAGATTACTAAAGAAAGGAATTTGGAAGAACACCAAACATTTGATGATGGTGATCTACTTCAAAGTGCAAGTCCAAAGACATTTGTATTTAATTATACACGCTTTGGATTATGTGTCATATGTATGACTCCACTATTGATGTTGATAGATTCTTTCAAACAGAAAAGGAAATACTGAAAGAGAATCTCATAAATATATGGCAGGAAAGAAAAGACTAGAATTGTTCAGCTTAAGTATATAGATGATATACATGTTATGGCTATATTCTTTACTTATTAAACAATGTGGTTCTTAAGTATTTGATACTGAATTTGTTGGTGTGAATCGTCATACGAAACAACACAATTCATGAACTACAATGGCCTAAGTAACTAGCAAAAGAATATGTGATGATGTTCATCGAGAACAAATAAAGGGTTATTGTGTTGCTTGTTAAACATCAAAGTTTGCCTTCAAGATTTGTTTTATCAGATATTATGAGAACAAAAGGGTTGTTCAAATAATTGCCGTAATCCATAAAAGATGGATGATTCACAAATCTCGTTGGAGAAATCACATCCATAAAACTAGTGCTAAAAATGTCGAAAGACAAATTGATTGATAGATCACTTAGGGAGTGACATCGCCGTTTAAATTATATTTGAAAGAAAACATGAAGAAACTCCATGTGGATGGAATTTTGGAGTCTTTTGATTTTGATCACATGACGCTTGTGAAACTTTACTAGAAATAATTAAAACTTTGTTCATAGGCCAAAAGGGAACGAATGACTAGCTTATTGGAACTTGTACATATTGTTGTACGAAGTCCATTATGTGTAGTCAAGAGCGATGGATTTCAACTTCATATGCTTTCTCCGAGAATTTAAGTGAATATATGAATATTTACTTAATAAGGATGAAGTATGAAACATTTGAAAAGTTCAAAAACTTTCAAGATGAAGTGCAAAATTATTGTAACAAGAATATAAATAGTTTATGATAAGATCATAAAGGAAGATATTTGAGTTACAAGTTTAGCATAATACCTAAGATTTAAGGAATCGTTCCGTGGATTTGCATTTCCCGAAACACCATAAGAGTATGGAGTGTTCGAGATATGTAATTAAACCTTGTTTGACATGGTAAGATCGAAGGTGTAAATCATAAAACTGACATTATATTTTAAAGATTAAAAGCTTGAGAGACTACCGTTTTTCCACTGAAAAGAGCTTCATCATAATCCGTTGAAATGACACCATATAAAGTTATGGTTTGGGATAAAACCCAAGTAGTCCTTTCTTAAAACATTGGTATGCTATGCATAAGAAAGATGTGTGCAACCAAAGTCGGATGAACCTATCTTTGTATAACTGTTAAGTATTCCTCCATAAACACCGGAGACAAAAGTGTTTGTTGCTTAGAACGTCAAGTTTCTTTGAGAAGGAATTTTTCGTGAAAAGATAAGTGGGAGGACAATAGAACTTTTGATAAGGTTAAAAGAACCTTAGCTATATGTGCAGAGTTGCGCATCACCGAAAAGTGTTCTGGAGGCAGCAACAATGCTCATGGCTCACGTGCCTCAAAGGTTGTGGTCACGGAGATCTAAGTTCCTATTGAAACAAGTAGGTCGGGTAAACAATCAAATACCAAGATTTGAGGGTTGAATCATTATTTGAGAATAATGAACCGACTACATGCAAAGAAACGATGATGGGCCCTGACTCCGTCAAATGGCTTGAAGCCATAAAATCCGTGATAGTTCCATACATGAGAAATCAAGTTTTGAACTTGAAGGACCCTCGAGAAAGGTGTAAGACCTTACAGTTGTGTTTGGATCTATAAAGAAATAGACATGAATGTTTCGCATCTATGAAATGGTCGACATGATTGGGAAAGAGTTCACAATAATGTTCAAAGGTTGACTGTGACAAGATCTGATCTTTCATAGCGATATTTAGTCTAGACGGATTAATATAGAAACCACTACATATAATTTTGTTATGTGGTAGTTGGATAAACAAAACAAATTCTTCTAATAGAAGGGTTACCTAGGACGTGTGCATGACACGATCCAAAGGGTTTTGTTAATTCAAAGGATGCTAAATGCATATGCAAACTTCAATGGTTGAAGTAAGCGTTACAGAGTTGGAATCTTCACTATGATGAAACTGTTAAAGGAGTTCAAATTCGTCGGAGATAATGAAGATGCTTGCATTTGCAAGAAATTAAGTGGGAGCGCTAAGACATGTTTCTAATACATTATGTGGAAGACACATTGTTGATTGGAAATGATGTATCTTTTATTAACACAAGATAAGAATTTCATCTCGATGAAAGGCTTTGGCAAAACCCAAATATTTGGCATCAATAGACACTAATATGGTTGTGCCGAAAGTACATAGATGATGTATTGACTGAGTTCAGTATAGAAACTACAAGAAAGGTTCTTGTCACACAGAAAGGATTGAATGAGTTCAATATTGATGATATATTCAAGTGTATTGACACTGGGTAAGTGAAACAAAGATTCAAGTATAGATTGATACTTGATGTATGAAATCACAAAGAGTATTTATATCAATCATATTGTGATATGTACAAATCCAGATATGTCCTATACTCTAAATGTTATGAGCATATACCAGAATGATTCATAAGTTGATCATTGGACAATAGTAAAGATATTCTTATGATCTTTTGGAAGAACTAAGAGTATATTATTTGTAGAAGTGACAAATAGATGGTTAGTTCATTGTAAAAGTATTACATTGATACTAGTTTTGCCACAAAGTACAAATTAAGTTTATCTCAATCTAAGCTAAGGGTGGCACAATATAATGGAAAGTAAGTTCCATAATGGATTTGGATGAGTTCCAAAGTTAAGACATTGTGACAGATACTACAACAAAAGGCTGAGTATATGACTGCTATAATAGCAGCAAAAGAGGGCATTTGTGTCAAGTAGTTTGTTATCAAACTAGGTGTAGTTCACAGTGGGATAATACTATGAAGATATATTGTACGACAATATTATCAACATGTTTTAACCCCAAAGAACTAAAGGTCTCACCAAAGGACCAAAATTATACAAAGCCATCTCATTAGAGAATGAGTGATGCGTACAGACGCAAATACATGCAATTACACACGGACCTAGAAGTGTCAGATCCGGAGATCAGTTGACCACTAGCGAACGTGTACTTACAACACCGGAAAGCCATAGGTGTTGAATACACAAAGGTTTGAAACTAGATTATTGACTCTAGTGCAAGTGGGAGACTGTTGGAGATATGCCCAAGAGGAAATAATAAAGTGGTTATTATCATATCTTCATACTTATGATAAATGTTTACATACCATGCTATAATTATATTAATAGGAAACATTAATACTTGTGTGATTTGTAAACATAAAAGAGTCCCTGGTAAAGCCTCTTGTTAAACTAGCTTGTTGGTTAATATATGATCATGGTTTCCTGATCATGAACATAGAGATGTTATTAACAACAGGGTCATATCATTAGGAGAATGATGTGATGGACATACTCCTATAGATAAGCGTAGCATAAAGATCAAGTCATTTTAAATAGTTCAATTGCTATATGCTTTCTGATACATAGTAACCTAATTCCTTCGACCATGAGATCATGCATATCACCTTTACCGGATGGATTCTTTGATGACATCAAACACCATACCGTAACTTGGTGGCTATAAAGGTGGCATTGAGTGTTCGGAAAGTATTGGTTGAGACACATGGATCAAGAGTGGGATTTGTCCATCCATATGACGGATAGATATACTCTGGGCCCTCTCGGTGAAATGTCATCCAATTAGCTTGCAAGCATGTGACTGGCTCACAAGGGATCACATATCACGGGAACGAGAAAAGAGTACTTATTGGTAACGAGGTTGAACTAGGTATGCAGAGATACCGACGATCAAAACCTCGGATAAGTAAAATATCGTGAGACAAAAGGAAATTGGTATCGTATGTAAGTGGTTCATTCGATCGCAAAGTAATCATAGAAATATGTGGGAGCCATATGAATTTCCAGATTCATCTATTGGTTATTGATCGGAGAAGTGTCTCGATCATGTCCGCATAATTCACGAACCGTAGGGAGACACACTTAAGGATTCGATGTTGTTGAATAGTTATGGAATGATGAGTAAGAGACCGAATGTTGTTCGGAGTCTCGTATGGGATCCGGGATATCACGAGGAGATCCGGAATGGTCCGGAGAATAAGATTCATATAAGGAAAGTCCTGTTTCGGAGTTGGGGAATGATTCCGGTGTTTTCATCGGGAATGTTCTAGAAGGTTCCGGAATGTCCGGCACTCCGGAGGGGAAGGGGTACATGAATGTGTCATTACAAGTTGTAATGATTGCATCATGTACTAGGTGTCATCGCTGTCCAAAATAAAGGGTTTATTCAAATCCTAGTTTGAAAAGTCAAACGGCTAGTTTGAAAAGTCAAACGGCTAGTTTGAAAAGTCAAACGACAGTTTTTGGAAAGAGGAGGAGAGGTGGAAACCGAGTTGGGGAGGAGTTCCCTCCTCCAACCGGCGACCCACCTCCAAGCCGAGTTGGGGAGGGACTCCCCTCCCCTTGGCCGCACCTCCCACCTATAAAGGGAGGGGCAGGGTTGCCCCTCCTAGCACACAAGTTCCCTGCCCCAAACCCTAGCTTGGCGCCACCATGTGGCATCCCGCAAAACCACTACTAGAAAATCGCGTTGTTTTTGTGCATTGCATCGTCATCACCATGCATTGTTTGTCTGCATTATTTTGAAAAGACTAGTTTTGATTTATACAAATACCCTCTTTATTTTAAAAGGCAAAACCCCGATCGCATCGGAGATTTTATTTGTCTAAAAACTGTTTGCAAAATGGCCTAGTTTTAAAATAGGCAAGACCAAACAAACACACATCTTAAAACAGCCCCCATCTAAATCCTAATTACACCCAGATCTATCCTACCCACCAACCGCAGGCCGCCACCTCACCCTCTCACCCATTTCCTACCCACCTGCCACCTCACCGATCCACCAGCCCACCCTCTCCCCTTTTCTCACCCTAGCCACCCTACCCCTCTCTCTGACCCGCGGGACCCACCCCACCAGCCTGGCCCACCCACACAGCCACTCTCTCCTCTCTCCCCTGTGGACCCACCTACCCTCACCCACCCAAACACACCCACACACATCGCCAGCCCCACCTGGTCCCTGCCCGCGGGACCCACCCAGGTCCCACACCCGCCTCCCCACCGACGCGTTCCCCCACGCTCTGCCCCGTCTTCTTCCTCCTCCCTCCCCTTCGCCTCATCCCGACGACCTCTTCCCCCACCGGCGCGCTGCCCTCCCCTTCCCCCTCCGCCACCGGCCTCCTACCCGACGCCCGCCAGCAGACTCCCTCCTCCGCCGTCTGCCTGAGCCACCCCTCCGCGTCGGGCTCCTCGCCGGCCTCCCCCTCGCCGGCGCGCCGCGGAGCCCGCCCGGGCTCGCCCGAGCCCTCCTCGCCCCGAGCCGCTGCGCCCGGCCTCCGCTCGCCGGCCTCTATCCTCCGCCTCGACGCCCTGCACCGCGGCCCCGCACGCCCTTCCCGCCGGCGCCGCCCGCGGCCGCAGGTCCTCCCCGGCGCCTCCTCTCTCCCCGCCGCCGCCAAGCCCGACCCCGCACCGCTCCGGCCGCGGAGCCCTTCACCGCCTCCCCTGTCAACTTCGCCGCCGACGCCCGCCTCTCCCCGTCTGCCCCGCCTGCATCTCCCCCGGACCTCCGCCAGCTTCCTCCGTCGCAGGGCCGCCGCCGGCCTCGGTCGCGCCCCCGACCCCGCCTCGCGTCACCGACGTCCTGCAGCGCCGACCCGGGGCCCGTCCCTCCTCCGCGAGCCTGGCCTCCCCTGGCCCCGTGCGCCACCGTCTCGCCGTCGGCCGCAGCTGGGAGCCCCTAGCCGCGTGCGTGCTACTGTCCCTCCCCGCGAGCACCTTCCCGCGTCGAGCTGCAGTCATGGACGTCTCCGGCCAGGCACCTTCCCGTCACCAACCGTCCTTGTCCTGTGTGTGAGGGTCCGATCCGCTCAAGCGTCTCCCGTGGCAAAACCATATCACAATGTCGCCAAGATCTTCCAAGTACAGATCAACGCCAAGTTCCGCCAAGACCCGTTATCGGACTCCGGGGCCCGCCAAGTTCTTCCACGTGGACCCAACGAACCGAAGACCGATCCCGGAGTTCGAAGACCGGCCCTTTCGAAGACGCCGAGATCCGGGACACCAAGATCTCTGCCGTGTAACGGCAAGACCGACGACACGGCCCGACGACCGCGGATGCGACAAGTTCTCCTTCCCGGATGCGAGCCCTAGATCCGAAGATCGCCGAGTACTTCGTTTCGAAACGCCAAGATCTACTCCGCTATCCGAGACCGAACCCGTCGAACCCTGGACCCCGAGACCCGACCCCGAACCCCGGAACCCCAAGATCGTCGAGACCCCTTATGTGTGAACCTTTTCCGAACCCTATTTTATAAATGGTCAACTATATGAATTGTTGCACATTAAATCAATCATCTCGCATGCATACCATGTGGTTTGGGGGCCTTATGCCGGTTCACCTCATAATTAAATATGGGGCCATAAGCGGGCAAATCTAGCCTTATATTGGCCTCATTTCAATTTGTGTAGCGAACCCGGTGCTATCTCTTGCCATGCTAAAACAACATTTAATTTGCGAGGGTTCTAAACAACTCGAACCATATAATTAATTGTCGGGACCCCGGTTCCACTTAATATTGACCTAATTGCATCGCATCTTTGTCATGCCATACATCATACATGCATCATGCCCGATCTTTTGCCATAGTATTAAATATTGCATCCGGTGTTTCTTCTAGTGTTTTGCTTCTTCGCGGATAAGGCCGTTGAGTTGATGCGAGTGCCGACCCGATCTTCGGTTGAACCTTCGACGATGTTTTCAGGCGAGCATCTCCCCCTTTCTACCTATCTTACTTTTCTAGTATTTATTCCCTCCTGTTGATCTTTGCTATCTGTGTTGCGATGCTCTAGTTTTCGTACCCGTGATATCCCTTGCAGCCATATATAGCCTTGGACACATCCTATTACCTGTTGTTTGGTAGATAGTTGGGCCCGCGCGTCGTAGTCGCTTGCTCAAGTGTTTTTGCGTGTCGTCAAGTACCACAGTTGTTGGAGAAGTGCCGCATGTTTATTGTTGGAGATGATCATGGTTTTACTTATCGTTCACTTTAATTCCTGTTTAACAACTAAAATTGAATTAAGCAGAGGCATCGGTGGGTGATAGATAATATTTGGTTTCCGACCGCCCACTTGTGTCTCATAGGACCCCGAGTTCTTGACACCTGTTCCGAGATCGAGCGCGCTAACCACAGGTGGGGAGATATGGGCCCCCATTGATTATTACCTGATTTCAAAGTATTGTATTGGGGGCCACAAACTAGTTTAAGGTTTTATTTACGATCTTGTACTTATGCCATGCTTTACTGCTTTATTTACGTTTGTGCGAGGAGCACACTGTACTGTTTAGGAAGCGGAGTGTTTTCACGGTATCGACAGTCCCCGTTTGGGATTTGCTGTCGTTTACAGCCACTGACGCAAACCCTAAGTCCGTCTCGAAGACCGGCCGACTTCGTTGCGGGTTCGACTTGGTGGGGTGGCCCCCATGTACTTGCTTTGGGTCTGGGAACGTCGTGACTTAGGCCCCGCCGACATACCGATGGGTGTATGTTAACTGATCTGGCAAAAAGGGTCGAAGTGCCTGTGGATACTTTGGTGCACCCCTGCAGGGTTAAATCTTTTCGAGAAGCTGTGTCCGCGGTTACGGACGACTTGGAGCACAGTGCTTGACCATAGACAACCATAACTAAAGTTTATTGTTATAAATTGACTTGTATCCGATATGACTAGTAATCGGCTTCACTACAACAGAATGGCTAAGTAAAAGTACCAACAACTGCTGGGTTTTGGGGTTATCTCATGCTAATTGTATCTGACTAGTAAGTGTTGCCACTATAACGGAATGGTTAACTAAAAGTACCCACTTCTTACTTTATCAGGATGATTATCTACACCTGACTAGTAATTGCTGCAACGATAACTGAATAAATAAAACTGCCAACTGTGTGAGTTCCTCGGTTGACTTCCTCGTTTGGTCTCGAGGGGGAATACCCGGATGGGATTGTTTGGTGTTAGTATCAGGCTGGTTCCGGATAGGTCTTTCTTACCCCTCTCTGATAGTCGCCAGTTGTATCGAGTCTCTATAGGTTGCTTAGCGCATGCTGCCGCTGCCGCTTCAGTCCACCATACCTATATAGGCGAGGACCGCCAAATTCTAGCCTCGCCGTGTACTGGCCTCAGTACTGACGCTCCTCTTTTTCCTTGGCCCTTTGTCGGCACCCCTTTTGTTTAAGCAGGTTGTGAGATCGACGCCGTTAGCAGGGTTATCCTTCCGGCTTGGCCTGGGCAGGGTTATGGACGCCATTGGTTATTCTTCAGGGCTCTTAGCCCCATTTGCATCTTGTCCGTAGCTGGACGCTCTATCGTTTTCAAGGTGATTTGGATCTGTGTATACTAAATCTGTATTCTTGACTCTTTGAGTCGCTGTTATATATATATCTGTTCTGTGGGTCCCATCGAGGACTGTTGTGTAATGTTATTACTTCGTTTTCCACCCGCACGAAAGTGCCTGGTGGGCACCTTTGAATCGTTTCTATGCGGGTTTGGCGAGTTTCGCTAAAACTTGCATAGGGCTGATTCTGAGGGTGTTACAGAGTGGTATTAGAGCTCAGCAGTTGCGATACCCCACAAGTCCAGCCTGTAGGATAACCTAGCTAACGGCCGAAGTAGAGTGTCAAAACTATTTTTGAAAATCGGTTGGATAGTTCTGATTAGGTCTGATTTTACTCCTTACCCCTCTGTTATTCTCCTCTTACCTCTACGTGTTTTGAATCCGCTCTCCTCTTCCTCTTCGAGTCCAGGATTTCTCGCGGTTGGGTTTTCGTAGTACCTTCAGGGTTTCGCTTCCTTCTTTGATAACGGTGTTCTACCATCCGGTGTTCATGCTGCCTGAGGAATCCGTCTTCTGTGGTACCCTCCTTTGTTCTTTGTTTGTGCCTTCCGGTGTTTTCCGACGCGACGAGATCATCTACGCCAGATCCGATGCAGAGTCTGCATCACTCCTTTGTTTCCGAACCTCGCTTGTCGAGATCTTCAGTCTAACTTCGAGAGTTGGTTGCATAATCCGCCTATTCGTGTGCAGAGTAATGGTTTGAGTGCGGGATGGAGTAGCTACCATACCACTACTCTTATCATTCGCACTTGTACGTCGAATCGGTGGATCCAGCAATTTACTCTTTCCACGGAAGCTAGAGGTGGCTTTATTTGTTGATGCCTCTACCTTCGACCTTTTGTTTCCGGAGTGTTCTCTCGACGATCACGGACAACGACCTCTTGTTAGTGGTGTCGCGAGGATCTACACGAAGCGAGAAGACGTAGTTCGCCGACCTTCCTTCCGGTACCATGAGGCGGATCTCGAGGGCGAGATCCATTGTTAGTGGTGTCGAATTGTGGCATCCCGCAAAACCACTACTAGAAAATCGCGTTGTTTTTGTGCATTGCATCGTCATCACCATGCATTGTTTGTCTGCATTATTTTGAAAAGACTAGTTTTGATTTATACAAATACCCTCTTTATTTTAAAAGGCAAAACCCCGATCGCATCGGAGATTTTATTTGTCTAAAAACTGTTTGCAAAATGGCCTAGTTTTAAAATAGGCAAGACCAAACAAACACACATCTTAAAACAGCCCCCATCTAAATCCTAATTACACCCAGATCTATCCTACCCACCAACCGCAGGCCGCCACCTCACCCTCTCACCCATTTCCTACCCATCTGCCACCTCACCGATCCACCAGCCCACCCTCTCCCCTTTTCTCACCCTAGCCACCCTACCCCTCTCTCTGACCCGCGGGACCCACCCCACCAGCCTGGCCCACCCACACAGCCACTCTCTCCTCTCTCCCCTGTGGACCCACCTACCCTCACCCACCCAAACACACCCACACACATCGCCAGCCCCACCTGGTCCCTGCCCGCGGGACCCACCCAGGTCCCACACCCGCCTCCCCACCGACGCGTTCCCCCACGCTCTGCCCCGTCTTCTTCCTCCTCCCTCCCCTTCGCCTCATCCTGACGACCTCTTCCCCCACCGGCGCGCTGCCCTTCCCTTCCCCCTCCGCCACCGGCCTCCTACCCGACGCCCGCCAGCAGACTCCCTCCTCCGCCGTCTGCCTGAGCCACCCCTCCGCGTCGGGCTCCTCGCCGGCCTCCCCCTCGCCGGCGCGCCGCGGAGCCCGCCCGGGCTCGCCCGAGCCCTCCTCGCCCCGAGCCGCTGCGCCCGGCCTCCGCTCGCCGGCCTCTATCCTCCGCCTCGACGCCCTGCACCGCGGCCCCGCACGCCCTTCCCGCCGGCGCCGCCCGCGGCCGCAGGTCCTCCCCGGCGCCTCCTCTCTCCCCGCCGCCGCCAAGCCCGACCCCGCACCGCTCCGGCCGCGGAGCCCTTCACCGCCTCCCCCGTCAACCTCGCCGCCGACGCCCGCCTCTCCCCGTCTGCCCCGCCTGCATCTCCCCCGGACCTCCGCCAGCTTCCTCCGTCGCAGGGCCGCCGCCGGCCTCGGTCGCGCCCCCGACCCTGCCTCGCGTCACCGACGTCCTGCAGCGCCGACCCGGGGCCCGTCCCTCCTCCGCGAGCCTGGCCTCCCCTGGCCCCGTGCGCCACCGTCTCGCCGTCGGCCGCAGCTGGGAGCCCCTAGCCGCGTGCGTGCTACTGTCCCTCCCCGCGAGCACCTTCCCGCGTCGAGCTGCAGTCATGGACGTCTCCGGCCAGACACCTTCCCGTCACCAACCGTCCTTGTCCTGTGTGTGAGGGTCCGATCCGCTCAAGCGTCTCCCGTGGCAAAACCATATCACAATGTCGCCAAGATCTTCCAAGTACAAATCAACGCCAAGTTCCGCCAAGACCCGTTATCGGACTCCGGGGCCCGCCAAGTTCTTCCACGTGGACCCAACGAACCGAAGACCGATCCCGGAGTTCGAAGACCGGCCCTTTCGAAGACGCCGAGATCCGGGACACCAAGATCTCTGCCGTGTAACGGCAAGACCGACGACACGGCCCGACGACCGCGGATGCGACAAGTTCTCCTTCCCGGATGCGAGCCCTAGATCCGAAGATCGCCGAGTACTTCGTTTCGAAACGCCAAGATCTACTCCGCTATCCGAGACCGAACCCGTCGAACCCTGGACCCCGAGACCCGACCCCGAACCCCGGAACCCCAAGATCGTCGAGACCCCTTATGTGTGAACCTTTTCCGAACCCTATTTTATAAATGGTCAACTATATGAATTGTTGCACATTAAATCAATCATCTCGCATGCATACCATGTGGTTTGGGGGCCTTATGCCGGTTCACCTCATAATTAAATATGGGGCCATAAGCGGGCAAATCTAGCCTTATATTGGCCTCATTTCAATTTGTGTAGCGAACCCGGTGCTATCTCTTGCCATGCTAAAACAACATTTAATTTGCGGGGGTTCTAAACAACTCGAACCATATAATTAATTGTCGGGACCCCGGTTCCACTTAATATTGACCTAATTGCATCGCATCTTTGTCATGCCATACATCATACATGCATCATGCCCGATCTTTTGCCATAGTATTAAATATTGCATCCGGTGTTTCTTCTAGTGTTTTGCTTCTTCGCGGATAAGGCCGTTGAGTTGATGCGAGTGCCGACCCGATCTTCGGTTGAACCTTCGACGATGTTTTCAGGCGAGCATCTCCCCCTTTCTACCTATCTTACTTTTCTAGTATTTATTCCCTCCTGTTGATCTTTGCTATCTGTGTTGCGATGCTCTAGTTTTCGTACCCGTGATATCCCTTGCAGCCATATATAGCCTTGGACACATCCTATTACCTGTTGTTTGGTAGATAGTTGGGCCCGCGCGTCGTAGTCGCTTGCTCAAGTGTTTTTGCGTGTCGTCAAGTACCACAGTTGTTGGAGAAGTGCCGCATGTTTATTGTTGGAGATGATCATGGTTTTACTTATCGTTCACTTTAATTCCTGTTTAACAACTAAAATTGAATTAAG
This sequence comes from Avena atlantica, assembly GCA_910589765.1. Lineage (NCBI taxonomy): Eukaryota > Viridiplantae > Streptophyta > Magnoliopsida > Poales > Poaceae > Avena > Avena atlantica. The sequence continues at coordinate 371,556,596 of OU342736.1, forward strand.
CAGAGGCATCGGTGGGTGATAGATAATATTTGGTTTCCGACCGCCCACTTGTGTCTCATAGGACCCCGAGTGCTTGACACCTGTTCCGAGATCGAGCACGCTAACCACAGGTGGGGAGATATGGGCCCCCATTGATTATTACCTGATTTCAAAGTATTGTATTGGGGGCCACAAACTAGTTTAAGGTTTTATTTACGATCCTGTACTTATGCCATGCTTTACTGCTTTATTTACGTTTGTGCGAGGAGCACAGTGTACTGTTTAGGAAGCGGAGTGTTTTCGCGGTATCGACAGTCCCCGTTTGGGATTTGCTGTCGTTTACAGCCACTGACGCAAACCCTAAGTCCGTCTCGAAGACCGGCCGACTTCGTTGCGGGTTCGACTTGGTGGGGTGGCCCCCATGTACTTGCTTTGGGTCTGGGAACGTCGTGACTTAGGCCCCGCCGACATACCGATGGGTGTATGTTAACTGATCTGGCAAAAAGGGTCGAAGTGCCTGTGGATACTTTGGTGCACCCCTGCAGGGTTAAATCTTTTCGAGAAGCTGTGTCCGCGGTTACGGACGACTTGGAGCACAGTGCTTGACCATAGACAACCATAACTAAAGTTTATTGTTATAAATTGACTTGTATCCGATATGACTAGTAATCGGCTTCACTACAACAGAATGGCTAAGTAAAAGTACCAACAACTGCTGGGTTTTGGGGTTATCTCATGCTAATTGTATCTGACTAGTAAGTGTTGCCACTATAACGGAATGGTTAACTAAAAGTACCCACTTCTTACTTTATCAGGATGATTATCTACACCTGACTAGTAATTGCTGCAACGATAACTGAATAAATAAAACTGCCAACTGTGTGAGTTCCTCGGTTGACTTCCTCGTTTGGTCTCGAGGGGGAATACCCGGATGGGATTGTTTGGTGTTAGTATCAGGCTGGTTCCGGATTGGTCTTTCTTACCCCTCTCTGATAGTCGCCAGTTGTATCGAGTCTCTATAGGTTGCTTAGCGCATGCTGCCGCTGCCGCTTCAGTCCACCATACCTATATAGGCGAGGACCGCCAAATTCTAGCCTCGCCGTGTACTGGCCTCAGTACTGACGCTCCTCTTTTTCCTTGGCCCTTTGTCGGCACCCCTTTTGTTTAAGCAGGTTGTGAGATCGACGCCGTTAGCAGGGTTACCCTTCCGGCTTGGCCTGGGCAGGGTTATGGACGCCATTGGTTATTCTTCAGGGCTCTTAGCCCCATTTGCATCTTGTCCGTAGCTGGACGCTCTATCGTTTTCAAGGTGATTTGGATCTGTGTATACTAAATCTGTATTCTTGACTCTTTGAGTCGCTGTTATATATATATCTGTTCTGTGGGTCCCATCGAGGACTGTTGTGTAATGTTATTACTTCGTTTTCCACCCGCACGAAAGTGCCTGGTGGGCACCTTTGAATCGTTTCTATGCGGGTTTGGCGAGTTTCGCTAAAACTTGCATAGGGCCGATTCTGAGGGTGTTACAGAGTGGTATCAGAGCTCAGCAGTTGTGATACCCCACAAGTCCAGCCTGTAGGATAACCTAGCTAACGGCCGAAGTAGAGTGTCAAAACTATTTTTGAAAATCGGTTGGATAGTTCTGATTAGGTCTGATTTTACTCCTTACCCCTCTGTTATTCTCCTCTTACCTCTACGTGTTTTGAATCCGCTCTCCTCTTCCTCTTCGAGTCCAGGATTTCTCGCGGTTGGGTTTTCGTAGTACCTTCAGGGTTTCGCTTCCTTCTTTGATAACGGTGTTCTACCATCCGGTGTTCATGCTGCCTGAGGAATCCGTCTTCTGTGGTACCCTCCTTTGTTCTTTGTTTGTGCCTTCCGGTGTTTTCCGACGCGACGAGATCATCTACGCCAGATCCGATGCAGAGTCTGCATCACTCCTTTGTTTCCGAACCTCGCTTGTCGAGATCTTCAGTCTAACTTCGAGAGTTGGTTGCATAATCCGCCTATTCGTGTGCAGAGTAATGGTTTGAGTGCGGGATGGAGTAGCTACCATACCACTACTCTTATCATTCGCACTTGTACGTCGAATCGGTGGATCCAGCAATTTACTCTTTCCACGGAAGCTAGAGGTGGCTTTATTTGTTGATGCCTCTACCTTCGACCTTTTGTTTCCGGAGTGTTCTCTCGACGATCACGGACAACGACCTCTTGTTAGTGGTGTCGCGAGGATCTACACGAAGCGAGAAGATGCAGTTCGCCGACCTTCCTTCCGGTACCATGAGGCGGATCTCGAGGGCGAGATCCATTGTTAGTGGTGTCGAATTGTGGCATCCCGCAAAACCACTACTAGAAAATCGCGTTGTTTTTGTGCATTGCATCGTCATCACCATGCATTGTTTGTCTGCATTATTTTGAAAAGACTAGTTTTGATTTATACAAATACCCTCTTTATTTTAAAAGGCAAAACCCCGATCGCATCGGAGATTTTATTTGTCTAAAAACTGTTTGCAAAATGGCCTAGTTTTAAAATAGGCAAGACCAAACAAACACACATCTTAAAACAGCCCCCATCTAAATCCTAATTACACCCAGATCTATCCTACCCACCAACCGCAGGCCGCCACCTCACCCTCTCACCCATTTCCTACCCACCTGCCACCTCACCGATCCACCAGCCCACCCTCTCCCCTTTTCTCACCCTAGCCACCCTACCCCTCTCTCTGACCCGCGGGACCCACCCCACCAGCCTGGCCCACCCACACAGCCACTCTCTCCTCTCTCCCCTGTGGACCCACCTACCCTCACCCACCCAAACACACCCACACACATCGCCAGCCCCACCTGGTCCCTGCCCGCGGGACCCACCCAGGTCCCACACCCGCCTCCCCACCGACGCGTTCCCCCACGCTCTGCCCCGTCTTCTTCCTCCTCCCTCCCCTTCGCCTCATCCCGACGACCTCTTCCCCCACCGGCGCGCTGCCCTCCCCTTCCCCCTCCGCCACTGGCCTCCTACCCGACGCCCGCCAGCAGACTCCCTCCTCCGCCGTCTGCCTGAGCCACCCCTCCGCGTCGGGCTCCTCGCCGGCCTCCCCCTCGCCGGCACGCCGCGGAGCCCGCCCGGGCTCGCCCGAGCCCTCCTCGCCCCGAGCCGCTGCGCCCGGCCTCCGCTCGCCGGCCTCTCTCCTCCGCCTCGACGCCCTGCACCGCGGCCCCGCACGCCCTTCCCGCCGGCGCCGCCCGCGGCCGCAGGTCCTCCCCGGCGCCTCCTCTCTCCCCGCCGCCGCCAAGCCCGACCCCGCACCGCTCCGGCCGCGGAGCCCTTCACCGCCTCCCCCGTCAACCTCGCCGCCGACTCCCGCCTCTCCCCGTCTGCCCCACCTGCATCTCCCCCGGACCTCCGCTAGCTTCCTCCGTCGCAGGGCCGCCGCCGGCCTCGGTCGCGCCCCCGACCCCGCCTCGCGTCACCGACGTCCTGCAGCGCCGACCCGGGGCCCATCCCTCCTCCGCGAGCCTGGCCTCCCCTGGCCCCGTGCGCCACCGTCTCGCCGTCGGCCGCAGCTGGGAGCCCCTAGCCGCGTGCGTGCTACTGTCCCTCCCCACGAGCACCTTCCCGCGTCGAGCTGCAGTCATGGACGTCTCCGGCCAGGCACCTTCCCGTCACCAACCGTCCTTGTCCTGTGTGTGAGGGTCCGATCCGCTCAAGCGTCTCCCGTGGCAAAACCATATCACAATGTCGCCAAGATCTTCCAAGTACAGATCAACGCCAAGTTCCGCCAAGACCCGTTATCGGACTCCGGGGCCCGCCAAGTTCTTCCACGTGGACCCAACGAACCGAAGACCGATCCCGGAGTTCGAAGACCAGCCCTTTCGAAGACGCCGAGATCCGGGACACCAAGATCTCCGCCGTGTAACGGCAAGACCGACGACACGGCCCGACGGCCGCGGATGCGACAAGTTCTCCTTCCCGGATGCGAGCCCCAGATCCGAAGATCGCTGAGTACTTCGTTTCGAAACACCAAGATCTACTCCGCTATCCGAGACCGAACCCGTCGAACCCTGGACCCCGAGACCCGACCCCGAACCCCGGAACCCCGGAACCCCAAGATCGTCGAGACCCCTTATGTGTGAACCTTTTCCGAACCCTATTTTATAAATGGTCAACTATATGAATTGTTGCACATTAAATCAATCATCTCGCATGCATACCATGTGGTTTGGGGGCCTTATGCCGGTTCACCTCATAATTAAATATGGGGCCATATGCGGGCAAATCTAGCCTTATATTGGCCTCATTTCAATTTGTGTAGCGAACCCGGTGCTATCTCTTGCCATGCTAAAACAACATTTAATTTGCGGGGGTTCTAAACAACTCGAACCATATAATTAATTGTCGGGACCCCGGTTCCACTTAATATTGACCTAATTGCATCGCATCTTTGTCATGCCATACATCATACATGCATCATGCCCGATCTTTTGCCATAGTATTAAATATTGCATCCGGTGTTTCTTCTAGTGTTTTGCTTCTTCGCGGATAAGGCCGTTGAGTTGATGCGAGTGCCGACCCGATCTTCGGTTGAACCTTCGTCGATGTTTTCAGGCGAGCATCTCCCCCTTTCTACCTATCTTACTTTTCTAGTATTTATTCCCTCCTGTTGATCTTTGCTATCTGTGTTGCGATGCTCTAGTTTTCGTACCCGTGATATCCCTTGCAGCCATATATAGCCTTGGACACATCCTATTACCTGTTGTTTGGTAGATAGTTGGGCCCGCGCGTCGTAGTCGCTTGCTCAAGTGTTTTTGTGTGTCGTCAAGTACCACAGTTGTTGGAGAAGTGCCGCATGTTTATTGTTGGAGATGATCATGGTTTTACTTATCGTTCACTTTAATTCCTGTTTAACAACTAAAATTGAATTAAGCAGAGGCATCGGTGGGTGATAGATAATATTTGGTTTCCGACCGCCCACTTGTGTCCCGTAGGACCCCGAGTTCTTGACACTGTTCCGAGATCGAGCGCGCTAACCACAGGTGGGGAGATATGGGCCCCCCATTGATTATTACCTGATTTCAAAGTATTGTATTGGGGGCCACAAACTAGTTTAAGGTTTTATTTACGATCCTGTACTTATGCCATGCTTTACTGCTTTATTTAAGTTTGTGCGAGGAGCACACTGTACTGTTTAGGAAGCGGAGTGTTTTCGCGGTATCGACAATCCCCGTTTGGGGATTTGCTGTCGTTTACAGCCACTGACGCAAACCCTAAGTCCGTCTCGAAGACCGGCCGACTTCGTTGCGGGTTCGACTTGGTGGGGTGGCCCCCATGTACTTGCTTTGGGTCTGGGAACGTCGTGACTTAGGCCCCGCCGACATACCGATGGGTGTATGTTAACTGATCTGGCAAAAAGGGTCGAAGTGCCTATGGATACTTTGGTGCACCCCTGCAGGGTTAAATCTTTTCGAGAAGCCGTGTCCGCGGTTACGGACGACTTGGAGCACAGTGCTTGACCATAGACAACCATAACTAAAGTTTATTGTTATAAATTGACTTGTATCCGATATGACTAGTAATCAGCTTCACTACAACAGAATGGCTAAGTAAAAGTACCAACAACTGCTGGGTTTTGGGGTTATCTCATGCTAATTGTATCTGACTAGTAAGTGTTGCCACTATAACGGAATGGTTAACTAAAAGTACCCACTGCTTACTTTATCATGATGATTATCTACACCTGACTAGTAATTGCTGCAACGATAACTGAATAAATAAAACTGCCAACTGTGTGAGTTCCTCGGTTGACTTCCTCGTTTGGTCTCGAGGGGGAATACCCGGATGGGATTGTTTGGTGTTAGTATCAGGCTGGTTCCGGATAGGTCTTTCTTACCCCTCTCTGATAGTCGCCAGTTGTATCGAGTCTCTATAGGTTGCTTAGCGCATGCTGCCGCTGCCGCTTCAGTCCACCATACCTATGTAGGCGAGGACCGCCGAATTCTAGCCTCGCCGTGTACTGGCCTCAGTACTGACGCTCCTCTTTTTGCTTGGCCCTTTGTCGGCACCCCTTTTGTTTAAGCAGGTTGTGAGATCGATGCCGTTAGCAGGGTTACCCTTCCGGCTTGGCCTGGGCAGGGTTATGGACGCCATTGGTTATTCTTCAGGGCTCTTAGCCCCATTTGCATCTTGTCCGTAGCTGGACGCTCTATCGTTTCCAAGGTGATTTGGATCTGTGTATATTAAATCTGTATTCTTGACTCTTTGAGTCGCTGTTATATATATATCTGTTCTGTGGGTCCCATCGAGGACTGTTGTGTAATGTTATTACTTCGTTTTCCACCCGCACGAAAGTGCCTGGTGGGCACCTTTGAATCGTTTCTATGCGGGTTTGGCGGGTTTCGCTAAAACTTGCATAGGGCCGATTCTGAGGGTGTTACACACCACCTCCTGCAGCTGCCGCCGCCTCCTAGGGTTGCCCTAGCCGCCGACTTGGGCTGCCCTAAGCCCTAGCCGCCGGCTCTAGCACCTCCTCCTTGGTGTGTCTAAACCCTAGATCGCGGAGGAGCTCTCTCATAGTCCACCATACTCGCTCCGGCTTAAGGCGAAGCCCTGCGAGATCTTCCCTCTACTTCCGGTACCACGCCGTCGTGCTGCCGGAATCGCGAGGAGAGTGCTACAACCTCCGCTGCCTGCTGGAACAAGGGAGAGGAAGGTCTTCATCGAGTACCGAACGTGTGACCGACTGCGGAAGCGCTGTCGGAACGCAACGCCGAAAGGATCGTCTACGCGATCTTGAGATCGGGAGTGTACGACTACATCATCCACGAGAATCTGCTCTCGTTAACCGCTTTGGAATCTTCGAGGGTGAGTTCCTCTATCGACTCGTTGCTACAATCTAGTAGATAGATCTTGGCTTGTTTGTGTGCATGCGGTAGAATTTTTTTGTTTTCCATGCTACGAACCCCTACAACAACAACAACAACAACAACAAAAACTTAAAAGGGAGATTACAACAAAACAGAGATATCATAGTTTTTGTTATCTTTGGTATTCAGCAAATTGCTCTTAAACCACGGATACAATCAGTAGAAAACTGGGTAGACAAGTAGACATATGACTCGAACATACGCACCAAATTTCAGCTCAATCGGACATAGTTTGTCTGCCAAGCTGCTCTATATTGAAACTGCAGCAGTACGAACTGCCTAAACCACTTCCAAATATGGCGCTACATAGACCAAAAACTCAAACTAGCTAACTAGATCAAAGTACTCAAAGTAAGGAACAACCTCATGAAGTTTAGAGCCAATCCAAGCATGTTCGAGACTCCAAACACCAGCTTGAAGACAGACCGATCAGATCTCAGTAACCTGAACAAAATTCGCACATCTTTCTTCCTCTCTTCTCACTAGGTTGTAGTGTTCTTGTGTATTCTCTCACCCTCTCATTATAGTAGCCATGATGGCTTGCTTGTCTCACTTTCTCACTCTCTCACCTAGCCACCAAGCTGGCTAGGTTTTTTTTTCTACTCCTCTCACAAGGAGCACCTCAGTCGTTGGATGCGAACCTCGATCAATAGTTGAAATATATTGGACTTCACGGGTTTTAGTTGGGTTGCCAACACATCTCCATGTGGAGGGACATGACCAAACATTTTCTTACTTTTCTTTCTTCGTGCACTTGTCCCCTCCCCCCCCCCCCCCCCCCCCCCCCCCCCCCCCCCCCCCCCCCCCCCACACCCACCCAATGTAATCTCCCATCTTTTATTTTGCTTTAATTTTCAAATTACAGCATAGGGGTCTCATCTACGGTCCCATGGTAAAAAAAAGTAGCCATGGTTGTGATATCTAGCAAACTAGCTATGGAGCTAACATTGGAGAGGGGGCATGGAGACGGTGCTTACATCCATGGTTGAAAAAGGCGACAACCTGCTGAAGCCGGAGAAGACGATGACAGACGCAAAGAGGATAAGTCAGTGGCACGATCTACGAGACTATAGCAGCCAGTGCCGGAGAAGACAAAGTGAAGGACCAGGTGCCAGAGATATGCGTACACAGCAGCCAGTGACGCGGATCTAAATCGCCACCGCCGCTGCCAAAGCCATGGCCCAAGAGAAAAATAAGGATGCTTTTGTTTTTCCATGTGGTCTAGTGACAGACTAAGAGGAAGGTGAGGCTACTAATCTCGCCCTACGGCGCAATCATGTTTTCGTCTCCTGCCATCTCAACTGGCTTCTCTTGCATGCTATTCTTCTTCTCGCACTCGCTACAGCATGTCACGTAAAAACGCTTGATTTCGATGTTCCTGTAGAGGCAGAATTTGGGATGATTTAAGACCGGTGTCGTGGAACGCCACGGTTGTCCGAAAAGACGTTTTGCATACCGCTGGACGGGAGAAACACGTTCGTGGGCAACCAAACACAGCGTGGATAGACCTTAGAGTAGCGTATCTTTTGCTCGGGATGCGCCAGCACTTACAGCAACGCGAATCTCTGCGAGGATCCTCTACACACGGGTACTCTAGTATATTTCTCGCAAAAAGGTACCGGCATGCTAGGCACGCGTTGTTGGTCATATATTCCTCCTAGCTACTAGTAGCAGTATACTAGTAGTATAAAGCATAGAACGACGACCGGCAAGTACGCATGCATGCATGTTTGACATGCTTACGCGCGTGCGTGCGTACGTAGTTTCCAGGCAGGCAGATCACTGTACTACAGTACATCCCTCGCCAGTTGAGAGTTTGCTGTTAATATATTGCCCGGCAGCAGCATGTGTTTTTCCTCGCACACGCTGGTTAACAAGGCACCTCCTCCTCGATCGGTGAAAAAATTTGCGCCTACGCCTGGCTTTCCTTGAGATTCCCTGCCATTTCTCTCTCCACTACGCCTTTATAAGTAGTACGTCCTGTCTGCCTGTCCTTGTCACAGCACTCGTGCCTGCTAACAAGAGACCAGAGCGAACTAGAGTCGGTGCGTGCAGTAGTATCTGGCAAATAAATCCCACGTAGCTAGCTAGCGCCTCGCCGAAACCCAGCTGACAAGATGGCACGGTGCTCGCGCGCTTCTCTCCTGCTGCTTCTCCTCATCATCGCATGTGCCCTCGTCCAGAGCTCCTACGGCTCCAGACCGTCTCCACGGGAGCTTGTTGGTGCCCTATCTCCGGTGGTCCACGGCCACCCTGCCGAACCAAGCCGCCGCGATGGGACGGCGAAACTCCGTCCCTCCACGGAGGAGGGGGCGGCGACTGGTCATCGTGGAGCAAACGCCGATGGTGCAACAGTTGCGCTGGTCGTCGACGGTGGTCTTGTTGGGTCCGAGCAGAACAACAATGGAGGAGGGGCAGTGGCGCAGCAGCTGCTGATGAGTTCGCAGCCGGCTCGCCGGATTCTGGAAGAAGGGGTGGCGGGAGACTCGGCGGCAAGGTCGTCGTGCCGCTCCAACGACGCTCGCGTGGGATGCACACCCCTCCGGCCGGCGCTGCACGAACGTACGGCCGTGATGGGCGTACACGTGTCATGGTAGTAGTAGTGCTTAGGGCATCACCTATGTATATAGAAGAACTTGTCCATCAGATAGGACCCACATATCACACCACAAGCTTATGGATAGCCTCACAATGTATCTAGTTGAACTTGTCTATAAGCTGGCCCCACATGTCAATTAAAGTTCTATACATGCAAGAGAGAGGGGAGAAGCTAAAATAATATTTTATTGCTTATGGACAACCCACAAACTTGTAGGTCACCTTTAAGATTTTGAGCTTATGGATAGCTTATTGATAGCCTCTATTATGTATGTGGAACTCCTTATAGTCTACTTTTTGCTTATGAATAGCCTTATTGTCAACATAGTGGATACCCTTACAGTCCTCTCCCTACTCAATCGATCTAATCGATCTTGTTGTGTACTAGCATTTCCGTTAGTCGTCCATCTCATTGATTCTTGTTATTGTATAGATAGATCGGTATGGCATGACATGGTCATTTCGTGGAGACGAAAAAAGACTGGTTGTGAATGCAAAAAAAATGTTAAAGTATGGTCGACCGGACCCATTAAGTTTCTAATCAAAGAAACGTGCATTATGCATGCCATGTACTTTGGTACAGGTATATGTCAACATGTTTTTTAGCACATCGCAGTTATCTACTCTATCTGTCTTAAAATAAATGACTTGGTTTTTTTAAATTCAAATGTACCGTTTTGTTTCAGGATGGAGAGAGTATTTGAGCGCAAAAAAATGGCTAAGGATTTTTTTTAGATGATTGCTGGCTAAGGAATATGTTATATACTCCAACCATTTCAAATTATTCAGCATATACATTAGCTCATACGAAAGACAAACTTATGTAATCCTTCATCGTCATCCTCTTCGGATTCGGATGAGCATACGCGCTTAGTGCGCGCTTTGTCGATTTTGCGCTGGGTTAGCTCGTTTCGAGCGTCGTAGTCGCGGCTGCGACAGCGCGAGCTCTTGTGCCTTCGAGGAAGGTCGTGCTCTTCGTCCTCAAATGAGGGCGTGGAGCTGCGGTTGAACCTGACTGCAGCCTTCTTCTGTGGCTCCGTAGGAGCTTCTCCGTGGAGCGCGGCTCCAACGAGTCCGAGTCCGGTGAGCGCGGACTTGTGCATGGCTCTTTTCGGGTCCCCCTCCGGAGGTGGATGAGACGTGAGGTACGTGGTGGCTGCCATGATCGCAGCTTGCAACGTTTTCGGGATGACGTTGTCGTCGGCATCCATCTCCATGAAGGACGCGTTGAGGGCTCTAGTCACCTCGCGGCGTTCCTTGGGATCCATGTTCTCTGTGCGAGAACGGTGCTTGTTGCCATGGTTTCCATGCGAGCTGGAGCCGATGCCCATGGCGGAGAGCGCAGCTCGCCGCGCGCTAGATTCCGAGGCTGCTTGCTTGCGCTTGTCGAGCACCTCTTGCATCCTCAGTTGCTTCTTGTGCTCCTCGACAAGGAGCATGTGGTATGCCATCAGCAGGTCCCGTGAGGCATCCGCGGGTAGGATCTTGTTGCCTGCTACAGCTTCGTGTGCTTGAGCCCATCCCTCCTCGCTGAGGTGGATGACCCGATCAGTGTTGTCCCCGTTGGGTGGGGGGACTGGCTTCTTCTGTTCTCGCCGTTTCTACCCTGCGGGTTGGGTGACGGATTATGTTCCTGATCTTGGATGACTGCGGCGCACTGGTAGCGCTTGTAGATCGGATCGCTGTTGCCGCAGCTTTCGGATCCGGAACCATAGGTCCCTTCATCCGATGGTGGATCACACAGATTTGAGTTGCAGCTGCTGCTGTCATAGGACTCATCTGTCGATGGTGATGTGCGTAGCACGGGGTGTGGAGCCCACGAAGCAGGCCTGATCGACGGCAGGGGCACCTTCTCCGGGAGGCGGAGAGTGCCGATTTTCCCCACCTGGAAGCAGAAGCTCCCGAACAGGATCTCGAGTCCGTCGCCAACGGGCTCGAAGTCCTTCAGGGTGGCCGGCGAGTGGGCGGTGAAGTCGAAGGCGCCGAAGAGGAGATGACTCTCCGTCGCCGCAGAATTGTAGATCGCTTTGGTTGGGACCGTCACGATCGCACAATCAGCGCCCCCAATTTCCACAGACGGCGCCAATTGACGAGGTTTAATCTCGTCAATGCCCATTGTTATGGACTTGGGTTTTGGAGAAGATGAGGATGCTGGAGATCGCGTAACGGTTAGCAAACAAGCAACACGGGGACACGAGGTTTACCCAGGTTCAGGCCCCCGGAGGGAAAACCCTACTCATGCTTGTCTGCTCTGATTATGGCGGAACCGAAAGTTACAGGGTACGCAGATGCAATCTGACGTGAAGGTGTGTATGCGGTGGTATGCGAGAGATTATAAGAGATCCTCCTCGTCGTGCCCTCCTGGCCTTTATATAGAGGCAGGCAGATCCCAGACACAGATCGAGTCGGTTACAGGTTTTAGGGTTTGCCTCTTTGTATTTTCTATCTACTTTAGTCTTGCTCACCAAGGATCCGAAGGCGTCATGGGCCCTGGCCAACCGAAAGTCTTCATGAGCCGACGTATATTTGTCATGGGCCTTCCTTTGGCTGGACCAGGTATGATAAGGTCGTGTACTCGTAGGGTATAACCACATCACCACCAGTTAGATAGGAAAATAATCGTATACATTTATGTACCAAATGCATACAAGAATAAAGTTCTAACTGTTCAAAAAAATTATAATAAATTTTGAAACACATGTTTTGAATTTTGACAAAACAAAACATATTTTAAACTTGTTTATAGGATATCGTCGAAATTAATACACATGTTTAAATGGTGACTATTAATCTGATACTTATTTGAAACACGTTCTGTTTTAAAATACAGCGCTAGAAAGTAAAGAGTCTCCTAGGTTCTGACAGAACGAGGAGGAAAATGCCTAATACAAATCTGAAAGAGGATGAACACGTACTACGTACGTATATGCTACGCGTTGGAATTGAACACGTACTACGTACGTACGCACGTGTGTCCCTGATATATAACAGGTGTTCCCCTTTTCTGAGTCGGCAACTGATGCGTGCAAAACAGTGGACACACGGTACGTCAGTTTCGCAGAAGACACCGGCCGGCCGGCCCGGCATGCGATTTGGCCCTGTCTCAGTACTCTGTTGTCGGCTCTGCTTGTGCGTTATTCTCGACACTCCGTCATCTCTGACTAGTTAATCTATCCACTTGCATGCGCTTTGTGCATGGTACGTACTCGACACTCCGTCGTCATACTGCTTCGTGTGCACACAAGTCAAACGCATGGGCGTGCGTGAGGCCGCCTCAGTTTAGTAATTAGTATTCATCTGGACATGCTTACAATAAACCATGCATGCATGGAAGAGGCCAAGTACTGAACACAACAGCCCTCCATCTCCATGCATGCAGTGTGAACCTTGAGAAAATTCTTTGTGTTGCTGTTGCAGAACTCCCAAGTTTGAGTCCAAACCCCCACGAATAGAGCATAGACTACCACAACTAGTACTACTACTACTTTGCTCGGGAAATGCACACGGTTAAGCAAACATCTTTGACGTTAAGGTTGCAAGCGACAATCCGCATAAGTGGAAATAGTACCGCGGCAGTATATCTATTCCGGGCAAAAAGTTGCCACGGTAGTAGTAGTACAGAGTACAAATCCACCGAGAAAAGCACCGCGTACGTGTCTGAAATATGGTCCGGGGACAGGCCGTAGTTTCCAGGCAGAGTGTTGTTCGTTTGACGTACGTGTCTGAAATATGGGCGGGAGAAAAGGAAAATGATACGGATCCTCCGGGGGATCAAACTTATCGATTCCCCGGGTCGTCCCGCGCGTGAAGGCCTCTGTGTTTTTTCGTAAGGTTCTAACGGTCTCCACCTCACGCTCCTTATCCTTTTCGTAACTCCTCCACCTCACGCCTTTGTTTTTTCACGCGCCGCCGCCTCCTCCTGTTGCTGCAGCCGCCGCCCGCCGGTAGGGGTGGGCATTCGGTTTTTTCGGTTAATTCGGTTCGGTTTTTTGGGTTTTTCTATAATTCGGCTTCTACAAAATAGGCACCGAAATTATTTCGGTTTTCTAATTAATCGATAGTTCGGTTATTGGACAATTCGGTTCGGTGTTCGGTTTTTAACCGAACTTCTACAAATAACAATATTGTGCCATAATTCATGTAGATTCATACGAGCTAAACCACTCATTGGCGCACCGGAAGGAATCTCCAGGTCGGCGAGTACCTGAAGCAATACATGGCTAGCTGATGTCTTGAATGCATGTGTAGAAAAAGAACATTAGAAGCATGGTGTCTATCTTGCTCGTTCAAAAAAAATGATGTCTATCTTCCAAGCCGCATACATTCAACAAATTGTATGTGTTGAGAGTTCAGCTAAAATACATGATTATATCCGAAACATGAAAACAATTAAAAGGCTTCCAACAAAATTGATAGACACAATTAACAGTTAAACCACGAACATGTACGTGCATGTGGCTGGAAACATACGTACATATATGAGTTGTTAAATCACGAACATGTACGTGCATGTGGCTGCAGACATATGTACATGCATGGGCTGCCTGACAGTTTTTGCATGCATGTATTTTTGTCGCATGAGCTAGTATCTACGTACAGTAATAGACGCCTGAGACAGAATTACAAATATATTTAGCTCTGTCACGTATATTTTTCGGTTTATACGGTTATTTCGATTAACAGAGAATCAAAACCGAATTAATATTTATAAATTCGGTTAATCATATTTACTAACCGAAATTAGTTTCGGCTAATTCGGGTTCGGTGTATTCGGTTTCGGTTCCGGTTAAATCGGTTTCGGTGTTCGGTTTTGGTTTTTTATGCCCACCCCTACCCGCCGCCACCAAGACCAGCACCTCCCCTCCTTCCACTGTCCAGGCTGAAGCCCCCGACGCCGCCTCGCTCCTCGCGCCTCCGATTCCTGGCGCTGCCGCGCGCATCCGAGCTCCGGACGTATCGCGTGATGTACAGGGCGGACGAGGACGGTCGCCGTGGAGGCGCCGCCGCAGCTGCTGGCCACTCGCCGTGGAGGCGGCGCTGCCCGCGCTGATGGTGGGCTGCACTGTGAAGGAGCTCGCCGGAAATCGTATGGGCCAGGTCACGATCGTCGTCGACCTCCCCGGGCCGCAGCCATGGCAAAGTCGCGGTGATTTTGCTGCCCGCACACCTTCGAGAGAACGGCGCCTTACTCACAGCGGCACCGACGTTGCTCCCCACGGAAGCCGGCTATGCTACCCATGGCGGACGGAGTTGCTCCCGGCGGCGATCGCCGTTGATACCCGTGGAGCCTCGCGTTGCTCTCCGAGACGTCTGTCTATAGGTTTTGCTATCTACTGTGTCTAGAGTTGCTACATATGGTGACCGATAATGCTACATTAGGTCGACGATGTTGCTATCGATGACAACGACTTTTGCTATCTTTTTTGGGATGAAGGAGGAAGTTGATTTTGCTACATATTCATTTATAATTTGCTATGTACTCAATTCGTTTTTGCTTCTCCAAATGCTATCATATTTTTTTATAAATTCTTGCTACAAATTCCGGTTGGTGCCCCGACGATGCTCCAGCGAACTCAGACTTTTTGCTACACTAACCTAAATTATTTGCTACAATTATTCTCCGGTTTTGCTACATTAGCACAATTCTTTTGCTACATAGTTTCTGACGAAACTTCGGCGAGAGTCTCCGGCGAGATCTACCAGCGAAAGCCTCTGGCGAGGTCGGATATGCTACATTAGCACAACATTTTTGCTACACGGTCGCCGGCGAGGTCTCCGGCGAAATCTCCGACGAGGTCCAGTCTATTTTTCTATTTTTTGGACTGAACCGTTTTTTGCTACAATGTAGCAAAAGCGGGACAAATGTAGCAAAAGCGGGGCACATGTAGCAAAAGCTGGATTTTGAATTCAAAAGTAGGACACGTGGTTGGCTTGGGACCCGGGGGATAAAAATCACAAATCCCCCGAGGGACGCGTAGGACTGCCCGGGAGAAAAGCACCGCGTACGTATTTGAAATAGGGTAGTGTTGGGCGTTCCCATCGTCCTCCTCCCCTACGTGACAAGTGTTCCCAAAATCGCCTTAAATTTTATTTGCTGCAAAACGGCCCCCTTTTGCTATATATATATATATCCGCTTTTGCTTTCGAAGCAAAAAAAAATCGTTTCAGAAATAGAAAGTCTCGCCGAAGACCTCGTCGGAGACTATGCAGCAAAAAAATTGTGCTAATGCAACAAAACAGACTTCGCCAAAACATCGTCGGACAAAATTCACCGGTGACTCTCGCAGGAGACCTTGTAGCAAATATTTCACACTGTTATAGCAAAACTACAAGACGATTATAACTAAAAAGTTCTTCTAATGTAGCAAATAACTGACTTCGCCGGATACATCGTCGGAGACTTCGCCGGTGAGGTCTCCGTCGAGACTTTTTATTTCTGAAACGAACCGTTTTTTTTCTTCGGAAGCAAAAGCGGGAACATATGTAGCAAACGCGGGATGTTTTACAGCAAATGGACACATATCAGCACGGGAAAGCAGGACGATGGGAGCTCCCCATTGTTAGCACTAATCTTGATTAGTAGTGAGTAATAGTTTATTTAGCAATGTTGCCATGTCCTAATAGGTTAGCTAGTGCGTGTCCTAGTCTAAATAAGGTTTGTTAATTAGGTAAGTGCATGGCGTGAGTCCTAGTCAAGGTAGGTGTGTTAGTCTGGATGTAAACAGAGTAGGTCTAGGTCCTTTGTATGGTTGTTCGTGCATATATACACGTCTAGTCTAAGAAGTTTGTAACCGTGAGAAAAGAAGAAATAAACAGAAATAGAGGACACGATACGAGCCCTTGGCCATAATATTTTTTGAGCGCGCTTGTTTGTCTAATTTGATGTAGTCGATCCGTGGGCAAATTCCAACAATTGGTATCAGAGCGAGGTCGAAGATTTGAAGCCACGCTTGCCCCGGGGAGGCGATCCGACTAGCGCCTCGGGGCGGGCAATCGGGTGGAGACGGCAGGCATGCTGTCATCGGTGAGGCGGCGGGCGATCGTCGTTTGGAGGAGCGACAAAGAAGAAGAAGGAAGGCGAGGTATCGTCGGCAAGGTGGTGGATTTGGGTGATCGTTGATGAGTGCGGTGGTACCGGGGTGCGGTGCTGGAGAATCTTGTCAGGATCACCATCCGGGAGAGTATGAGTCAAGGAGTCAAGCAAGTGTGTGCAAGTTAGCACGTTTGGTCGATGTTGTGTCTGTGAGTCGTCGTTCTGTCCAAGTTCTTGCCTCTATGAGGATTCGTTGCGGTTGAAACGAATGAAGGTTGAGGAATTGTCCATTGTATGGACGAAGACGCAATTTGCGTGCCTCGATCAGGTCGTCTATGTGTCTCGATGAGAGGATCAAGTTCAAGTGTGAAGGGGACGGTAAACCAGTGAAGGTGAGTCTCTTCAATGATGCCATGTCTCTACATGAGGCCGAAGTGGATGGTCTAGTCCACGCCAGGAGGTCGGCATGTATTGCGCTAGGGTGGACGGTGTGTTTCACGGGTGGTGCGATTCCACAAGGTTGCTAGCGAGACTGGGTAGTCCAGATCATATTTGAGTTGTCCCGTAAATTCGCCAAGTCAAAATTGGGGAGATCCAATCAGACTTATCGTGGTGCGAGACCTAGACAAGACGCGGATCTACAACGAGTCAAGATCAGAGGAGCATGAAAGACAAAGAGTCGTTGATCAAGATTAGGAAGAGATTGTTAGCACTAATCTTGATTAGTAGTGAGTAATAGTTTATTTGGCAATGTTGCTGTGTCCTAATAGGTTAGCTAGTACGTGTCCTAGTCTAAATAAGGTTTGTTAATTATATAAGTGCATGCCGTGAGTCCTAGTCAAGATAGGTGTGTTAATCTGGATGTAAATAGAGTAGGTCTAGGTGCTTTGTATGGTTGTTCGTGTATATATACACGTTTAGTCTAAGAAATTTGTAACCGTAAGAAAAGAAGGAATAAACAGAAATAAAGGACACAATACAAGCCCTTGGCCATAATATTTTTCGAGCACGTTTGTTTTTCTAATTTGATGTAATCGATCTATGGACAAATTCCAACTACCATCTTCCGGGTGATCTGAATCATTTCCCTTTAAAATATAAGCCGGGGACCAGCCGTATAGTACAAATTCAACTTTGACAATGCCTACTCCATGTACGTACGCGCTGCTGGTATGCTCATGTTTCCTTCGCAAACACGCTAGCTATCAAGGCCTCACACATGTTCATCGGCTCGGTTAAAGTCGAGCTGCACATCTCCTTGCCATTGCACCGTCGTCATTATTCGTCCATCTCCAGTCTCACTGCCCCTATAATAAGCACGCCCTGAATTTGCATGTGAATCTATGCATTGTGGAGTAACAGTTAGAGCATACTGAACTCGCATTATTCAGTTCGCAAAACGTGTGGCGCATACCAGTAATCGAATTGATGAACTGTAAATTTGAAATTTGAAAACTCCCGGGACGGCGGCCTCCCTCTCCGTGCGCTCGCCCGCCTCCAGCGCTGCAATGGCGGCCTCCATCTCCTTGCACTCTCCGCGAAGCTCCTCCTGCAGCGCGGACTCGGATAGGCGGATCACGCTCCTCGTCATCATCGTGCGCCCAAAAGAGGCGGCGCAGCCGATGAGAGTGCGAAGACTCGCCGTGCGCAGGGGTCGTCGGCGGAGCAGACGCGGCATTGTCGGGGAAGTCGACGTAGGCGGCGAGCGACGGCGGGGGACGGAGCCCACGGTTGGTCCACCGTCGCACAGCATGCCGCTTGGCGCCGATGCTCCGCACAAGCTTCTTGCGGGCCTCTTCGCCCCATGGTGTCGGCGAGCCCGACGGCAGGCGCCTTCCACCTCCCCCGCCTCCGCTACCACCCATGCACCACCGCCGAGCAGGGACGAAGCTCCTCAGTGAGCTTGCCCTACCTCAATTTTTTGGCAAAAAATCGCATATATATATATATGCTTTTTTTATATGTATTCAGTTTTGTATGATTTATGTATGTGTCTGAAGAAAAATGAAGCAAAATGCTACTCCCGCGTTGGTAAAGGTTTGCCTCTGTAACACGTTGGAGTCGGACACGTACGTACGTGTGTCCCCGATATACAACAGGGTGTTCCTCTGTAACTGATGCGTGGAAAGCAGTGGACACTCAGCCAGCCACACGCACTCAGCCGACATGCAATTTGGCTGCTAGCTGAAAACTAATACACCCTGTCACAGTACTCTGTCGGCTCTGCCTAATAATAGTCTTACTAGCATTAGTCTCGACACTCCGTCATCTCTGACTAGTTAATAATCTTCCTACTTGCACTTTATAAGTGCATGGGGTTCACTGCGTCGTGTGCACACAAGTCAAAGATATGGGCGTGCGTGAGGCGGCCTCAGTTTAGTTGTTCATCAGTACATGTTTATGATGATGAACCATGCATGCATGTAAGAGACGAAGTACAACCTCCATATGCAGTACTGTGAACCTTGAGAAAATTCTGCGTACGTGCTGCAGAACTCCCAAGTTGAGTCCAAACCCCCACGACTAGCAAAGCATAGACTAGTACGCGGTTAAGCGAACATCCTTGGCATCATGCAAGTACCGCGGCATGCATGCAGTAGATATATATATATATATATAAATGCTACGTCTACGGAGAGGCTTTACAAAAACTACCTACGGACTCATCAGACAAGGGTAGGAGTAGAAAACGTGGTCCGGTTTTTAGGGCAAGCACAAGAATTCAGCCAACCAAATCAAAACACGTATGCCCGTAAGATTTTTCGTAGCCCTACAGCCCGTAGGTCTAGGATTTCCGTATATATATTCCTCGCAGAAAGTTGCTGCGGCAGCAGAAGTATCATGCATAAAGTACAAATCCCACCGACAAAAGCACTGCCTGCGCGCGCGCGCGCCTGAATGCTAGACACGGCCGGCCGGGGACAAGCCGTAGTTTCCAGGCAGACTGCTGTTGTCCATTTGACGTCCTACTTTCAGACTTGGACAATGCCTCCACGTACGTATGTACGGTCATGTGTTATGCTCGATCACTTGTTCTTCGCCAACACGCTAACTAGCTAGGGCTCGCGCATGCTCAGCTCGGTGAAAATGGCGCAGCACATTTCTTCCTTGCCACTGCCCCTGCGATTTCGTGGATCTTCCGGTCTCATTGCCCCGATAAATACTAAATGAGTTGCAACAACTCATTGAAATCGTAGTTACAACCTGGTTACAACTGATGTAGAAGTCTCACGTTGCACGAATCGCGAGGTAAATCCAATGACGAGAAAGGAGACTAAAATTTAAGAATTTCCCGACGCATGAGAACTAGCAAATCCGTTAAAATATACAATGGCTTACAGCCTCTTGATCAGAATCTACTGTGCTTTCTCTGATAACACGTACGGTGTTCTTCTTTTTGTCAGTCGTCGGTAAACTAAAACGTGGAAAACAGTGGACTCCTCCGCTCACACGGTACGTCAGTTTCGTAGAAGAGACACCGGTCCCGACATGCGATTTGGCTGCTAGCTAAATATAGGAAGAAAGCTAAGACCCTGTCGGTACTCTACTTAATAGTCTACCTTGTAGCATTACTCGACAGTCCGTCATCTCCGACTAGTTGAAACTCCAGTGTAAGTCCAAACCCCAGGGACTACCATCATAGACTACTACCATTACAACTACTGCTTTGCTCGGAAAATTCATCAGCACCCCTACACGGTTAAGCAAACATCCTTGACATGCAAGTACCGTGGCAGTATATTCTTCGCACAAAGCTGCCGTGGTACCAGTACTACTACTATTTTTTCGCGAAAACGCAAAAAGCTTTGCGTTTCGATTCATTGATAGAAAAAGAGTTCGATTTACAAGACTAAGAGAAGGCCGAGACACCCATATATACAACACACCCAACACTGAAAACAAGACTACGGCAAACGTCGAAATCCGTCGAGTGCTTCTCCAGGACGACACAGGGTGGGCTCCTCCGCCAAACAGAACCCTTGTCGATGAAAGTAGCAGTGCTCGCGCGTCGTCGATATCGCTAGGAGCATGCCATTCGCAGCCAGGATGGGTCCCACCTGGATCCCGCGAGCCATCCAGGCTCAGCCCAGATCCGGGGTACACCGTCGGCGCGGTGGCTACCTCCCTGCAACCTCAACAGACTTACTAGCATGCAGTCTACACCAACCCTCCAACAACCACAGAGGCCAGCCCATCGCTGGTCATTCGGAGGCTTGCTCGCGCCGTCCAGGGAGGATCCCCGTCGCGCAAGTCATCTGCAATACCACTCGAGAGGCCGACACTCCATCTGCACTAAGACGCCGCAAGAGGCCAACACCGAGGGCCATGACGAAGAGCCACGACTCGTACCAGGGAATCAGGCTTCCAAGACGACGCCTCCATGGAGGGTACGACGTCGAAGACGCCGCCGCCACCCGATCTGGCCAGCCAAATCTGGGGTTTTCACCCGGAAGCTGATGCCCTAGGCGAGGGAAGGTGCCAAAGCTCCTCGATGACGCCTCAACAGGACACGACACCCACCGGCGTCGCCATCACCGGCCCAAAGGCAGAGCTTTCGCCCGAAGTTTGGTACCTCGTTCCCGCAACCAAGCACCCTGTTCATCAAATGGAGCCCCCGAGCTGGCCCTTGGAGGAATCACCGGCAGGTTTGCGCACAACCACCTCAAAGAAGCATCGCCGATCCCCCAACACCGCCAACCCCGCCGCCGGCGTCACAAAACGCCTTGAGCCGCCACACCAAGAAGGCGTTGGGCTCCACTCGACCCGGCCAAAGCAGCAACATCCTTGCGCTCGGGTCCGGGGAAGACGGCCAAGGGGAAGTGGGTGGGCCGCACCCAGCCGCCGGCGCCGTCGCTGTTGCCAGCAGCGTCGCCCAAACGACCCAACCTACGCGGAGCAAGGCTCACGCGCACACCCGGCGTAGGGGCTAGCAGGCTAGGGCCCACACAACCCAGATCGAGCCCAAATGGGCCCAGATCTGCCCCGCCCGATGCCGCCTCCCTGCCTCCACCACGGCCGCCATCTGGGGCCAACGGCCTCCACCAGTCAGCCGGCAGCCCGAGGGGAGCGCCACGAGACCAGCTCCGATCGCCGCCCGCCCGAGGAAGGAGGGGGGAAGGGGAGCCACGCAGGGCCTGCCGTTGCCGGAGCACCCATAACCGCGTCGTGGAGCAACGCCTGTCCCAAGCACGCGCGTCGCAGCGCCGTTGTGCCCTCGCCGCCAGAGGAGGAAGGCAGGCCTGCGCCCAGGATCCCGCCGTCGCTTGGCAGCCGCCAGGGCTCCGTGCCGCGAGCCTGCTCCTCCAACTTGCCCGGCATGGACCCCCGCCGTCGCCGCCCACCGCGCGCCGCCGCGCCTCTCGCTGCCGGGCGTTTTTCCCTCCAGGCCCCAATCCCAGGCCGCGAGGCGCGAATCCCCGCCTCCCCCTTCACCGACGAGGCGCGCAGCTTTGCCGGCGTCCGCCTCCGGGGACGGCGAAGGGAGAGGTGGAGGTGGGGGTGGGCGGTGGCGGCGGGCTAGGGTTTGGCTCCCCCGTCACCCTGGAGGAGGCGACCCGAGGGGAGCCCTAGTACTAGTACTATGACTGTATACAGTACAAATCCACCGACAAGACTGCATATATGCATGTTTGAAATGCTAGACACACACGTACGTCGTAGTTTCCACGCGGACTGTTGTCGGTCTGAAGTTCAGGCTCTGATGATGTTTTTTTTTTCGCACACACGCTAATTGGTAATTAGCGAGGCCTCACATGCATGCTCAGCTCATCAGTAAAAAAAAAAAGCGCAGCACATTTCCTTGCCATTGCACCGTCATTTCGTTGATCTTCCAAGTCTGATTGCCCCTATAAATAAGCCTTGCTGTTGCCTGTGAATCTATGCATTGTGGAGTTACAATTGTAGCTATTCTTCTTGTGTTGTTCACTCTTGTAGGTTATCTTCCGCGCTTGCCAGAGAAACGAGTCAGTGCCGCCCCCAAAATTGTTTCTCCCCTAGCTCAAAGAAACCTCAAATACCTGCGTAGTGCACCGCCGAAACCCTTGACCAAATGGCACGGTGCTCACGCGCTTTGCTGCTCCCGTTGCTTCTTCTGGCGTGTGCCATCGTCCGGAGCTCCGACGGCTCGAGGTCGCCGCCGGGGGAGCCGCAGAAGCCTGAGGAGGTCATATCTCTGGTGGTTCACGGCGCCTCCGAACCACGCCGCGGCGGAGGCGGCACGCCGTCCACGGAGGACGGGGCGACTGGTCACCGTACTGGAGCAGACGCTGCATCGGCCGGGGTTGGCGGCGGTGCTGGGTCGGATCGGGGTGGAAGAGCAGTGATGCCGCAGCAGGTGCAGAGAAGAACGGTTAGTCTGAAGCTGGCGCGCCGGGTTTTGCAGGGAGGAGCGATGGCGGACTCGGCGGCCGGGTCCTCGTGCCGCTCACACGACGCTCGCGTTACTTGCCCACCTCCGGCCGGCGGCGTTGCACTAAGCCACGTACGGCCGTGATGGACGTGACGCGCACACGCGCTAGTGCCTACAGTCTGGCCGATCCTACCTAGTAGTAGTCGATCGATTCACTCGTTCATTCAACGAATCGTCTTGTATATATTGTTCAGTTTACATTTCCGTAGTCGTCTATCTAGTTAACTTTGCTGCACAGATCAGTATGATGACATGATGTGATCATATTGCCCGTACGATGAAAAAGATTATTCAGTCCTTCTCTCAATGCATAAAATTGCTGTGCTCTACACATATGAAGATGAAAAGGATTCATTCTCTCAATGTATAAAATTGTTATGTTCTACACGTATGGTTGATCTACTTCAAGGTTTTAGCACTCCAAGAAACGGCTATATATATTGCAACCAGTTCATCCTGACCCGAAACACGGGACGTTCGTGTAGGTTTCCATCTCTAACTTCTCTCCATAAACATGTCAAGTAAGTTGTGCATATGGGCCGTGGCAAGCTATAAGAGGAGTTAATAATATCGCATAGACAGAGAGACACGTACGTACGGCGCATGAGCAGATTTGTATAGTAGCTATTTCGTTGATCCAGCTCGAATTTTGGACGGAACGCTTTTACTTTATTTCAGAATCTGTGAACCAATGTAATATCTCGTTTTGGCAAGTCAGTAGACACGATGCTCTGTATATCTCGATCTTTCCTCCAGAGTCCAGCCACACGTTACACCAGTTTCCCAGAAAAT
The DNA here is from genome assembly GCA_910589765.1 of Avena atlantica. Taxonomy (NCBI): domain Eukaryota; kingdom Viridiplantae; phylum Streptophyta; class Magnoliopsida; order Poales; family Poaceae; genus Avena; species Avena atlantica. The sequence continues at coordinate 371,580,322 of OU342736.1, forward strand.
ACTAGCTAGGCCGCCGCCATGCATTTTGGTAGCTAGCGAGCGCTGCTCGTAGAAATTAAGATCATACACTCAGCTATGACTAAAGTCCTACTAGTACTAATACTCAGTAGTACTCTGTCAGTCTGATTAGTTAATACTCTCTCTGTTCGGGATTATAGGTCCTACGCGCATACCTAGGTTGTTAATTTGACTAACAAAATATAACTTATATATCATAAAAATTATACCATTAGAAAATATAACCTCTAAAATTTCTAATGATATAATTTTTATGTTATACTATTTATATTTTGTTGTTCAAATTAGTAATCTAGTTATCCATGCGGGACTTATAATCCCAAACGGAGGGAGTACTCCTATTGTTGGTACCGTTCGTGCACACCAGTCAAACACATACAGTGTGAACACCGGGGAAATTTCTGCATTTGATCAGTGCAACATTCAGCACAGAATTACATTCCCAAATCGATCACTGGCATATGTTACTTCTTCCGTCTAAAATCACTTTTTCTAGATTTTTCTAAATACGCATGTATACGCATTAGTTGTCGCATGTACACTACTCCTTCCGTCCCGAATTACTTACCACGGATTATATTTTTCTAAATTACTTGTTTGCATGTAAAGCAACAATTATTAGAAAAAAATATGGACGTGCTAAATAATCAGATCTTTTGAAATTTACAAGCTGAAATGTTGATTCTTGTACGCTTTTTTAAAAGAAAAAAGCGAGTAAAATGCAACTCAACTTGATGCCCTCCTGCTCTTCGATCGGTTGCCATTAGCTGATGTATATATGTTAGCCTAACTCTTCGAAAGCTCATTATGTATATTTATCTCGTTGACATGGCGCGCGCGGCAAGAGACTTCGAGAGGCCGGCCACTAAGAAAATGTCCAAAAAGTTGCCAAGAAGTCAATAAGTTGCGCGATCTGTGACGACCGCATGGAACTATTTATTTCCTGGAAGTCTCCTAGAACATTTTACTTAAGTAGATAGAGAATCTGTGGGCTAAATAATAGTGCAGGAAGGTATCTTGTTTCGTAAAGTCAGCGGACACGATGTTATGTCGGTGTCAAACACGCGACACACTAGTGAAAACGAGGTCTTTTGTTGACCCCGAAAAAGGGCTTTAACACCGGTTCTTCTACGAACCGGTGTTAAAGGGGGAGCCGTACCAGCGTGGCCTCTGCGACAAAAAAGGAGCCCCCTTTAACACGGTTCATGCCACGAACCGGTGTTAAAGGTCCCTGCAACAGTGGCCCACGCATAAACCGGTGTTAAAGGGGGGGCTATATAAGACACCACCCCAGCCCACACACACCCCACTCTTCCATTCTTTCACATTTTGGAGCCTAGCAAGAGGGTGTGAAGAGTGCTAGTTTGTGTTTTTTTCATATGCACAAGAGGTGTTCGGTGAAATGCCCGAGAGCTCAAAATAAGTTTTCTTGTTGCTCTTTCCGTCTCGGTCGAGGTCAGCAACTATCCTTTCATGTCTCATTGATGTACTATATATATAAATGGTCATCTCCCTATTATTTTTTGATATATACTACATATTAATGCAGATGAACCGGCAATGGATGTACGATGACCGCCGCACTTCCGAGTACATTACGGGCCTCCAAAATTTCATCGTTATGGCTAATGCAAACCGTGGTCACAATGGTTTTATGTGTTGTCCGTGTGTTCACTGTCAGAACAAGAAAGACTACTCAAATACCAGAACCATTCACGCCCACCTGCTTCGATCCGATTTCATGCCCAGCTATAATTGTTGGACCAAGCACGAAGAAAAAGGGGTTGTGATGGAAGACAACGAAGAAGAGGATGATGACAACTATCATAATATGTATCATGAATATGATGATAATGCAACAGGGGTAGATAATGAAGATCAAGAGGGAGCAGATGGACCCGCTGATGACGATCTTGGTCGGGCCATTACTGATGCAAAGGAAGAATGTGAAACTGAAAAGGAGAAGGAGAAGCTGGAGCAGATGCTAAAGGATCACAAAACATTGTTGTATCCAACTTGCGAAGATGGCCACAAAAAGCTAGGTGTCACACTGGATTTGCTGCAATGGAAGGCAGAGAATGGTGTGACTGATAGCGCATTTTCAAAGTTGTTGATAAAAATGAAGAATCTTCTTCCAAGAAATAATGAGTTGCCCGACAGTACATACCAAGCAAAGAAGGTTGTCTGCCCTCTAGGATTAGACGTGCAGAAGATACATGCCTGCATTAATGACTGCATCCTCTACCGTGGTGAGAAGTACGAGAATTTGGATGCATGCCCGGTATGCACTGCACTACGGTATAAGATCAGACGAGACGATCCTGACGATGTTGAGTGCGAGGCCCCTAGGAAGAAGGTTCCCGCCAAGGTTATGTGGTATGCTCCTATAATACCACGGTTAAAACGTCTCCTATATTATGCGGATGAACCCTGCGTACGGGTTGCGAAGGCGGCGACTAGGTCAAGGACCGTGCCGCTCTAATACCAAGTTGAAGGGTAAGGGAGAGAGAGATTGCGAAATATGCTGGATGTATTATTGAGCCTCTCGGACGAGTATATATAGGCGTACAAGGACCAACTTGGAGTACAAGACAAGTAACCTACTTGGAGTTGACAAGTAACCTAGTCTATCCCTAACAGATACGTATACTCTAACATTCTTGTTGCATCGTTGATGTTGGCTTTATTTTTTTCTTTTTTATGTATTTTTTTAGACTTGGCTTGTGTTGTTCTGCTCCAGCATTGTTCGGCACGTTGTATCGGATGATTGCTATATAGTGGGGACATAAAACCTGTCATGCATATGCATGGCCAACCCCCTCTCTCTTATCCATTTCTATGGGATGCCGTGTAGTCGTTGTCTCCTTCAAAGTTCAGAACTTCCGTATAGACTTCAAACAAGTCGATATGATTTAAAAACCTTTTGAATATCATAGTTTTTAGAGAAGGGAGCTTTAAAACAAGACCAATATTGAATATATTTTAACAATATTTGAGAGTCGACTTCTAAAACCCTGATGAACTTTGGAAAACTTTATGGCACTCGGTGAAATTCTAAAATAGTTAGTTCATCTCAGTGTGTTTCGAACTTTATTTTGTTCATTTGTTTGTTTCACCACTGGCGTATACTACTGATTTGCACGGGACGCATGTTTAAGGTCGTGTTTAGTTGCAACATATTCGAGTGAATTCTAGGGGATTAGAGGAGATTCTTCCAAGTTTCAAAAAAAAATCCTTAAATAGTCTCTATATTGAAATTTATACAAGTTTTGTTATTACACTTAGCAAAATTAAACACCTTTTTCATTTCTTTATAAGTTATTCGATAAATATATTGTTGTGATCAATACATACTTTTATTACACTTAGCAAACTTTACCACATTTTTTTACTTCGTTATAACTTATTCTATCAATATACGATTAACACTAACATATGCCCCCGTTACACTTAGCAAAATTAATTACATTTTTTACTTATTTATAACTCATTTTGTGCACACGGGGTCATAATTAGTCTATTTCCTTATTACACTTAGCAAAATTAACCACATTATCTATTTTTTATAGCTCACTTCATCATGCTATACGACCCTATGTCGTATATCATCATACTACAAGCAAAGTTTGCATATAACAATATCATTATTGAATACAAAGATATTTTATTTATACAATTTAGCGTTTATCACTGCAAATCTAACTTTGGATTGCATATTCCAAGGATAGTTATTATGTTTATTTATTCAATATATATAGATGCATTTCCCTTAATATCCGTTGTTAACGGAACCTCTTGGATCCGAGAGAAAGCGGAAATGGGAAGATCATATGCTTCCACGGATCAGTATATGCCACTTAGACTTGTACTTTGTGAATTGATATGTGTTAGAGGTCACTTAAGTATCTTTGCAAGGAGGGATCTATAGGGTGTATATACTCTAACAAATATCTCTGTAGAAGTTTCTAGCCTATGTGTAAGCAAATAGTTAATTCTAGCGTTGTTTACAATGATTTATTCTAGAATAGTTGGCATGCATCTGTTTTTCCCTTTGGTTTGGTATGAACACAGTCGATCTGCCATCAAGATTTCACTTTCACGTGTTTATTTGGAAACTAAATTACTTATCTCATCTGATGTGATAGACGCACAACTTTTTCATATTGGTTGTGCTTACCAGTTATTACTACGATAAATTCAAATATCTTTTGTGTATATTTGTGATATGTTTTTGAGTTTTTACATATGAGTCGTGCTTCGGTAAAACCCCTTCCAAAATATAAAAGGGTAAAGTGAACTCGAGTAGCTCCGCTAGGTTGGTATATTCCTCGCAACAAGCACTGTGTCTACATTTGACATGCTAGACACGGAAACACGCGTAGTCATGTTGCTGTGCCGAAGCTCATGTCAGGTTTGACATGCTAGACTTTCTTGTACAGTTGGTCTCCGTTTGAACTTCAGATCGAGTATGCTGCTATGTTGATGCCCATGTCATGTTTTTCTTCGCCTACACATGAATTATCTAAGCCTCCTCGGTGAAAACTGTGTGGCGCCTTCCCCTACGAATTCCCTATCATTTATGTCTCCATGCTAGCTCGCTCCTTAGTGTTGTGTGTGCAAATCTTTGCATTGTAGCGGGCGAATTGTACTTGTGAATGTACCTTTTGAACCCCTTGTTGACATTTTTCTGGATACATGAACATATTTCTTGAATCCCACGAACATGCTTTTTTACCCGTTAGCTTTTTTTAACACCCTAATAATTTTTGAACACATGACCATTTTTCCAAAACATACTCTCTTTTTAAAACATAACTTATTTTTTAGAATATGTAGATTTTTTAAATACATGATTTTAGAGTATGAAAATGAAAGATAAAAATAGGGAACGAGATAGGACATAAATAAAACATAAAAATAGAAAAGTACTCAAAATGTAACATAAGAGAAACAAAAAATATAGACAAAGCATAAAAAAGAAAAAGGGAGCATAAGAAGACATAGAAAACGAAACAAAAAGATAAAAAGTAGGAATAACAAAAAAATAGCCACCACAATCAGGTCGAACGTAATAGAAAAAACATCGACAATAAATGGCCAGGCCAACACGAGTGGGTTATGCGCCATGACTTGTGCCGCATTAAGATTTTGCCCTTACTTTCGCAGGCATTATGTATCACTCACCGCGAGTCCTAATAGAACTCGCTCATAGCAATTCCTGGTCGTGCCGGCCCATTTAGTGTTCTTTTTTGTCTTTTCATTCAATTTCTTCTATCCCTTTTTGTTTTTACATTTTTTCTCTTGTTTTTTGTTTATATTTTTGGTTTCTTTTATTTTCTTCCTTTAAGTCATTTTTTTATTATTTTAACATTCCATTTGATTGATTTAAAAATATTTCAAAAACCATTTCTAAAAAATATTTAAACATGTAAATTACACAAATTTGTAGATATTCATATTTCGAAATGTTCACATTTGAAAAAGGTTTACCTCTAAAAAAGGTTCACATTTGAAAAATGTTTAGATTTGAAATTTGTCCATATTTGAAAATTGTTCGTATTTGATTTTTTAAACTTGGTATATCAGGCAAACTGTATCTCTGGCAAACTCTCCTTTGTTTCGAACGCTATCTCTGGCAAAAAGGTTTACCTCTCCTTTGTTTCGAACGCTATCTCGGGCAAACTCTCCTACATTTTTTTTCAATCATTTGTTTTCTCGCTGGACATCTTTTCTATTCCTACAGTTCATTTTGAAATTCTTCATTACGAACGGGGCCTAAGTGTTGGGGGTTTCGTTCAAATTTGTTTAAATTTAAACTAAAGCCCTGACACTTATTATAGATAAGGTACTCACTAAGTTCCGGGGGCCTAAATTTTTTTAAATTTAAACTTACCCAACAAACAAATATTTTAAATGTTGCCTTTTAAATAAGGTACTCCTTTTGATCCATAATAACTGTTGGGGGTTTAGTTCAAATTAGTCTAAATTTAATCTAAATCCCTGACACTTATTATGGATCGGAGGAAGTAACATTTTAAAATTCAGTTTTAAAAGAATTCTTGATTTCAAAATAAACCAAAAAGAAAACTAAAGAAAAATAAAAAACAGAAAATGAGAAAAAAAAAAGCCTGAGCTCGTGTCGCTGGTTGCGGGAGGAGGTCCACGGTGCGGATTCACCCGCGCGCTGGGCCAGGCCCATCTAGGTAGAACGACACGAGCGCCGTGAGCGAGTCACGTCTTCCGACTCGCGCGAGGCGATGCATAGGGCGACGGGTCCCCTCCTTTCCTCTCGCATCTCGCTGTCCTTACCCGACGCGCGCCGCCTCCTGACCCCGAGCCGCCGCAACCGCAAGCCGGCCACAAGCCCACACCAGACGCCGCCTCTGCACTGCAGCCTATGTCCACCATAATCGGGACCCTCCTCGCAGCCCTCGTCTGGTGCGCCGCCTACCTCGTCGCCGCCATCTCCGCGGCCTTCTAATCCCCCTTCCTCTCCTCCACCCCCGACTCCCCCTACTCCTCCCCCTCGTCGTTCGGTTGCCCCACGCCACCATGGGATTCGCGCAGCTCGTCATCGGCCCAGCCGGCAGCGGCAAGGTGAGACGGCCTCCGAGGCCTCCCTCGATTCTTGATTTAGTCCCCGGCGCTAATCAGTTGAGTACTGTTTAGATTGCTTTTGGTGGTTCCTATCTGAGGTGATTCCAGGCGAAATAGTTTTCTTTCGCTGATTATATCTAGCTAGGGTTTAGTTAAGTTCAGTGGCCTGCCATTGCTGTTTCAACGCGAAGCTTTGAGTGCTTAGGGACACAAGCCTAGAAGAAATGTTGTGTTCTGATCAATTGTCGTCTGTGCAGTCGACCTACTGCTCCGGTCTGTTCCAACACTGCGAGACGGTGGGCAGGAGGATTCATATGGTCAACCTGGATCCGGCTGCAGAGCACTTCAGCTATCCTGTGTCTACTGGTGAGAATACCTGCCTGCCGTTGTGCTCCTATTTTGCATAGTGCTCTTACTCACCTGCGGTTTGCTACTTCTGTAGATATCAGGGAGCTCATTTCCTTGGACGATGTCATGGAGGAGCTTGGTATGGGACCAAATGGCGGCCTCATCTATTGCATGGAGTATCCTACTTGTTCGAAAGCATGTCGTTTTGTTCTTGATTTTTGTCTTCAAATCTAGTTAGTTTTGAACTAAACCGTTACGACCCTTATGGCGCGGCATTGCAACGTGTTTCTGTTTCATTTTGGTACTCGTAGTCAGGCTGGAGTTGCTCTTTATATCACATCGCTGCATTTTTTTCTGCTAGTACCCTTCAGGCTTGCATATTTACTGCATATTAGGTTTGGAAGACCCTGCTTGCTTGGTAAATGGCAACTAGGACTGGAGCATCATCTTGCTCACACTTCATTGTGTCTTGGTGGGATGGTTGAACATATGCTTCATTATGCCCAGAAATTATATTGCCTTCTGCTTAGTTTTCTCCAGCAATTGTTATATTTAGATGTTCCAAGGGAAAACATTTTTTCTGTACTCACATCATTTATTATCTGGATAATAGATACCATGACATTCAGTTACATTTTCAGTTTGCTGCTCCATGTGTTGAAGGCATTTTCATGGATGCTACCCTGTACACTTCGCCATGCTGTGAATTTTGATTTGTTATCCTATATTAGTTAATGATTTGGATCAGTTTCGACTTCCATGGTTTATCCTGTATATCATCTTATTTTTCTACTCTGTAGTCAAATCAAGAGCTACATCTGTAATCTAGGATCTGACCAAACCCATTTTATTATGCAACAGAGAGGATTTAAAGATTTCTTTATTTGGCATAAATTTTATTTTGTTAGGATCTTATGATGGCAGTTGTTGTTTCCTTAAGAAATCTTTAGGCACCTTGAAGACAATTTGGATGATTGGTTGGATGAACAATTAGAAAACTATTTGGATGATGACTATCTTGTGTTTGATTGCCCAGGTATGGTTCTCATACAATGTTTTCATGCTTTATTGTGTTTTTGGTTATTTGGACTATCTTGATCTATTCTCGTTTGGTTCCATTACATGACCCCTTCCTTTCTCCTTGTGTTGTACTATGGAAAAGCTGAGATACTTAGATTGCTTAACATCACCTAAAAACAGTTAACCAAAGGTTGCACAACTTGTTTTGCCAGGCCAGATTGAACTATTCACGCATGTTCCTGTTCTGCGTAACTTTGTCGAGTATCTGAAACGGAAAAATTTCACTGTTTGTGCCGTGTACCTTCTGGATTCGCAGGTTTGAATAACTAATATACTTTTTTTTGTCATACGACAACACTGAATTCAAACCGCAGGCTTATTTCTGTTTGTTTTTCTGTGTCCAGTTTGTCAGTGATGTAACAAAATACATTAGTGGTTGCATGGCTTCTCTTTCGGCTATGATTCAGCTCGAACTTCCTCATATCAACATCCTTTCAAAGATGGACCTGGTTTCCAACAAAAAAGATGTAGAAGAGTATGCTATCGTTCTTTTACCCTTTACTTCACTGTAACGTTTTAAAGTCGCCTTTTTGTACTACTAATTTTTTTTGGGTATTTCTAGCTATCTGAATCCAGAGGCAGCAGTTCTTCTGTCGCAGCTAAATCGAGAGATGGCGCCTCGGTTTGGCAAGTTAAACAAGGCTTTGGCTGATCTGGTATGCCTTCTATGAACCTGTAAATTCTGTAAAATCTTATCTTTGATGTAGCCCTGTAGCTGTTAATATATTGCTGTCAGCTATGTCTTTGTTATGTTCTACGCTCATATTTGCTGGACTTGTATCTCCTGCACTGGACTAATAGAGTAAATTATTAATGGAAATATCTCTGTGGTTAAGATTTTTTTGACGACATATGACTTAATTTCTCATTTAAAACGACCCATTTTGTTTTGGCATCTGAGCTCTGACCATGCACTAGCAAAACTGACTTGCTTAATAATTATGTTTTGAGTTCCATGATGCAATTCTGTTGTGATTCTATGAACTGTGTCCATCTTGCCTTCACAATATTTAAAGTTAGACCAGGAAGTGGAACCCTGTCTAGCATGATATCTAATATTGATGTCCATCTCGCCTTCACAATTCATGTGCTTCATTTTTTCCATTTCTTTTTCTTTTACTTTTTGTTAGATATCTAATATTGATGTCCGTACTACTGTCATGTAGGTCGACGATTACAGTATGGTGAATTTCATACCACTTGACTTGAGAAAGGAGAGCAGGTAATGCTGATTGCTTTCTTAGTTACAATCTCAACCCTTGTTGATTGCGGAATATCAAGCCTTTTCGCATGCGTAGTGTTTTTTGGGTGTGGCTCTGCGGGTCAAGTGCCCTATGTCACTTCAAATTCTGATCCCTAGACATGCTGCTTATACTAGTATGCTTGCAGATGCAATATTAACAGAACATATTTTCCTTATCCAATTTTCTGGCTGAATAATAGCACATTTGACAATTTACTCTAGTAATGTGGTCTTTTGTGGTCATATCCAATTGTGGAGCCCACACTGTGTTTGGTGGGAATTAGGAAAGCTTCTGTCATGAGATAATTTTTTAGTTGAATTGCATGTGCTATAGCTGGGTTAATTCGTAAGTCTAATGCTGTGTTGAAATAAACTGTTGAAACGAAAAAATGATTCATGTCCCATGCTGCTATTAAATTCTCAGTCATTTACATGACATGCATGGATCATTTTGTTTCGAAGCTCAACATATTTTTCTATTCGATTCTGTTTTCATATCCCTTACCATCCTTGCTTTTCCAGCATTCAATATGTGCTGTCAAACATCGACAACTGCATCCAGTATGGAGAAGACGCTGATGTGAAGGTTAAGGACTACATTCCCGAGGGTGATGAGGACTAGTCATTTGATCATGCACAAGCAACAAACTAGGTAGTATCATGTAGTGTGTCCATGGGAGTAGGGTTTCACAGTAAGCAGAAATGCAGAACAGGTATTTATCCATTTCGATCATTAGGCCAAATGAAGCAGAATGCATCTGCAAGATTGTGTAAGTCTGTCTTTTATGCCTGTGGATGGTAGCTATGTATTTTGCTTGTACAAAAACCTCTTGTGGAGCTGTTGAACGACATCAAACATGAGTGGTACTACCTAAATATCATGTGCTTCTTTGACATGTCACCAACCAAGCAGGCAGCATTACATCCTCGAGACGAAATAGAAACTGACGAATAAACGTACAAGCTGCTACCAGAGAAACCAATGTGTGACTGTAACCAATAACAAAGATCATGTAGTACTAGTTCTTTCTCAGTTTCATTGATCTATATTTTTTCTTTGTCTTATCTCTATGTTGTGCAATGTTTATCTTATCCTATCACCAGCGTACCGATCATAAGAGAGAAAAAAATGCATTAGGCAGTCAGGCATATACAGGGGGAGGAGCTCAGCAGTAGAAGGGAGTGGCCAAGGCCAGTTCAGTGCCTGCCCCGGCATTGGTCATGGCCATCCCCCTGTAACAGACTAGCACCGCAGGGTGAATCCTGCGTGCGCACAGCCAAACATGCATGGATCAGCAACCAGGAATACAAAAAAGAAAAAAGCAAACAGGAATACAGTTGAGCTGCCTTGAATGATCTGGCAAGGAGATGAAGAATTAGCACAAGCAAAAGTGTCTGGCATGTGTAGTAACCATATGGAGGAGCTAGGTGAGACCGGTGAAGAGTTGCTGTGGCTGGAGGTGGCTGGGCAGGGGCAGCAGCTTGGTGGCTTTGGTGGACGCCCCCGAGGGCAGGGTGGAGTAGTCTCCGACCATCACATGCTCGTCCAGCGGCGACTCGATCAACATCTCAACTGGGGCTCGCGACGATGTCGGGAGCCCCACCCGATACTGGGGCGGCAGCAGCTGCCGCTGCAGGAGAGTGCCCTGCCGCCGGCGCTGCTGCTGCCTCCCCCGCCTCTTCTCGACGGCTTGTATGACACTGACATCTGCTCGCTGGCTGGTCTGGTCACTACCAACGCGACTTTGTGAGACAGAGGCACCACCTGATATATTCCCATCTTCAGTTTATTTCCATTGTTTGCCCACAAAAATTTATCCTCTGTTCAGCCACGGAGGCAGCTATTTTGGCTTTGAGGAGCCAAGACAGGACATAGTGCAGTAATTCCATGCAAGAGGTCTCTGCTACCTACTCCCTCCGTTTAGAAATATAAGATGTTTTAGGTTTGTAAATAAGATGTATTTAGACATCTTTTAGTGTTTAGATTTATTTGAACCTATACAATAAAAGGTGTCTAGATACATCTCCTTCACAAACCTAAAACATTTTATATTTCCAAACGGAAGGAGTACCTTCAAAGACGAGGAGCTAGAGAGAGAAGAGCCATCTGGTCCACCAGCTCATATTCTTTTCGACCACAAACTCATACTTGTCCTGAAAAAGAACCCGGTTGATCTATTCTCAGTACTAGTTAGTGGCAAAATGTACTGCAGAAATCTACAGCAGAATAAACAGAGTACAGGTTTGATAAATCAAGACATTCTTAGGAAAATTCATGGCTTAGTTAGACAGACATTGCAAATTCACATTGTATTTAGTGAAAAACTCACTTAGCAACATTAGTGTACCTTCAGTGGCCGCATCTTTAACTTGCTGTTTTTGTGAACCACATTCTCGTAGGTGTCCTGTAGTTCAACAATGCAAGATCATCGTTTACTTGCCAGCTAACAAATAATGACCAATGGTTCACCAGAATGGAGTGCAGGTATATACTGAAAACGGCAAAAAAAATTATCAACTAAGACTAAATTCTCTCAAAAAGCTAACACTCACATGTACTTCTCCATGTGGGGGATTTTTGTGTATTCCTCGTTGGTCTAATATTAGCTTCAAGACAAGATGGTCTACGGTGGCCATACAAGTTCATACTTGGACAACTAAATCGAACAACCACAGTACTAGCGTCAACATATTGTCCATGCAAGCATGAGGAACTTAAGTCTTCAGGGTGAATTAAGAAAAAAAACATTTCTATTTGCACCGGTAACAAATTCGAGTAAAAAACTCAACAACAATAGTTACTAAAGGAGAAATTAGCTAAGCTATCCGTATTGAAAGCAAAACATGCATAGTTGTAACTTGCGAGTCTCTTGTTTAATTTGTCTGTCCAATGTGAATCAGATTTAGTGCTCGGCTGCAAATTTGAAGTCCCGTATGGTACAACACTTGAATTTAAAACACAGGGCCAAATTTGAAACATACTAGGTTTAATTCAACAAAATTAAACTAAAGACTGAAAATTTGAACTAAACTAATCCAACGCTGACTATAATCAGAGTCGAGGACGATGGCGACGTCGAGCAAGGACGCATGGATGTGGGCCATGAGACCCAACGTGTAACATCCCAATATTTAGGAACTAACGAAGGGTAGATTTAGAAATTTGAAATATTGCATGCATTCATCTGAGAAAATATGGGTAAATTTTTTGCCAAATAAAAACCTAAAGTGATCAAGGTTTATTTCATACTTTGAGATTAGGTATAGTCTTGAAAGATGATTGTTATAGACTTTGATATGATCTTTGTGGAATTATGTGTTTTTGAAAATGAAATTGAATTTTAAACTTGAGTGTTTGAATTATAATTCAAAAAGGATTTTGAATAATGTTTGAGTATTTGATTTAATTAAGAGTTAACCAATAATAACTCAAACTCTATATAAAGAAGGCAATTAAGAATAAGAATCTACATTCCATAATATTATTCAATAAATCAGTTACAAGATGTAACTCATGAAAATCATCCACAATCTTTACAAATACAAATAAATAAAGAATAATATTTCTTTATTGATAATAGTACAATATTTATTACAAAAGAATAAAAATAAAGAGTACAAAATAATAAATTAAAGATTACAATTGAATATGAGAGTTATTACAAGTGACTAATCTATAAAGAAAAATAAAAATCCTAAACTAAAGTCTTGATCTTCAAATCTGGTACCTACAAAATAAAAACAAACTTAAAAGGAAAGAAAGGTTAGGATTAGTATTATTTTTACTCTCAGAAGTTGACAGTGAAGTACACTGTTCATTTTTTTCATCATTGAGTTTATAAGGGGCAAGTTTCACCAATATGAAAGAATGTATCTTTCATAATTTTAAGACAAAAGTCAAATAACAGCAAGGAGGGGCAAGTTTCACCTGCCAAGTAGAAGTAACCATATGAAAGTAACTTTCAAAATTCTGAACATATCCACATCTGTGCAGCAAACACATAAGCAACACACACACCAAACTGCATGGTGTGTGCTATCAACACCACAGCAACAGCACAACCAAACAAAACTATCAACACAGCCGTGGGAAACCAATCCCCACACCATTCCATTGCTTTTACACACCAAGCACAACAGCTAGCAGCCAAACCCAGCCAAAGCCAAGCTAGATCAAACCAACCAAAACCCAGGAGCACATCACCAAGATGGTGACATAAGGAGGGGGAAGATCAGGTGGATAGCAAGATCAAGGTCAAGCCATCAGGATCAGGAGATGATGGGCTAGATCAAGGACAAGCCAGGAGCTGGAAATACCAGGGGAGCACAAGATCAACCACAAGGTCAAGCTACCACAAGATCAACCACAAGATCAACCACTAGCAACCACAACATCAAGTGATAGTGGTGAGTAAATAGACCATCAAATGATCTATGTGTCTAAGATTAGACAAGCATACATGATATGTATCTTATTCAAACTCTCAGAAAACACCCAAGTGGGGTGAATCCATCACTGAGGTTTTAAACTCTAAAAGCAAACAGAAAAAGTATAAGGATCCAACTAAATCTCAGAACAACATCATTGATATAGTTATCAAGCTATATTTCAATCCAAGAATGAACATAGCTGAGATTTAAACTTCTAGGCACATCTCTAAGACAAGAGTAGCACCTTAGAATTTAATCTTATGGATCTATATAAGTTATCAAGCTTACACGCATCTTTTCCCAACTTTGATTCAAGCAATAGTAGTTGGTATCACTACCAGAACCAATCTATGTGAATCAACAAGATAGAGGTCTAAATACCTAAACCTCAGACCAACATCATTGGTTCTAGGGATATAAGGAAAGAGGATTTCACTTATCTATCATGCGAAGCCAAATCTTAAGCTTGAATAAAACCACACCAAGTAAAAGAATCTAGACTTGTGTGCCATACAAAGATGGTGTCACAAGAACAGTTCTAAACTAAGCAGGCTAAGCATCCAATGTTCACAGATACAATCAACCAGTTATAAATCATTTTCCTATTCTTAAACACGGGAATCATAAACAGGATACTCATATATATATATATATATACATGTGTGTTCACTGTAAGAGACCATTTTAATCTCAAACTACACATGAATTCTTAAGCGCATAGTACTAAGACATTGACTTCATCACACCCTAAACGTTAATGACAGTGGTAAGTTATCAAAACCACTAGCTTTACCAAGTAGTGTTTCCAGAACAACTTTACCATCTAAATCATATGAGATTTAACCATGGAATCATCAGCAGTAAACCACTAGCATCACCACAGCTAATCATCAGCAATAATCCACAGCTAGTCACCACTTAACAGATTCAGAGATCATCAACACATGATCTAATTCATCAGTATCTAATCAACAACTGGGTATGAACCCTAAACAGAACCAAGAACCCTAATCAGGACAAGACAGTAACCAGAAAGATCACCACCAAACATCTAGCAGAGGATGACCTAACACAGAGCAGCACGAGAGGAGAGGAAGCACTCACCAAAGGTCCTCGCTGGAGAATAGAAGAGGAAGTAGAGGGGCCGACGACCATGGCGACACGGGGAGAACCCCCAAGGGGGCGCTGCGACCCATACAACGCTACGACGGCGACCATACCCACGCCTAGGGGCGAGGTGAATCACCACGGCGCACGACAGTAGCGGCGACTCCAGGATCAAGCCAACCCCAAACCCTAGGGTTCGGGACGACATCGATCTGGTCGCAGGAGGGCTCCATGTCCAAATCCAGTTGGACATGAGGGAAGAGTGGGGTCGACAACCTCTTCCTGCATCACGACGGTGGCTAGGGTGGTCCACGACGGCGGGAATCGTCGGCGGCGACACCACTGACCACAGGGTCGGGGAAGGAGAAGGAGAGGGGTGAGCTGGAGAGAGAAGACAACGAGTGAGTTGGGTTGGGTGGGCCGAAAACCCTTCGGGGTGCTATTTTGACCTTGAGTTAGTGGGCCACAAGGACCCAATAAACCCAAATGGCCAGCCCAAGTCATTTAGAGTCTGTTTTAATAAATTGGAAAAAGACCAAAATCCCCTTGAAATTAAATAAATTTTAGAAAATAAAATAAAAGTCTAAAAATTATAAATAAAATATTTTTGGATTCACAATAATCCAAACTATCCAAATAAATTTAGAGATAAAATATTAGACATATAAATTTTATTAAGAATTTTGTAATTTATATATTCCTTATGGAATTTTACAAAATTATTGTAAGATGATAAAAATAAATAAAAATCACTTTAATTATATATTAATATTTTAGTATTTTAGAAAAATACTAAACAAATATTTAATAACAATTTTTGATATTTAAATAATAATTCTTAAAAGAATTATTAAATCAATAAAATTCAAATAAAAGGGAAATAAAATAAAAGAATACAATATTCTATTATAAATATTAAAAAGTAATATTTATAAATCCTTTATTATTAAAAATAATTTTTATAATAATGGGGAGAATGCATATCAAGTTAAATGATGCATTACATTACTTTGCATAATCATTTTGCTTCTTTAAATATTGTCCTTACCGGGCAATAATGATGTTTTTGTAGACATAGAAGCTCAAGGTCCAGTCCAAGCATCAGACTTCACTACCTTGAAATCACAAGTCAAGTTCATCACTTGCTCATGTCCTTTGAAGAGTCTTTATCAAAGTATTTGCAAATTGTGTGTTATCATCTACACTATTGAAAAAGCAAAACAATATTTTCTCAAGATACTAAATCTTAGATATCATCCTAAGTGATGATATGATGGAGCAATAGAACTTAGGGTTCTAATTGCACTAATGATGAACAATTAGGAATTAATAACCCATGACATCAGTGATTCTAGCGCCGTATATTACGCGTTAACCATGAGATTTGGAATGGGACATAGAAGTCAGCTGTATCCTTTTCCTCTTGTATGGAGGCAAGACGACCTTAACGTGACGTTGTGATTCCTTGTGTGGATCCAACATATGGGTGGGAACCCTTGCGCCCCACACTTTTGGTGTCTAGATTATCTATGAATGGTGTTTAGGGAGATAGTCCATGTAAATGGTACTAATCCGGGCATCACTAGGTCATAGAGTCTTTGTGAACTCATCAGGGTTTTAGCCTGCCCGAAAGAGGGCTTAACGAAGGTGAGCTAGCCCGAAGGATCGTGCAGACATATGAGGTCACGAAGAGGGCAGTGATTGGCTTGGACCAACTACTGGGCCCCACATCATGGAATTGTGGACGGGAAAGTACGCCCGGTTGTGCAACAAGGAGTTGATCTCTCATGGGAAAAGTAACGCACCTCTGAAGAGTGTAAGAACTATAACTTGTTACTCCCTGTTCCGGGAAGGAGCTACGAATGCGGCAGGAAAGAAACTCCATGAAAGTTCTGGTCAACCTGTGAAGGCTTGTGGTCATAGATTTACATAATAAAATCAACCTTTGAAGAAAGATTTACGAAAATTGCATAGTACCAACGACTAATAGTCCGAGGTGGTAGATAGAGCATCAAACTTCCTACCTTGCATATAATTAATTTGCTAAGTAACGCTGTTACTCATCCTTTCCTTTGAATCCTTGCTTAGACTCTGAGAATCCCGAAGATACTTTAATGTACGCAACTGAGAGTCAAGAGGAGGTCTTCTATGAAGAGCCCAACTTGTATGGAGCCGTAGAAGGGGAGGACTACGACATCGTCTACGGAGGAGAGTTCGAGGAGTCTAAATAATTACTATAGTTTTTGTAACCACTTGAGCCGAGCATCATGAACAATATATAGCAATAAGTTGCTGAGCTCAATTTGGAGTTTAAGTTTTAAATTTGAAACTTCCGCTGAAACACTTATATTTTGGTTTGTAAGTTGAATCTTTTGGAAGTCTTGAACTTTCGGTATTGTAATAATAATAATGTGTGTATGTTTATAATATGGATCCGCAATGTTTCTGTTGTACCACTCTGAGGGATGTGATATTTACAGAACGGTGTTCTGTGAATGTCATGTCAATGACTATAGTGTACTACACATGCAGTGGTATGCTGGGTCACCGCACAATGTGTCCTCCGGGCCATCCCGTCGCACTGTGGCGGAGGCGGCTTTTCATCGTCTAACGCGTCCAGGTCGCTCCAATAAACGTCAGTGGCGTCATCCTCCTCCATACCTGTCTGCAGCATTCTTCTTCACGACAACCTGTTGCAACGCAGCGCACCATGGTGTTGAAGCTTTGCTAGTCTACAGTATACTTTATACTATACATTTGTACTTTCTCAAACTTATTGTTACCATAATATATTATAAATAAGTAAAATATAATTACTTCAATGGCATAATTAACCACATAACATTGTTTCTAAATGTTAGTCATAGTGTACTTCATTATACAATCGTAACTTATATGACCACAAAATTTTCATGCGCGACATTTAAATCGTGTATTGTAATACAAGTTCTCCTTGAAGTATTTTTTCATGGTTGTATAAATAAATTATATCAAGTATGCATATGTATTTGTGTGTTATCTATAAATACCATGATGGATAAAAGTATCGAACAAATATCTTATAGTGGTTCTCGTGCATGCTAGGTAACTATATCTATAGAAATTGTAGAGACTGAATTGAATAGGTGGAAAATGTATGGAAAGTTGAGTTCAATAATAAGCTGAGAAAATTTGAATGCTTTGAAGTTGCTATTGCAATAACATATCTTATAGTAGTCATTGGCGAACATAAAATTGTCGCGGATTCTACTTTTGCATACATACAAGTCGATTATTAGCAAGTATGCTAGTCTTTAGTGCCTATAGGAATTTACTATGTGTTTCTTCCGAACGGTGGCGTTGTGCTAGGGCAAGGAGGTATTCCAATTATCAAGGCATCTTAGTCCCCGGGAAGATAACATGTTGGCTAGAGAATGGCGATATGGCGACTTATATGTTGTCTAGAACATGGCGTTCCTCCTATCGGCTCAGAGCGACCTGCTTGTCGACTCGTAGTTCAGTATTGTACAAGGTGTCGGGTAGCATGCCGGGTCGCAATGGTAATCAAAAAACTGAGTTATGGTGGCTATTGAGACAACTAGTAGTGTGTAGTACCAGGAGAGTTCCTCTTGAGTGTCACCTGCTTGTATCATGCAGCCCTTTCCATGTTCCGGGCCCCTTCTCAGGTGCACCTCACCTAGATCGTCTATCATGGCAGAAATATGAGTTTGGCCGCCTACTGGGCCAAAATGGGAGACAAAAACTTGATAAAACCCTCTATGGACTGAAACAGGCTCCTAGAGCCTAGTATTCTCATCTTTGCTCCAAGTTGTATGATAGATACGAGTCATAAAAGTATCTATAATTGTTGATGTTCCATGCTTGTTTAGTATCAACTTTGTTGTGCTTTGTATACACTTTGAGATAACTTTATATATTTTCTGGGACTAACCTATTAACAAGATGCCGCAATACCAGTTGCCTGTTTTCTGTTGTTTTTGGTTTCAGAAAAGCTAGTAAGGAAATATTCTCGGAATTGGACGGGACAAAAGCCAAAGTCAATATGTTACCGAGGAGGACATAGAGACCGAAGGGCGACCAAAGGAGGGCCACGAGGCCGCCACACCCTAGGGTGCGCCGCCACCTGGTGTGGGTGCCTCGGGTGCCCCTGCCTCGCCTCTTCGCCTATAAAATCCCCCCGATGCCAAAATCCTAAGTACCTGATCAGATCTCCACGAAATAGTCTATAGTCGCCGCCACCATCGTCCCTAGATCGGGGGGGGGGGGGTATCTAAACCTCTTCCTGGCACCCTGACGGAGGGGAGAGATCATCCCGGAGGCCTTCTTCATCACCATGTCAGCCTCCAGTATGATGTGTGAGTAGTTCACCCTTGGACTATGGGTCCATACAGTAGCTAGATGGTTGTTTCTCCCTCTTTGTGATATCATGTTTAGATCTTGTGAGCTCCGTTCATGATCAAGATCATCTATTTGTAATCATACTTGTTGTGTTTGCGAGGATCTGATGGATATTGAGATTGCTATGTCAGATTGATTATTGATTATATCATGTCTTATTGTTTATTGATTCTATCATGTCTGTGTTGTTTATGATCTTGCATGCTTTCCGTTGCTAGTAGCTATCTTGGCCAAATAGATGCTAGTGACTCCAAGAGGGAGTATTTATGCTCGATAGTGGGTTCATGCCTCTATTAAATCTAAGGAAGTGACAGGAATCTCTAAGGTTATAGATGTGTTGTTGCTACTAGGGAGAAAACAACAATCTTTTGTTCATGGAACAATTGTATTGTTTACTTTACACACATTGATTAATGCAATTATCCGTTGCTTGCAACTTAATACTGGAGGGGGTTCAGATGATAACCTGAAGGTGGATTACTAGTCATAGATGCAGTTGGATGGAGGTCTATGTATATTGTTGTAATGCCCAATCAAATATCATAGGAATCATGATGTCTAGTATTTGTATTGTTATGCCTTGCTTAGTCCTTTCAATTGCCCCGCTGTAATTTGTTCACCCAGCATGTTATGTTATTTATCATAAGGAGAACACCTCTAGTGAACTGTGGACCCCAGTCCAATCTTTACCATTATTACATCATCTACTGTTATCGTTCATTTTCTACAAGCAACCATTACCTTCCACACTGTACATTTAATCCTTTGTTTTTAGCAAACTAGTAAGATTGACAACCTCACTGTAAGTTGGGCAAAGTCTTGAGTTTGTGTTGTGCAGGATTCCAAGTTGTTAGCAACACCTTGGAGTTGTTTCCTCGCTCCTACTGGTTTGATAACATTGGTTTCATAACTGAGAGAAAAATTGTTGCCGTGGTCATCATACCTTGCTCTTGGGGTCTCCCAACGAAGCTCTACTATTGATCCACGTCAAAGACATTTCTGACGCCGTTGCCGGGGACTTAAGGACAACTTCACAAGGGGAGTCCTTCAGAACCATTCTCTTTACTTTGTTTCTTGTTTTGCTTAGTTCCTTTTGCTTTGTTTTGCTTGATTCCTTTTACCAAAAAAATTACAAAAGATTAGTTTCGTTTGGTTTGCCTTTTCTTATAAAAAACACATAAAAATTTGATTCCTACTCTAGTTGTTGCTGCTGGCTTGCTCCACCTTTGCAAAATTGAATTCTGCTGAGAACACCAAGTTGTGTGACTTTACTAGCACAAACAACAATGATTTCCTGAGTACACCTATTGCTTCACCTGCTTCTGATGCTACCTTTTATAAAATTAAGCCTGCTTTGTTGAATGTTATTATGAAAGAGCAATTTTTGGTGCTAGTTCTGATGATGCTGCTGCCCACCTCAATAACTTTGTTAAACTTTGTGAGATGCAAAATATAAGGATGTAGATGGAGATATTATTAAGCTTAAATTGTTTCCTTTCTCTTTGATAGGAAAAGCTAAAGAATGGTTGATATCCTTTCCTAGAAATAGTATTGATTCTTGGATTAAATGCAAAGATGCTTTTATTGGAAAATAGCATCCTCCTGCTAAGATTATATCTATGAGAAGTAAAATAATGAAATTTAAACAACTTGATAATGAACATTTTGCTCAAGCTTGGGAAAGAATGAAATATCTGGTAAAGAATTGTCCCACTCATGGACTGACTACTTGGATGATTATCCAGACTTTTTATGCAGGGTTAAATTTCTCTTCAAAAAATCTGTTGGATTCTGCTGCTGGAGGTACCTTTATGACCATTACTTTGGATGCTGCAGCAAAGCTCCTTGATAATATGATGGTCAAATATTCTGAATGGCACACTGAGAGAGATCCACATGTTAAGAAGGTAAATTCTGTTGAAGAAACCTCCTCCTTGAGTGATAAAATTGATGTTATCATGGCTATGCTTGTTAATGGAAAAGCTCATACTGATCGAAATAATGTTCCTTTAGCTTCTTTGGTTGCTCAAGAAGAGCAAGTTGATGTGAAATTCATTAGAAATAACAATTTCAACAACAATGCCTATAGGAATAATTTTAGTAATAATAATTATAGGCCATATCCTCTGAATAATGGTAATACTTATGGAAATTCCTACAACAACAATATAAGTGCTCCCTCTGAACTTGAAGTCATGCTTAAATACTTTATTAGTAAACAAACTACTTTCAACAAGACTGTGGAGGAAAATCTTTTGAATGTTGAGAAAAATATTTCATCTTTGTCTGAAGCTCAATCCTCTTTGGTTAATAAAGTGGCTGGTAAACTTAAACCTTGGAAATTACCTTTGTTGCTACTCATGCCATACAAGTTACTATTTATGAAAATATTAGACTGTTAGCTAAATTGCATGCTAAGTGGGAAAGAGGAGATGAAATTGCTAGAAACAATAATATTTGTACTATTACCACCACCAATATTGATTCTAGTAAACCACAAGAAGTCCCCATTCCTCCTACAACAATGCCTAAACCCAATAAGTCTACTACATGTGATGGTAAGTTTGATTTTGATCTTGATGGTTGCAATATTTCTGAAGTGATTATGTTCCTACAAAATCTTGCTAGAAGTCCTAATGCTAGTGCTATGAATATGGCTTTTACAAAACACATTACAGATGCTCCCATTAAAATTAAGGAAGAAAAATTGAAACACAAAGCTTCTATTACTAGGAAAGTAGAAGATAGTTGGGAACCCATCATTAATATGCAGGTGACTGATTTTGATCTCAAAGCTTCATGTGACCTTGGTTCTAGTGTCTCTATTATGCCTAGAAAGATTTATGAAATTCTTGATTTGCCACCTTTGGAAGATTGCTATTTAGATGTCCCACTTGATGATAATGCTAAAAAGAAACTTATGGGGAGTGTTAATGATGTTCTTATTATGGTTAGCAATGCCTATGTACCTGTTGATTTCTATGTTTTGGATGTTGAATGTAATGCTTCTTGTCCTATTACTTTGGAAAGACCATTTCTTAGAACTGTTGGTGACATTATTGATATGAAAGAAGGCACCATTAAACATCAATTTACATTCAAGAAAGGTACTGAACAATTCCCTATGAGGAGAGAGAAGTTACCTTTTTCTCCTCCTTTTTAAAGCAAAATATGATGTCAATGCTACTTCATTTGAAAATACTTGATACTTACTTCTTATGCCTAACTTAATGGCGTTAAAGAAAAGTACTTCTTGGGAGATAACCCAATAGTTTTATTGAGTCTTTTAAGTTATTACTTCTGTAATAACCTCTCCTTATCCTTTTTGTTTGATTTTTGTGCCAAGAATAACCTCTAATGAGAGAGAAGTAAGATTTGGGGAAGTTGCTGTCTCAAAACAGATTTTTTGTGCTTCACTGTAAAAACTCGTGAAAATTTCCTGTATGTCGGATTGAGCTGTAATTTTCTAAGTAAATCCACCAGGTTGTTAGATAACTTTCGTTAGTTCAACACGTTTTTATTTGAGCAACATAAGGTCTTCTAAAAAATCAGTTTTTACCGGCTGGTCTGTTTTGACAAATTTCTACCATTATTTGCATTTGCCTCTTATTGATTTCTTTTTGAGTTCTCTTTGGTGAATTGAGTTTTTAAGGGAATTGCTACAGTATCCTGTGTTTTTAATTAAAGTTTTGCTGTTTTGAAACTAAACCCAAAGGTTTATTACTTTTGAATGCACTAATGTTGCTAATGAAGATTGTGTGAAGTTTTGTATGAAGGAAATTTCCATGTGTAGGGGAAGAATGATGTAATGAGATGAATAATGGACAAAAGCTCAAGCTTGGGGATGCCACCCCATGTCACCCCAAGAAATATTCAAGAGGTACAAGCGTCAAAGCTTGGGGATGCCCAAGGCATCCCCTTCTTCATCAATAAAAATCTCAGGTCTCTTTCTAGACACTTCGTTTTTATTGTTTCATGCACTGTTGTGTTGTTCTTGGAGCCTCTTAGTTTTTGTTTTTTGGTTTTAGTTTGCTTAGTTTGCTTGAATAAAGTAGTTGGACCGCTGTTTTCGCTGTGATGTTTCAAATAAGTTGATTGGTGTTGGAAAAGAGTAGAAAGTTTCATGCTTATAGTGGTACAAAAGGGAGCTTGTTTTGACTATGAATTAGACTTTATCATGTCATGCTTGATGTTGTTTTGACCTTACGCTTAGTGATTATTGCTGTAGCATGACTTGTTCCAAACAATTGAGATTGCTTAATGTGCCTTCAAAGAATCATGCGTTGTTTTAGCATACAAAAGCATAATATTGTGGTTTTCTCCTTTGAAGTTCTGTTTGGGTTGATTTGGCACATGCTCACACCATGTTATGACTATGAACCTATCGCCTTAGCCTTTTTGATCATTTAGTTTTTGACTTGTGATACCATTTTATGATTTGATTGATAATGTTTTGTCGCTCTGCATGATTATGGCCATTATTGCTCTCTTAGTTGGTCGCTCCCAGTCTTTTGCTATCCTCCACTTGTATTGAGTAAGCTCTGCTCCTGCATCCAACTCCCAAGAAACCAAGTTATTCCAAAGTGTCCACTATAAATTCCTATGCATGGTGTGTTACACCATTCCAAGTATATTCTTGTTTTATATATCTTTCAAATTAAACTTGTTATGTGAAAATTAGTGATTAAAGCTCTCACAAACTTGATGGCACACTTTATTTTTCTTGCCACTAATAAACTTGAACCATTGTTTCATGTATGTTGTATATGCTTTCACTTATAAGTTGGGAATATGCAGAATCGTGCTATCACGGGGAACGCTTTCAACACCTGTAAATATCTATCTAGTTGATATCATGCTCTTTTGTTTATGGATGTCGGCGATATGAAATAAAAGAGGAGCTTGTAAGTCCATGGAGTTATGTATATGTGTTAGAGAAACGCCTGGGCCGCTAGCCTAAGCCATGCCTAATCATGGTGGACTCTTGCAGCATCACCATAGTGAGCAATCCATGAAGCATCCTCAGAAAAAAAATATATAAAAAATAGAGAGAGAAAAAATATGCACCATTATCATGGTAAATAAAAGGATTGCTGAGATGCTCACTTTCTGTTGCCTTGTCATTTTGATATGGGATAGCTCCTGTGTCATGGGTCAAGGGGTACCCCATTGGCAGTTCTCTATGATAGACATATACTTACAATGACAAGAACTTACCAGTAACTAAAGTTGAGTAGCATGAGGAACGACCCTCGTACTCAAGGTACATGAGATTGCCAACTTATGATTTGTCAAGCATATACTCCATATTTTATTCACTTTAACCTTAATCATTTCAAGATGCTTATGATAGGGGCAATGAGAGCTGAAAGCTAACAAGTACCATAATTTTTGGAAGCTCTTTATGAAACTTGAAATCCCTGCTTCCCTGTGAAGGGACTTTCTTTCCACTTTTATATTGAGTATCCACCTTCTATCCTTAGGCACCAATTAAGAGAGCATAGTTGTCATTCTTAGTTCTATGTGCATTGTCCCAAAACTTACTGATTGATTCATAATGTTGATATTGCTTGTTCTTGAACTATTTGTATCCAGTCACCCTTATGAACTTTGTAGGTGTCCTATGCATTTTTTTCTACTCCATGAGGGACAAGCTGAACCACTATGCTATGTTTTCTATATGTGAAACAAACAAATGTCTTTCAATGCATTGTTATTCATGACCTTTGTTTGTATTCCTTCATGTTTCAACATAGTTGCTTTGTATTATTGTTAGAACTTCATCTTTCATGCTCATGTTTAGAGTACCTTGATCCCAGCTTCCAATGCTTGCAAATGGTTTGATCAAGATTGTGATGGCGCATGTCACCTAAAAAATCATTCTTTTATCACTTACCTACTCGAGGACGAGCAGGAGTTAAACTTGGGGATGCTTGATACATCTTAAACGTATCTATAATTTTTGATGTTCCATGCTTGTTTAGTATCAACTTTGATATGCTTTGTCTACACTTTGAGGTATTTTTATACATGTTCTGGGACTAACCTATTAACAAGATGCCACAGTGCCAGTTGCCTGTTTTCTGTTGTTTTTGGTTTCACAAAAGCTAATAAGGAAATATTCTCGAAATTGGACGGGACAAAAGCCAAAGTCAATATTCCACCGAGGAGAACACATAGACCGAAGGGCGACCAAAGGAGGGCCATGAGGCCGCCACACCCTAGGGTGTAGCGGACCCCCCCTCGGGTGCCCTGCCTCGCCTCTTAGCCTATAAAATCCCCCGATGCCAAAACCCTAAGTACATCAGATCTCCACGAAATAGTCCGTAGCCGCCGCCATCATCGTCCCTAGATTGGGGGGATATGAAGCTCTTCCCGGGACCCTGTCAGAGGGGAGAGATCATCCCAAAGGCCTTCTTCATCACCATGCCAGCCTCCGGTATGATGCGTGACTAGTCCACCCTTGGACTATGGGTCCATACAGTAGCTAGATGGTTGTTTCTCCTCCTTTGTGTTATCATGTTTAGATCTTGTGAGCTCCGTTCATGATCAAGATCATCTATTTGTAATCATACATGTTGTGTTTGCGGGGATCCAGATATTGAGATTGCTATGTCAGATTGATTATTGATTCTATGATGTCTTATTGTTTATAGATTCTATCATGTTTGTGTTGTTTGTGGTCTTGCATGCTTTCCGTTGCTAGTAGCTATCTTGGCCAAGTAGATGCTAGTGACTCCAAGAGGGAGTATTTATGATCGATAGTGGGTTCATGCCTCTATTAAATCTAGGGAAGTGATAGGAATATCTAAGGTTATAGATGTGATGTTGCTACTAGGGAGAAAACAATAATATTTTGTTCATGGAACAATTGTATTGTTTACTTTACACACATTGCTTAATACAGTTATCCGTTGCTTTCAACTTAATACTGGAGGGGGTTGTATGATAACTTGAAGGTGGATTACTAGTCATAGATGCAGTTGGATGGCGTTCTGTGTATATTATTGTAATGCCCAATCATCTCATAGGAATCATGATGTCTAGTATTTGCATTGTTATGCCTTGCTCAGTCCTGTCAATTTCCCCGCTGTAATTTGTTCACCCAGCATATTATGTTATTTATCTTAAGAAGAACACCTCTAGTGAACTATGGACCCTGGTCCAATCTTTACCATTGTTACATCATCTACTGTTACCGTTTACTTTATATAAACAACCGTTACCTTCCACACTATATGTTTAATCCTTTGTTTTTAGCAAACCAGTGAGGTTGACAACCTCAATGTAAGTTGGATCAAAGTCTTGAGTTTGTGTTGTGTAGGATTCCAAATTGTTAGCAACACATTGGAGTTGTTTCCTTGCTCCTACTGGTTCGATAACCTTGGTTTCATAACTGAGGGAAAACTTACTGCCGTGCTCGTCATACCTTCCTCTTGGGGTCTTCCAACGAAGCTCTACTATTGAGCCACGTCAATGATCTTAGGTTCCAAATATCAAAAGTAGATACTTCTTTGTTTCTGTATCACAAGTCAGATATAACTCTATTTATTTTGATTTATGTTTATGACATCATAGTGATAAGTACATCCGATCAAGATAATTTATGCTTTACTTCGAGATCTCAGTGAAAACTTTGCTTATCAAGAATCTTGTTGATTTACACTTAATCTTAGGGATTGAAGTCAGAAAAATACATGATGGTCTCATTTTGACACAGAAAAAAATTGCAACTAATTTACTTGATACAGTTGGCAGGAGAGATTGCAAGACATCTCCTACACCTATGTCTTCCATAGAGAAGTTGTCTCTCATGGAAGGAATGCCTCTCATACCTAAAGACAACACACAATATTGGAATATTGTTGGTGCCTTACAATACCTCACCTTGATATGTCGTGACTTGTCTTTTTTAGCCAATAAGGATCGTCTACATGCACCAACAACAAATTATTGGAATACTGACAAAAGGATTCCGAGACATGTCAAGGACACTTTGAAACTTGGAATTACATTTGAACAGTCATATTCTAATCCTCTTGATAACAAATGGTCTATGTGAAATTTTGCAATATTTATTGGACCAATCTCATGGAGTGCTATAAAACAAGCCATGGTATAACGCTCTAGTACTTAAGCTGAGTACAAGGTGTTAGCAAATGCTAGTAGAAGTAAATTAATTTGGTTTGAAACCCTTCTTTGTGAGGTTGGCTTCTAAATCCCAAACTTCTATTTCTCAAACTCATTGTGCCCCTTTATTGGCGTTGAACTGAAGCAAAGGACTTGCTGGGTGTAATAATTAAGAGGCAACCTATTTGTCCACAAATACTATCTTTCGTGCATACAAAAAATATAAAGAGATTGATTATCACTTTGTGAGCGAACGAGTGACTGAAAAAATGTTGGATATTCGGTTTGTGTCAAGCAAAGATCAAATAGCTGATGGTTTCTCCAAAGCACTTCCAGTCAAAGATATAAATGAGTTCAAGTGTAAAATCAACCATTTAAAAGGTTTAGATTAAGGGATGCTGTTAAACTACATATACTATATGGTGTATGCATGGTGTAGTACACCACCCTGTATGTTATCCCCTCTTGTACAATGCCACTTTTGGGGCTATTCCCACCCAATATAACACACAACACGAGCCTAGGAAGAGGGAACCATTTCCGCCTACGTTTTTCCACACATATGTCAATCTCAAACCCTCTTGCTAGCATCGTCCAAATCGACTAACGCCTTGTGGTTTACTCGACCGTAAACCAAATTGATGCGCGGAAAGGTTTCGCACCTCTCAAGAAGTCCTTGGATAAGCCCTTGACTTCCGTTAGCAGTGTGGTAGGACATCTTCCACATTATAATTTTCTTGTAGTTCATTTGTCATATTATTTATTTATAACAATTTTTAGAAATACCAGGAGGAACGTAGATTCATGCGCGCACGATCGCGCAACATCATCACACCCACCCACTCATATATACCGAAGATTGTAGTCACGGAGTATCAAGATTGACGAAGTCCTCACATATTTCACACTATCAACAGGAACATTATGTCCCATTAAAAAATCCAATTTATGAGACATACATGATCTCAAACGTAAGGTTTAATCCCTGATATGTTTGAGGTACAACCAAACCTATAACCAATAACTTTCATATTCTTCAGTTCCTCTTTATCATTGCACATGAATCATATCTGTTTTTTTTCTTAAATACCATCTACTCCATCTGTTTCAAAATATAAGATGTTTTAGTTTTATGAAGCAAATTTATCTAGACTACTTTTCGTATATAGGTTTACTCATGTTTGGAGTGAATCTACACATTAAAACAAGTCTAGGTACATTTTCTTCACAAACCTAAAACATCTTATATTTTAAAACGGAGGGAGTATTTTTTTGCTTCCCCTTTCGTTGGCTACTTTTTCACTTAGAACTGTGGTCGGTGTATTTTCACTTCATGATGACTAGAGCATAACACGTTCCATGTTTGCGTTCGATGTATGATTTCTTTGAGAATTTTTTAGAGAAAAGCTATATTTTATGTTTTAGACATCCAAGTTTCTAGACATCCTCAAGACCAACAAGACAAGACCACTTCGCTTAAGTTCTTTTTTTTTCAGTTGGAGACTTATTCACTCCATTTCTCTGCTTCATTTATGCCAATTTCTAAATAATTAAATTTAGTCGTGACTCAACAGAAATTCATTTGCATTATGTTGAGCCGCGCATGTGTGAACACATTACATCTTGTTAGTTACTGGCACAGTGCTACTAGCAAAGCGTATGATGCCTGCATTTAGTTAATGGCTTCACTGCTTTGGTGGTTTGCGTACGATGTATTACTGGCCCAAGTTGTAGGTAGAGTCGTGTAACATTTGCATGGTAAATGTGGGTTGTACGGTCATGGAGCCCTTTTTAGGTAGCTCTAGCTCCAATATAACTAAGCCACGTAACACAAAGATGACGAGATCGATAACGGTGGAAGAAAAGCTAAACGCCTTTGCCATTGTTGGGCCGCGTCATCACCAGGTTTACTCTCTTCTCTTGTATGCACATCGTGTCCCCCCTCATCGACGGTGTGATAGGTAGCCAGTTAACTAATTAGTGGTCTATATACCTTTTTTTTGCGAATTTAAAATTTATTTATTAAGGCCGAGCCATAATGTCCTGTTTACAAGCATCTGAGATAATGTCTTGTGTACCCGCGGATCTTCTCCTGAGATATAGGACAAAGCACACCGCCCTTTTTTTTATTCTGGTTTGTACTGCTTCATGACGGTGGCGCCCACTCCCGTAGGTATTCTCGAAACAGGCTTTACACTCATCTATATTAATAGCAACCATGTGATACAACAAAGTAACCAATAATAGGACAAAACAGCACAAGCCAAGCCCAAAAGAAAAACAAGAAGAAAGAAAAAAAATAAAGCCGGCATCGGCGGTTCAACGAAAATGGAAATAACTCGTCACCGTTGCGCCCTCCGGAGAAGTACCACCACATGTCTAGCAGTTTAAAGCACCGCATACCAAGCAGCACCTCCAAGAAGCGAAGTAACGACGACGACACTGCTGCCCAGAATGGTCCTAGAGTTTTCCCCAGTACGCAACGGGGGGTGGGAAGAGATACACTCGATGCCCTTCAAGAAGGACGGCGACACCCATAGGTGTCACCGAGTCGGTGTCAAAATGATAAGGATTTCTCCCGACCCCTCAAAAAACCACACTTCCGGACACTCTGTAATTCTCCACCAAGGTCGCCACCCACGTGCACGCGCCACCATGGTCTTGAAGTTGCCATCGCCATCTCACTATGACCCACAGTACGAGGCCAGTAAGACGGAAAAAGGGGAACCTTCGACGAGGGTCAGCATGACATCAGCACACATGAGAGAACTACCTACACCACCTGAAGGCGGTAGCCAACCGGATACAGCAACAGGACAAACCAGGCCCTCCTGACCCGGCCGAGCCTGAATAGGCTCGTGAAGCCTCGCCACCGCACTGCAGCAAGGGTGCCACCATAGACGCCAACCCCAACAGTAGGCCCTACTCCTCCGCCCACCAGGAATCCACCACCACTGCAGATCCCTACTGCCAAGCAGCAGCTCCGTCGCCACCAAGCTCACCCGGGCCTGCCGAACCACTACCGGTCTGAGGAACACTCTTGCACCCGCATCGCAATAGGAACAACTACCACGAGCTCAACGACATGGCCAGAGGAAACCGACGTCATCCCACAGGTAGCAAAAGGACGACGAGTACAGGGGACCCGGCGCCCCTGTGTCACCCACAAGTCACCCCTGGAGAGCCTCATGCATCTGTCAGGCGGCAGCCAGACCCATGCCCACCTGGCCAAGATCTAGCACACCCCGCAACACATCTATGCCTGCCAGCACATGCACCAGCCAGGCCCGTGTGGCCTAGATCCCGAAGGGGCCTAGATCTAGCTCGCAAACCCAGCCGCCGAAAGCGCCCAGCCATTCGCCGCCACCTGCCTTCAGAACGCCTGCCGCCGCCATGCTATGCCTGCCATCGCCGGCTAAGGCCCCGCCGCCATGGAGCACCGCCATAGGCCGAGGCACCCCGTGGAGCCCTCCAACGCGTGGGAAAGGAACATACAGCCGTCGTTGCAACCCCCGGGTTTCGCCCGATGGTGCGCACCAGCGGTGGTGAGGAGGGCGCGGGGGGTGGGGGGGGGGAGAGGAAAGGAGGGCGCCACCTCGGTCGCCCGCGGGAAGGCGACGCGAGACATGACTTCTTTTTATCCAACGACTCGACTCGACCGCAAAACCCACTCCCGTACGTATGACAATTACTGCTTTCATACGTTCTTTTTCTATATATTTTTATATGGTTTTCATCAAAATCTCGGTGAACAAAGTAAAAAAAATTGTCTATATATTTTTTGATGGTTTTCCTAAGGGCCGTACTACGCGTCCCCCGAGGATATTTCCTCAAAATTCTCCGGATCCTTCTGCTGACACGTGTTCCCCCAAAACCCCTAAATCCTGCTTTTGCTAAAAACAGTCCCGCTTTTGCTACATGTAGCAGAAAATGGTTCGATCTAGAAATAGAAAAACAGATTATACCTCGCCGACGACCGTGTAGCAAGAAAGTTAGGCTAACGTAGCATATCCGACCTCACCGGAGACTCGTTGGTAGACCATATCGGAGACCGTGTAGCAAAAACGTTACGCTATTATAGCAAAACCGTAAAAGGGTGGTAGCAAAAAAAAATGCTAATGTAGCAAAAGGAACGACCTTGCCGGAGAAATTTCTGGTGCCTGCCATAGTAAAACCGACTTTGCTGGAAATTTTTGTCGAAAATATCGTAGCAAATACGTTGTGCTATTATAGCAAAAACATAGAACAAAAATAGCAAAAAATTACTACTATTGTAGCATCGCCCTGTAACAAAATCTCAAAACCTATTTATTCATCGGTAGCATCGCGACCATTCATCTGTAGCAGCGATGTCACTATCGCCGTCCTGCCTATGTAGCACCGTGCGGTGTATCAAAATCCGTCCTCACCGGTGGTAACACCACCTGTCGTAGGGATTCACGGCGACAAGACCTGCAACGACGCGGGCACGGGAGTCACGGCGGAGCGGCGAACGGTTCTGCGAGTGGTGTGGGAGTCATGGCAGCGCGACGGTGGTGTGCGTAGGATCCCATGGCAGCATGGTCGCGGCACGAACTGAAGGCAGCACGACGGCGCGTGCAGGAACCATCTTCCATTAGGGGTGCGTGAGATCCCCATGGCAGCGAGGCGCCGGCTTGCGTGGGATCCCATGGAAGCGCGGCGGCAAAGTCCGGCGTGGCGACGGCGAAGTCCGGTGTGGGGTCCAAGGAAGAGGAGCCAGATGCGGGGGTCGCCGCCCTATGGGGGTCTTCTCGCTGGCGATGCGGCGGATGCATGGGTAAAAGAATGAGAGAAAGAGAGGGCCCCTTACTCCTGCCGCCACCGGCCTATCCTGGCACGCTGACGAACTCTAGTCTCACTCACGCCAGGCTCCACTACCAACCGATAACGGAACAAAACGCAAAATCTCGCGGTTAAACAAAATCAAGTGGGTTCAGCTGGTGACGGAGAGTCCACGGACGTAGAATCTATATAAAGCTAGTCGTCAGGCAGTAGAGCTAAGCTAGCTACATCGTTTTGCCTTTGAGCGAGGTTTAGCGAGAGAGCTCATCAGTCGATCGAGATCTCATTCTCAGTAGCCATGGCAGCAGCTTTTGGGGTGGTCAAGAAAGGCAACGCGGATGCAGTGGCCGTAGCCACGCTGCTGGTGCTTCTGTTGGCCACCGCGTTCCATCCCCGCCCTCTCCTTGCCGCGGACGTTCCCGCGGCGGCCGGACTGCTGTCCAGCGACCGTGGCGCCGCCGGCGACCCCGTCACCGCGAGCCAAGGCGCCGGCGCCTCAAACTGCACCTATAATTCTAACCGGAGCGGGGGCGTTTGTCCTCGAGGCGGCCACTAGCCATATACTAGCATGCATGTTGCATGTTTGTTTGTGATCTACTACTACCTCCGTTCCACGTATAAAAGGTTTTAGTTGGCTATTTTATTAGTCCGCCGAAACATGTACTTAATTTGTGCAAGGAATTACTCGTCCTACTTATTTGTAAGGAGTACTTAATACCTTCGCGTATGTGTGGTATGAGTATGCATGCATCATGGGGCATGCATATGGTGTGCACGATGATGGTGTGCATGCAAAAGACTGCGAGAGCTATGTCATCTGGTCCGTTCTTATATATATACACGTGTTAATATTTGATCTTTGTCGCTGCTGTTCAGTTTGATCATCGGCGTAGGTAAGTACGAGTATATATATCCTTTGAGTTCGCTGTATTTTACAGGCCCAAGCTTACTTGCCTGGTCATGCTATTCTGTTTTGATTCAAGTACTTTATGATAGACGTTGTTGGTTCCATCTTCACATCATCCGAGCTGGTCCCAAGATTTTCTTGGACAAGCACAACTCCCGTTCAATTTCATCGGGCTCAACATAATAAAGTCCGGGGAACCTTGTGAGCGGATTAGCGGTGGAGATTCTCATGGATAAATGACTGATCTACCTACCAAAGAAATTTAGGAGAGGTATTCAACTTAAAGTAGTTCACTCTGGATTATAGTGTGTTAACTACTCCCTCCATTTAGAAATAAGTGGTAAAGATTTATTTAGATACGCATGCATCTCACGTTGTAACGCTTCTAGATGCATGTGCGTCTTGAAAAATCTGTGACACTTACTTTAGAACGCTTTAGAAAAATCTGCAACACTTATTTACGAATGAATGAAGTACATCACGACCTCAGATATAGCGTCTTTTGAGACTTTGTTTAGCTTCAAAATATATAGTAGGGTTAATTGGATCTATGCTTACAAAAGTCAAAGTTGGAAACATGGCACTCCAATTTTCTTCTAGATTCCAAAAAATCAAAAATTTCGTTTTGAAATGCTTAGAAAAATTCACAAAAAATACATAAAATCAAGCAGACAAATATGAGTATACTGCCGAAGTTTTAGCCAATTTTAGGCACATATGGACCCTGAAACTGATATCTGAAGTTGCCATAAACAATGGGAGAGTGAATTTTTAGAGGATGAGCACTCCTGATCCTGAATGTACAATAAATTCAAAATACTAAATAAAATCAGAATAATATGAAACTAATTTCTAAATTTAGAGGACGCACGCAGGAACGTGCGTACCAAGTTTTAAACTTAAATTCGAAAGTATGTAACCTATGTAAAAAAGACAAAGTACCCCATAAATAGTACACATTACGGGATTTCAGCGTGTAATAAGTTTCGGATTTCTCTTTTTCTGTGTAGGCCACAAACTTGCATATTTTTTCCTTGAAAATATGTACACATAAGTATCAATGCAGTATGTACATGCATGTTTTATCACGTTTTTTTTTAAACTTAGATATACATATTTTTTTGACGGTGAAACACCGTGTTTAGGAGTACCCATAGTCTAGTGTATAATTCCGCTCTATACATGAAAGAACTGTATCTAATTTTGAGCTGGAAACTGAGACTTTGTGCACCAATTCCAGATCTTGAAAAAACTTATGTATGCTCTCGTTTTGCTATATAACATACTGCACTCCCCATGCCATACTTTTTGCAGTGGCATATTTCTCCAACCAGTAAAAGTTTGCAAAATGACATAGATCCAATTAAACCAAAGATATAAGAAGCGCTAGCTAGCACTAGGAACTCTGATTTGCTCATGCCTTCTCGGAAAAGGTTCGTTGGCCGCTTGAGCTTTTATATCCTTTTCTAGCCTTCTAGGTCAAGGCAAAAGTGAATGAAAGCCAATGGAAGTAAATCAACATAGTCGCCATGATGCACTCATTCTAATCGCAGACCTAATCCGGTTTTGCACTCGAGTTAGTGCATGTATAGAGGGAATTGAAAGTAATATGGGCGGCGACAGAGCCAGAGAAGAGCTACGCAAAGTTGCTAAATCGCTTGCTTTGTTCCTACTAAGTGATGAACAACTGACGTCGCCTTTTTCCCGATCATAGGGTCGGCAGCCGAACGTCAGCTCGATCTCTACCAACGGTTACGCATGCCAGCCGTACGGATATGCCCATTCATGCATGCATGTCCCGCACTTACCACGAAAAGGGG
The DNA here is from genome assembly GCA_910589765.1 of Avena atlantica. Classification (NCBI taxonomy): domain Eukaryota; kingdom Viridiplantae; phylum Streptophyta; class Magnoliopsida; order Poales; family Poaceae; genus Avena; species Avena atlantica. Next base: position 371,615,204 of record OU342736.1, read on the forward strand.
CGTATATAGTGACAGGTCTGGGTTTGAATTCCACCAATTATCAGGTAAACCACAGGTGAAAAAGATATGGTTCCACCAATTATCAGGTAAAGTACTATATATAGTTGCAAAGTTTGTTAGAGAACACACGTTGGCGGTTGAACTTTGTACAGGCCAGCGCAGCGAGTGCCTTCCCATGGGAGGGCTCGGAATGCAAAATCAATTGGTCGCCTCACCAACTTTGGTGGCCTTGCTGGCTTGATCAATCTCCGTAAAGTTATTAAGATGCTCAAGCTGCACGATAACCATGGACATAGCTAGACTGGTCCATAAGTCTAGCTATGTCTATGGTTATCGTCTAGCTGCACGATAAACATGGACATACTAAAATTCTCTTTGTTGCTCATATTTTCAACACACGTTTAACTCAAACACCTAGCTCTCACCTAATGGGTCAAAGAGAATTTTAGAATTTGTAATGATTCTGGGAATACACCAAATTCCAACATAATCTAGATCTGATGTAGTGAGATATAAAGACACCCCTTAGCTAACACACAGTACACAAAACCTGCTATAGCTGGGCTAGACACGAGATCAGCGAGTGGACGGTTTGGTGGTCGTGGCAGGGTTGATTGGATCAACGTGGCCAGAGGTGGTCGAGATGTGTCTGATGGCTTGGACAAACTTTGATTCGGAAGCTTCTCTTGGAGAAAAGAAGCAGTACTAACTAACCATTAATTCGCTCTTTGGAGTACTAGTGAGAAGGCATCCGTTTCGGTTACGTTTCCTAACCACCAGTACAACTGTCTTAAAAAGTTATCTCGTCATGCTCTTACCAAACAAGTAATTAAGCAACCGTTTATTATTTCCATCGAGCAATGGAAAAGGCCCCACTTGAGTGCGTCTCTGGGTTCCTATTGTCACTGACCACTCGCGCGCTCAAAGAGTGTTCCACTACTAATACTAATACAGCCTCCCACATCCATAGCTCCAAAGAGTCGGCGTGGCGGTCAATTGATCGATTATGCATGCCCACCACAAGTTAAAGTTAAGAAATTTGATCAATTATTTCATATAAAATGTAGTAGTAATGTTTTTCGAAACATGGTAAAAACTCTGAGTCTCGACGCATGGTCATCTATGGGAAATATCCAGATGGTGTGATGTTGTTCCCTTGATATATATATACACACACACACACACACACACACACACACACACACACACACACACACACACACACACACACACTTTGCTGTAAATTAAGTGAAATCACGCATGGGTTCTCATGAGAAGGGTGCACAAAATTAATGTTCCTTCACTTTTTGTTAAATCGTTGAGGGTGAAATTTTGCAGTCCAATACACAGTTTTCGGTGCCAGTCCTGGATTTTGACCAATCAGTTTTATTAGGTTTTATATTTGGTTTTACTTGATTGGTTTTCTTGGTTGAGTAGATGGAAATCATGCACACGAAATAGAAGCACTCAAAACTCTTGCAGTGCCTGGTGAACTTGTCTGCATTTGCTCGCCTTTCATCTGAGAGTGAGTTGTTAACACAGATACGAAATTTGCAAGATGGCAGTTTTGCTCTCCCAATCATCCGGCTTGTTTTATTGCGTGTGTGCGCGCGTGCTTTGATCATTACGATCAACCCAAGTGTCGGGGGGAATACCCTTTTCTCCTTATGTTCAGATGTTGTTGTACGTCCATCACGGAACTTAGTGAGACAGAGAAGACCAACAAACAATGAGCTAACTCCTTCCAAAGGTTCCAAAGGTCGGTCAAGTAGAAAATTACGCGACAACTGGATTTAGAATTGAAAGCATAATCTAGGCATTCATACGTATATAAGACACCTACAGGAAGAAGATAGTAATAAAAAATTGTTTAACGCAGTGGAAATTTTATGATCACACGGGTGGTGTGTGCAATAAAAACAGAAAAATAAATGTGAAAGTTGCACATGCTTTTCCTTCTATATAAACTGTGACCAAGATTAAGCCATCATTGTCGTTCTCCAGACTTACTGATAAGATCTCTTGCTTCATGGATCTTTCACATTTATCTTCTTTGCCAATTGGTATTTCAACCCATTCTTCTCACCGGTAGAATTGATGGAGATTGTTGATCCTTCATTGGCTTCTCCATTGACTAGCATCTTGGAGATAATTGTCATTATTGTTGAATAAAAGAGCAATTTATCAAGCTAATTAACCAAAATAAACGCTAGATAAAACATAAATAGAATAATAGAAATTACTCAATTAGACTAATCATGTGAAATAGCGAATACATATTAAGGCAAATAACCAAAAGAAGTCGGCGCTATCGCTATCCCGTGAAGGAGTCTGTGATGAAGCCAGTAGTCGCGTCAATAGCGCTCCTCAAAAACCTTATCGCCCTTCTCCCGTACAGGACTCGAAGCAGCGGGGTCTCGGAGGCCTACTGTCCTGGCTCGCGGTGCACGCCGCAAGACGGGATGAAGAAGATCTAGGTAGCGTAGTGCTCTGGAACTAGAGGCGCAAAGGGATGTGCGACTGTATCTGAGAGGAGGCGCGACTTCTCTCTTATAGGCACAGAGGGAAGGCAGTTGATCCATTCAACACCGTACAAAACCGATCTATCTCATAGATAGACCACCAAAACAACGCATAGATCCAATCTATAGCCTACCGCATATCACATATGCGAGATTTCGAGCCTAAAACCAGAAGCTATCGCTCTGATACCACTGTTGGTCCATGTAGAGATAAAACAAAATGTTTTCCCTCTAACATGGTGATCCCAAGAACTAGCTGAGGTAGAAATCCACGAGTATTACCACTAGACGTGCAGTTGCGGATTACTGATAAAGCACGTCTGTTGAATGTAGTGCAGTCCTCACTATTCGATCCGATCACGATCGTCGAGGTGCTGCTCGTACATCACCGCTGCTGGTATCCACACGTACGAGGAGGAGTTTCGGCGGTGGACTGCTAGGTCTGATGTCTACGCACTTCTATTCTTGTAGACAGTTGTTGGGCCTCCAAGTGCAGAGGTTTATAGAACAGCAGCAAGTTTCCCTTAAGTGGATTACCCAAGGTTTATCGAACTAAGGGAGGAAGTGGTCAAAGATATTCCCTCTCAAGCAACCCTGCAATCAAGATACAAGAAGTCTCTTGTGTCCCCAACACACCCAATACACTTGTCAGGTGTATAGGTGCACTAGTTCGGCAAAGAGATAGTGAAATACAAGTGGTAACGGTGCCAGAAAATAGCTTGACGGTGAGGTAAAGACTAAAGCAAGCAAACATGCAACAAATCTAGATACAAACGGTGTTTCAATGTTTAGAAACAAAGCCTAGGGATCATACTTTCACTAGTGAACACTCTCTCTCATATAAATATCCTCTCTTTATGATACTACTCTTAACTACTCTCTGCTTGGACACTCTAATCATCGGTAGGGCTATAACAGCACTCCTCAAAGTCCGCCTTCCCCAATCTAGATAACCCCACACTGTCACCTTGAGCGCTAGATGGTTCCAACAAACACCGCAATTTCATAGAGACATCCAACTCCAAATATAACTCATAACAAATATTTAATCTAGCCAAAGTGCCACACACGGTATGCACGCTATCACTTTCACACACGTGAGGAAAAGCATAGATGTATTAAAGCACAAAGAGTATTTATATAGACTCAAACCTAAGTGCCACCATGGCATGTGTCGTGGGAATGACCACGGCAGACGCTGCAATTGGCAGCGAGTAGTAGAATGAAGGGCAAGGGCGGCCATCCATCTACGGTGCGAGATGAGGGCGGAGACACGGGGTTTTACCCAGGTTCGGCCCCCGGAGGGTAAAGACCTACTCCTGCTAGATTGTATTATGATGGAAGTACAAAGGGGCGAGCTCGACGGCTAGGCGACGAGTCGCTTGGGTGGATGATGGAACGTATCTTCTACACGCCCTGTAGGGAGGTTTATATAGACTCACCTCCCTAGGGTTTACATATCTCAACCAAATCAGTTAAGGTTTCGATACTCGTTTAACCTTATTCGACTGGGCCTATCTACTCTCCTGGGCCTTCAACTTCCAGTCGCTTGGTTCCATGCCAGGTCTTGATCCAGTCGCCGTCCTACAGGCCCACTCGCCAGTTCCTGGGCCAGTCGGAAACGTCCTGCTGGGTATACCCCGGTAGGCATATCCCCATCAGCATGCATGCTGTCACTTTCACACATGGGGAGAGTAGAGATCTATTAAATCACTTGAGTAGCAAGGTAGATCTACTTGATTACAAAGCTTATGACCACAAGATCATGCATAGAGAGAGAGATGAACACATAGCTACCGGTAGAGCCCTTAGCCCTGAGGAAGAACTACTCCCTCCTCATTATGGGAATCAGCAATGGTGATGAAGATGGTGATGGAGATTGATGGAGATGGCTTCGAGGGCACTTCCCCGTCCCGGCAGGGTGCCGGAACAGAGACTTTATGTCCTCCGAATCGCCCCTTCGGTGGCGACGGCGCTACGGAGGTTTTCGCCGATTTCTTCTGGATGATTTAGGGTTTCTGAGTAGGGAGCTTCTTATATGCACAGGAGGCAAGGTCAGTGGGGATCCAGGGGGCCCACACCCTCCCCAGGCGCCTCCAGGGCTTGCCCGCGCCTAGGGGGGCTTTGCTTCGTGGTTCCGTGTTGCTCCGGGAAAATAATGACTTTGGCTTTTGTCCCGTCCAATTCTGAGAATATTGATTTTCTGCCTTTCTGGAACCAAAAACAGAAGAAAACAGGCAACTGGCACTGTGGAAACTTGTTAATAGGTTAGTTCCAGAAAAGATATAAAAACACCTCAAAGTATAGACAAAGCAAAACAAAGTAGATACAAAACAAGCATGTAGCATTAAAAATTATAGATACGTTTCTGACTCGTATCAAGGTCTAATACGGCGGCAAGACTGCTGTGGACCTAGCATTTTCAACGCATGGAATGATCTAATGTCAACCCTCCTGGGTATCTACACCCCACTGTATATAGGGAGTGAAAGTGGACTGCACTCACTTGTGGCCCATTCACTAAAGCCTATATTAGTAACCGTGAGTACGACTCACTGACTCAGTCCAAAATCTGGTTCGAGTCCAACCCAAATAGATTTCTGGTTCAGATCCAATCCGAACTTGCTCCCTGTAACATCCCAAAAATATCAAACTTAGATCAACAAAACACTAATCCTAAAGTTTAGGGTTAACAAAAACTTTTCTAAATCAATTCATGAAAGCATGTCTATGTGTATGCATGAATTTTGAAATTCTTTAAAACCACTTTGTTTGTGTGATCCATTGCTTGTAAAATGTTTCTTAGGTGAAAAGAACATCATCTAAAACATTCCCCATACCTTTCCTAAAGAAAATTAAGTCAAAACCAATATATTAAGTGAATGGTCATTTTGACCAATTTAACTCCCATGCCTACTTTGGCTGTCTCAAACTTTCAAAACCTAACAGAAACTTTTCTGGATCTTTGCACCCCTTGAATGTACTCATAACAAAGTATCAAGGCCCACCTTGTGATCATCCAGAAACTTTCAAATGCATAGTTTAAATGACAACTCAAAATTGAATCTTCTTCATATGGGAAGATTCCACTTTTTCAAAACCCACTTAAACAAGCTCAATTTTCAAAACCCAAGCATCTGCAGACTCACCAGAACCAATCTAGCAAACCCACCAAAAATCATTTCAAAATTCAAAACTTGATTTCATGCGGCCATTTCATCAAACAGGTTGCAGACACAAATCAAACAAAACACAAAACACTATAGTGTGCAGTGATTCTTGCCTAACTTGTTCCCTAGTCAGCTCTCACACACCTCAGTAGATCATCTAGAAAGATTAGCCCAACACTAGCACCCTGTGAGCTTGCCATTCCCATTAATGGTGAACAACCGAGCAACCCCATGTCACCCCAAAGTGGACAGCAAGCTAGGAGCAGCAGCAAGCCTAGCCAGCATGTCTGGGAGGCAGCCCACCGTCCACCGCCACTGCCTGTCCCAGCCGCGAGCGTTGTCAAGCCCTGGACCACACGCGCAAGACACGCCCAGACCATGCCGAGCGTGCGCCAGAGCGCCACCCTCGACCACCACCCACAGACCGTGCGCCGCCCTCACCGCGCGCACACACGATCACCACCGACCCAGGAGACCGCCAGACATCCCTGTTTAACGCCCCGCGCCATACAGCCACCACCCGCCGTCGAGAACGCCGCCTCTGCCGCGCAGAGCATCGCCCGTTCCAGACCAAACCACACCGCCCCATCCCTCGCGACCATGCCGTTGAGCATCGCCAGGAGACACAACACCGTCCCCTACCCTTGCCCATGCCATTAGCTGCCTGTAACATCGCCTCCGACGAGCTCACCTTGCGCCCCGACGGTCCCCTCGCTCGACTATAAATAGAGGCCACCCCCGCACGATTTCTTCACACCATCTCACTCCCCTCTCCTCACTGATCGTGCCACACCATTCTCAGAGCAAGGCGAGCACCACCCTGCCGGAATTTCACCGGAGCCTGCCGCTGCCGGAGAAGAAAGGAGCCAGCGATTGGAGCCGCCCCAGGAGAAGCCACCGGTACCAGGAGGTTCGCCGTCATCGACTTTGTCGTTCGCCCGCCTCGCCGACCCTCGCCCGTACCCCGGTGAGCCCCCAGCAACCCTCACTGGCCGCGCTAGGTTTCGTTCTCGCCGGAGCTGTCTCGCGTCGACGATGACCCTCAGCCGTTGGATTAGAACCTGATCTAACGAACCACGTTGCTCCATACCGCTTCGCCCAGCCCCGTGTCACTGACGAGTGGGGACACCCACTTAAGCATCCCGCGGGAGCACTGCGCTTAGCAGGCCGGTCCGTTAGAATTTCCCGCGCAACCCAGCATTTCAAATTAAACTTTTTCTTTTTAAATTCAAACACACTTCAGTACCCAACTTCAAAAATCAACCCAGATCAATTTAGTGCACCAAATTAGATGAAACCAATTTTGTTGGAAAGGTCTGTGAATGCTTAATCCAAGCCCGTTGGATTCAAGTCATTTGGATTTGTAGATCACCCTTAGCAAAAATGACAAGGCAGAAGCTTTTCTGCATTCAAACATTTTTCAAATTTAAACCACAATAGCTTTTGAGTTGATTCCAACTCTCAAAAATCACTTTCAACCATACCTTTCAGAATATATAAAAATATATATAGGTTACTTGCAGAAATAATGTTCAAGGAATAAAGGAATGCTTCATAAGCATTTCTAGCCACTTTAATTAATTAAAATAAAAGGGTAAAACCTTGTTAAATTGTGACACCACTTTAAATCACATTCCCATGGACTACAACATGTGGTGATGACATGTGTCAACATGATCCCATGTTTAGTTTGGAGAATATTAAATCTTAAGTAGTTCTTCAATGAGTAGAAATTACTTTTTCTAAAATAAGAAGACTTAAACCAATCCTTAACCTTGTAAGGTTAGAGATGATGCTAGATCATCTATAGGACCCTTGTGTGTGATGATTGCAAGTAGTTAAGTATTGTTTGGTGATTGTGTACCTCGTATTTATTCATAGACGCTAGTACCGACCAAGGCTACGAAGAAGAAGGAGGATACTACGAAGAGGAAGCCGAAGAGAACTTCAACCACTGCTCTGCACAAGGCAAGCCTAATACTACTAGTTGATTGAGCAAGCTAGTAACTATGCAAGCTTATACTGATATTGATGCAAGCTAACACTTGCAAGATACCCTATTGTTGCCACAACCCATGCTTGTGACATGATTACTATATGCCCTAAGCGTATGTAACCATACCCACTTGCTAAACCAATCCTAGTTTTATGGCAAGCTTTTTACTCTATTTCCTTATCAAAGTTTACTTAGAGGCTACCCAAGAAGTTTGGTAGAGACTAGACAGTTGTGCTGAAGGTTGCATAAAGAACATTAAAATTTGGCCTAAGCTAGAAACCTTGATATCAGCTTATGATATAAGGTTGGACTTAGTTGCATTGCAACTCCACTAGTTACCACCCCTCTATTAGTACTACCCCACCTGTAGATGCTAGTGCTAAGCATAAAACTTGATCAACTTTAGATGGGAATACCTGGTGGAAAAATGGTTATGAAAACCTTGGAATGATGGATCATTCTATTGAAATGTTTTGGACATGTGTTTCCAAACACTTGATGATTTTGGTGATGAAAATGTTGAGGCATGAGCCTTAGCCCTTTATAAAACTGATGGTTGTCTAGATGCGATACCATTCCAATTTTATCGTACAACCACAATACCCGAATATTGGGTAGGGCTTGACTGGAAACTTATATACCTTAGTATTAGTTCCCTCACGGCCAAGGTCTGAGCTGAGGCTACCTTGTGAAGATTGTCCACCTGTGCAGTACCCAAGATGACAGTGGTCATGGTTGGGAGGCCAAACTCACAGGAGAGGTGCTTATACTAGGGAGTGTAAATGGAAGGTTAGGATTGATTATCCGCATACTGAGTATGGTGAATTCAGGATTTGTTCCTGACGGATGTATCGAATGTTGTGGTGAAAGTGTACAATCTCTGCAGAGTGTCAAACTATTCGAATAGCCGCGTCCGCTGTTATGGACAGTTGGAGTGGCCATACTGTTCCCCCGTCAGACTTTTCAAAATGACTTGTGAACGACCTGAGACTTTGACTTGACCACAATAGAGTTGTGACTGGAAATACAAGATCCCACTTAGGAGTTATAAAATTGTGACCAACTTTGGAACTTAGTAGTATAAATCTGGCTTTTGCAAAACAACCCTAGAGCCTAGTGTCCTATTATCCAAAAACCCCTCTTTCTTGTTAGTATTAGTTTGCGAGTACTTAAAGAGTACTCATGGCTTTGTCCCTGGCTATTCCCATGGCCAGACTATGAAGAGGAGTACCTGGAGGATGGACCCCAGGACGGTTACGACAACTAGGATCATCTCCCATCGTCAGCATTGCCTGTGACCCCGAAGATGGAGCCTCGCCTACGCTACCGTTATTAGGCCGTATTCCGCTGCTTGATGTTGTATTAAGGACTGGATCATGAGATCCCTATTTGTGTAAGAACTTATGTATCGTTGTAATGGATGAAGTACTATGGTATCCAATTCTGTTATGTCTCGCAAAAATGGTAATCCTGGGATTGCGATGTATGGCAGAACAGGCATCTAGGATTGAAAAATCCGGGTGTTGACACTCCCGCCCTTAAGTGTGTGACCCCGTAGGCTCATGGCAATTTGGACACGATTGGGGTTCGACTCTCAATCGATACATAGCGGCTCTTAGCAGAACTTGCCGACTCCCAAGTACCAAAGAGTCGTCCCTTAAATGCGACTTGCATCTGAGTCCCTTTTGCCTCACGATATACCTTGTCAAACTATAGGCGAATAATATTCATCCCTTAAATAGTCCGACTCTCTTCTCGGATCAACTGATTCATTCGACTAACTCTTAGTCAATCGCGTTGGTTAACACTTAACCGAGTCGTCCATGGCCATGCTTTCCGAAAAAACCATGTGAGGGTCCAGAGAATATCTCTCTGACTGGAGGGGCAAAACCACATCTTGGTTATCCACATTACACAGCTTGATTCTTAGTCGACCCGAACTCTGCCTTTATAACTGCCCTGTTACGGAACATCGGTTGACAGAACCTAAGTTGGTGTCCTCAACTCGGATTGTGCAGCAACCTCAGGTCTAAGGCTTACATTGATTGAGATATACAAATTACGATTGTTCTTTGTCTCTCAATATGGGTTAATCTGACCCGCTAAACTCTCTAGATGAATCTTGTAAGTCAGAATAGCATCACCATGGCCATGACAAGTGGAATTGAGTCATCTGCCGACTTTCACATTAGTCTAAGTTGTGTGCCCAGCACAACCTCAATGACCAAGGATATTTAGTATGAACAATATGATTGTATAGTTCCACAACTGAATCACATATTTAATAATATACATCATATGCTCATACAAGGACAATTTAATAATATTATGAATACAATGGGAATTACATCGTACATGATTGTCTCTTGGACATATTCCCAACAATTACAATGAGCGCCTGGCGACAAAACGGGAAACTGATCTCGCGATATATGAAGAACGGCGAGAAGACCAAGCCATCGATCTGAAGGACCGACTAGCACACATTGCCATCAACTCTGAGGCTTTAATTTGTCAATATCGTCGGTGTGGAAATAGAGTTGAGATAGATTTATTTATTTATTCATACACTGTTCCCACCACCACAACAACACACCGCCGTTCCCACCACCACAACATCACACCACGGCAGAGAGACCCTAACCCTAACTATTAGACAGAGAAACGAGGCCCCCTCCCTCCTACCGCCGGAGCGGCAAGCGGAGGAAGAGGGAACCAGCGTTCCCGCCGGAGATCTGAAGGAGTTTCTCCGCCGCCACTTATTAGGGAAGAGAGGTGAACCGACAAATTTCAAGCTTGCAAACTAACTGTAAAAAAATCCATACATGAGCTAATGGCCCGAAGTCCTCGCTCCATACATGGGCTGACATCAGCGCAGCTGGAGTAGAATACCGACCCAGAAAGCACAGCTGCTCTATAGCGACCACTGCATCTGTTACACTCGCCCAGGGAAACAAGGATAGCAAATCCGCCATCGTCCCCGGCCATCTCACGCTTCCGTGGTGGAAACTACATGACCATATCGTCCGTGGCTCTTCCCTCCCTCGATGTTGTAGCACCACCTCAGCGCAGGTTAGCTAGCCCTGCCAGTGGCAGACCCATGAATTTATCAAAGCCTGCGAGAGACCAAGGCAACAAAATTTTCTCTCTAACAAGTATATGCATCACGCACATGTAAATATTTTTTTCAGCCTTATATAGAAATTATTTAACCCTGTGGGGAATTGTTTTGAACTACATGGACATTTTCTTAAACCTGTGAACATTTTGTGAACTACATGAGTAATTCTATACCTTGTGTAACGTTATTTTGTATTCATGAACATATATTTCTAACACAAACATTTTTTAAATCATATAGACACTTTTTTAGAGTAAGTAAACATTTCTTAAACTTCATGAATATTTTTTGTACCACATGAACATTTTGTCTTTTAAAAGCTCGTGAACATATTTTTATTGAACTTTGTTACTTCCTCCGTCTTATAATAAGTGAATTTAGTTTATCTAGATTTGTATGTATCTATATTAAAACATGCTAGATACGTACGAATCTAGAAAAACACAAATCACTTATTTTGAAACGAGGGAGTATTATTTTCTCCTAGTGACTTTTGTTTCACAGCTTCCCTCCTCACACCAAACATTAGTTTTATTCGTTTTACTATCAGGCAGCCCTTCTCTCCCGGTGTCATATTTTTTTGTGTTAGCACGCTTGAAATTTAAATCAGTATAAGAAATGTTTGCTGAGACGTAAAGGTAAGCTAGCTAAAGAATTTTTGAAAAAAAGTAAGCTAGCTAAAAGAAAAGCACATGAAACAGGTTAATTGTTTTTGGAATTCACGCTGAGTCATCAAATGAGACACCTTGAGTTACACGCCTGGTGCGGAAGTGCGGTGGTGCCTGCGGCTAGTCATAGTAGAAGCATCATATTAGTAGTATCATGCATATGATACTAGCGTATATGATACTATGTATATAGTGCATTGTATCATGTGGTAGTATCATAGTAGTAGTATATTTATTGATTTATAAAATCTCTATATAAAATTATATACAAGATTTATTTATCACTAGGATTTTTTATTTTACGTGCTATGATAGGGTATCTACCAATGATACTCTAATCGTCTATTTCTTCATTAATTGCTATATCATATTAGATTTTTGCCAACATGGCATGCATGATACTAGCTATGATACTCTCACTATGACTAGCCTTCTGGATCGTGGCCGGTCTGGAACATCGAGACTCCTTCATATTTTGCTTGCGAGGGACTCGCGCCTCAAGCGCGCAGCACGGTGAAAACCGGGCAACCGCCGGGTAACAGTATGTACAACTAAGCATCAGACGGCGGAAGAAAAAAAGGGGCTATGGTTTTATCTCTAGATTGCGTGAAAATTCCCTATTGATTTCACGTCTTTAAACCGAGAGCTCAAATCCGGCAAGCGGGTGTGACAAATTTCAATATGAGAGTTATCTTTGAACATCGCTAAAATTCAAACAACGGCAAACATGAGAAGTACTATTACTATATTTGCTATGAACAAACTTCAGCGATACTAGTATGTACTCCCTCCGTCTAGAAATAACTGACTTAGGTTTATTTATATTTAAATATATCTATACACTGAAATTTGTCTAGATACATTCGAATATACGCAAACTCAAATCAGTTATTTCTATAACGGAGAGAGTACTTTATATTCAATCGAGCTAACATGTTCAGGAGTAGTAAATAGTACTCCAGTATCACGTTGAGAAGATCCAGTGTGTGTGTAAAGTAGTATGTACTATATTTCTTTCCAAGTGATGGAGGTAGTAGTACAGTATCACGTTGAGAAGATCCAGTGTGTGTGTAAAGTAGTATGTATGTACTATATTTCTTTCCAAGTTTTGCTCCGTTGTACTCTCTCTCTCTCCTGCCAAACTTATAATAAGAAACTAAAAACACGATCGAGGACATCCAAGACGCCTTAACCCATATCCCTTCGTGTCTTCCGAACAGAAGAGGCAATTCTGAACGTCCTTGTGTTCTCAGTGCTTGAACCGACCGTGCTCGTCGATCAGAGGCCAACCGACACCAGCCTCTCCTGAGCTCTCCCTCGGAAGCATGAATACATGACGGTGACGACAAGCATAATTCCTGTTCCAGAACCGCTGACGCCCATGAAACCTGCCAAGAGGGTCAGCGCACCAACGCAAAAGCCGACGAGAAATGCTACCATGGCGACGCGGCGCTTCCATCCGTTGAGGGGAAGCGAGGCAGGCTGCGCAGGCGTCACGCGAACCTGACGATCCTGCATTATTCACCCAAACAGTTAATTGAGTCGTATATTTCTGCAAACTGTACTGTAAGCACACACTAAAAACAGAAAATAAAATTCATGACAAGTTTGGTTATATTACCCCGAGCAACATGACCACGTATGTTTTTGAATATACACGCACTGTAAACCAAGCTGCCGAGACCACAGCGCACCCGGCGAGCAGCAAAGAAGCATAGAGGACTGCGTGGACCGGGTCCCTCGTTACGTCCGACAATCTTCAATTTGCGAAAGAAAAGACATCAAGTTTCAAATGAAATTCAACTAAATTTTCTAGTAGTATATAATAAAATTGCAGTATATATATATGTACTAATAATTATACTCACGTTGGTGGTGTAGTTATGTAGTAGGCGACCCCGCTGACAGGAACAGATCGTCCAGAATACAGAGTGCTTCCCAGCTTCCATTTGCCGAGCAGATTAACCAGTGTGTTATTTTCTCCATATCTCACGTACAACACCTAGTACAAGCAACACATAATAATGTATTATCGTAAAAACATAGGTACTTATTCTACCGGATTGAATACCCGGCCTGGAAAAAAAAAGAATACTATACCTTTGATCCAAATTACTTGTCAAATATATTTGGATCAGAAAGGAGTACCATTTTGTAAAGTTGAACAGTTGTGATCTAAAGACGCGCTACTATAAAGCCTAATGATAAATTAAGCGTAAATACCTCTGAGAGAAAGCACGTGGTTGAAACGAGTACGCTTTGGAAGATTATTGGCGCGTAGGAGAGATAGGAGAGGTTGATGGCGCAGTTGGCTTGCAGCCTAGGTTCATCCATATTATCGCCATCCTCTCGTGTCCTCACCGGTAACGGGACATACAAGCCTTGTAGTTTCACGACAAGCGCCAAGAAGGCGCACGTGCTAACGATCATCATCATCGGGAAGTCGTCACCTACAAGCTTGCCGGATGCCTTCAAGAAGATACTCGCGCTAGAACACAACATGCACACATAGGCAGACATCAATTAATATATAGGAGGTCATATATAAGAATCCAACAGGGTACGTGTAAAAACTTAGACCACTGTCTCAAGAACTGCTCCCTCTAGATAGATACATCTAAATTTAAATAAATTTGAGACATCTATTTTAAGATGGAGAAAGTATATAAAATTACTACTCTATCTTATAATAAAGAATGTTTTGGTAAATTTACCAAAAACATACTACATTATGGAAACAGAGGATGTACTAGCCTACAAGTACTTGGCGCGTGTCCACGTAAAGAAAAACTTGGGTTCTTACCAGATGTTGGTGGCAGCGAACAAAGAGATTCCACTATGAAATAGCCCGTGTCCCTTTTTAAGGACCTGATCGAGGTAGATGATGACAAGGCCTCCAAGGAATAGCTGAAGCGCGACAAGTATTGCATTCGCGATGCCAAATTGGCCCGCAGTGAGCACATTGGCAATTGAGAGCACGATGGCTATCAGTATCCCGAGTAACTTTTGCAATCCATCTCTGCATGTTCGATCATTAAAATGTTGCTCCCAGCAATAATCCTATATATAAAGTTAATTGTGGAATAGCGAAAGGATAAACAAATTATAGTGCTAAGTAGTCCCTCTGTTAGATGTTAGCCCTATTCAAATATAAGAATTTTGATAAAATTATTTACATTGGAAAAACGTAAACCAAGTGCAAGTTTCTCTAGAAAAATTGTTTTCATATTACACAACATTATGAGTTTTCATACGAATATTCCGATATAAATTAGAGGTCAAATTGAATTAGAGACCGGGACAATGCCCATAACGATAAAGAGTACACTATATGTAAGATTCCTTTGAAGTTTAAACTAGCACGTTATTTTTTATTTTTTTTTAGCAAGCCAATGCTATCCATGATATATGCCTTGTATGCACTCCTATAATTTTCAAAAGCATATGTATTACAGATATTTGTATGCAATGATCGAGTAGGATGTAGGACTCACATGAAGTGCTGCATGCGTTGTTCGTCGGGAATCCGGACCTTGAGGACCTTCCGTCCAAGCAAGAGGTGTGTCGCCACCTCCGATGCCAGGACGGGGTATACCCCAAGAGCCATGAGCGTGCCGCGGTTGGAGGCGCTGGCCGCGTGGATCCAGTAGAAGGGATCATCCACAGCCCCGGTGGTCGAGCGGTGATCGATCCCGTACAGCGGCAGCCGGCTGCCGGCCAAGAAGACGAGGAGTGAGACGGCCGTGTAAGCTGCCTTGCGCCGGACGGAAGTAGGGTCGCCGCCGGGGCTCGCAACCTCCGGCGAGAGCCTCACTAACCGCTGCAAGAGATCAAGTGCTGCCATTGGTGCGTCGACTCGACGGAGTTGCGCGCGTACGTTTGGGTACAAAAGAGACTAGATTGGCAGGCAGGGCAGATCGGGAAGATTCCTTTTAGGGTAGGGAAATCGAGGGGTTGAAACGGAGGCGGATACAGAAATACAGAAGGAACCGGCCCGAATGCAATTCCGATTGGTTTCCATGAACGATATGCTTGCGCCAGGATTTACGCGAGGGGGATGGGCCGGATACATGAACTTGCAGCGGCCCAACTCACAACACTAGAAAAAACTTGCCGACTTCACCTTTTCTTTTGATAACTAGTTGCTGGCTTCACCACTGTCTGGCTCACTGTGCCGATCTTTTTGCTCAGTGCATCTCCCGTGGCATGACCTGTTTCGGATAACCAACGTGTCCAAATGGTCCACTTGGTTCGGTTTACGGATAGTAAATGGGTCGTTGTACGGCTGGCCATTGTGGACAATTGGTCCATTGGCATATACTTCCTCCGGTTCAAAATATAAGATGTTTTAGATTTATGAAAAAAATGAATCTAGACTTTTTTTAGTGTTTAGATTCACCCCAAAGTTGAGTAAATCTATATTCTAAAACAAGTCTAGATATATTTTCTTCACAAAGCTAAAACATCTTATATTTTGAAACGAAGGGAGTATATTTTGACAGGACTAGGCAGCGACCGGCTGCTGGTTTGTGCGATCAAGCGGCCTCCCGTTTTAGGAAAGTTACGATCCCACCGACCCGCTGCTGTCCAAAAAAGAAACAACCTGGTCCCCCTCCCCCCCCTCCTCCCCCCCCTGCGTGCTCCCAACACAGCCATCGCCAGTTGTATAAAAAACAACCAATCGGACAACACAGCCCGATTCCAGGGCTTCTTTCTTCCTCCCCCGATTTCTTCTCTCTTCCCCATCGCAAGGGTTTCCCACCCAGCGTCGCCGCTCCAGTATCGGCAAATCCAATCCACGAAATAATTTGATCCATGGACGACACCGTTGTGGTAAAGGTCGTAATTCTAGAGGAATCATTACCGCAAGGCATAGAGGGGGAGGTCATAAACGCCTATACCGTCTGTGCAAGAAAATTCCAGGCAAGAAAAATTCCAGGAAGCACAAGAAGCAGATCAAAAAAACAAGGAGATAACAAAGTTGCCCAGATTGTTTGGCACAAATTTGCCACCCTCAAAACAGGTAAAACGACCATCACAGCTGAGATATCTTCTTACCAGTCCTTGTTGTTCTTTGTTTTTGTCATAAAACTTCCCCCCAGAAACAAAATAACTTGCTTGTAAGTTGCGGTGGAAGATTCTTACTACTATTACTAATCAGCAGTTGAAGTTGCTTCTGTCCAAAACAAAAAGCAAATAAAATTGCTTCCTTTCACAAGTTTACTTCTCCCCAGATTTCTACCCCTATTGATGCAGCCCGACCTACGGTCGTTACCACATCATGGTCTCCAACTTACGCCAAGTTGTCATAGACTCAAAAGGTGAATCCGTTCCTCTATGCGAGCCCACTTCCTACCCTATTGAATGGTATGCTACTTCATACTCCGTCACATATGCATGATAGGTTCACACCGACAAGTACGGAGGCAAGGGAGGAAGCCCGGAACATCAAGCCCGACAAGACGGAGGCTTGGAAGAGGAGGCGGAAGAAGCCACGGCTAAACCACCGGAGTCTCCGGCCTACACCGGAGTCTCCGGTCCTGCTACACCGGAGTCTCCGGTCCTGCTACACCGGAGTCTCAGGTCCTGCGCACCGGAGTCTCCGGACCGACCTCCGGACCGACCCCAGCAACCGACCCGGGGACATCAGTACGCCACTCCGGAGACGACACCGGAGTCTCCGGCCCCTACACCAGAGTCTCCGGACTGCGTGATGGGCCTGCGCGCCGCCAGCTGGGCCTTCGGCCCATGTACCCCTCTAGCTCGTCCAAACCCTAGTTTTATCCCTAAACTACCCCTGTTAATGTGGCTGGCCTATAAATAGAGCCCTCACCCCTTCATATATCCCTTAGGCATAGATGATAGACTAAAGACACCCCCATTGTGTAATCTCTAGTTTTGCCTCATCCCCTTACCCAAGGGGACTGATTATCGTCACCAACCTCGATTGGACTTTGCATCATGCATCCATCGTTGAACAAGGCCTTGGAGTTCGATGTCTCGTCTCCAAGTTGTCAAGACCCTCCCCAAGGTGTTCTTCCCTCTCCGATGTGGATTTGAGGGAGCACGTAGACTGATCTTTACTTGCGAGGATTCTATCGGACCGGTGGCCGCCGTTCGGGAGCAATCAGCCTTGTATCGTGTGAGTTTTGCGTGTGTTCATCGTGTTCTTCACGAGGTGTGTGTTCGCTTCTGCTACCTTCTCCCTTTCCCCTCGCTTTCCTATCGATTTGACCACGAGATCCGTGAAGATCGGGCACCCAAGAGGTTAACCCCTCCATCATCTGGTATCAGCAGCTTTTGGTTGCCACGGATTTCTCATCGATTTGGTCTTTTCCCCATAAATTCGAAAATTCCCCAAAAACATCCCCAATTCGTGTTTTGGAATGATCTGTGATTTGAGTGAGTTTTGGTAGGTTTTGATCCATGGATTGCTTGCTAAACTAGTTGATCTACCTTCCCCTGCGTTCCCATGGCCTAATTCCTTGATTTCCCCCATCAATCTGAGGTTTTGGTTCGAGTTTTTCTGCCCAAAACGCGTCCCGTTCGAGTTCTGGACACTCTGGAATCTCCCGGACCGGAGTCTCCGGCCTAGACCGGAGTCTCTGGACTTTTTGAGCTCCAGACCGGAGTCTCCGGACCCCTAGACCGGAGTCTCCGCCCTTCCTGCAGATAGAAAAAACCGCAGCACGGTTTTGAGCATAACTTTTGCATTTCAACTTGGATTTTGGTGTTCTTTAGCTCGTTTCGAAGAGGAGAAGGAGCACTGCATCATCATCCACGTTGTTCATGATATCTACTACATCCAAATTCCGTGAGCAAGGCGGAATCCAACAATAAAGGGTGAAGATCGTCAACGAAAGGTATAACATTCCGCGACTTTTCCCCACTTGCATTCCTTTGTGAATCCCACTATCTTTGTGAGCAACAAACACCTATTGAGACTAGTTCCTCTTATGATTGCTTGGGCTATGCACATTTGATACCTTGTAGATTCCGAGCAATCGTTGTGAGCGATATCTCATACAGTTATCTTGTATAGTTGTTGGCACAAGGAAGAGGCAAGTGAAAAAGAAAAAGAAAAATAAAAAAATAGAACAAAAAGGAAAAGAGAGAAAAAAAGAAAGAAATATATATGTGCCTCATAGAATAGGAAGCGCAAGCTCGATGAACATCATATAGGTGGTACTTATTGTGCATATCTTGTAGCCCACCAATCTTATGCAATCGAACTAGCGTATCTCCTTGTACTTGTGTGACACGAGCTTATAGTCTTCTCTAGGTAATCATTTGGTTTTTAGCTCACTTTCTCCGTCGCACAAGTCCAATTTATCCCACCGTGTGTGTTTACTTTTACATATTTCTTATCTTGTGGATTGACTTGTTTTGCTTTGTGATCATTGTGGTTCTTTACTTGCCAATACAACATCTTGATTTCGGATTGGTTCTTGACATGCCACTTTTCATACATATCCACCATAGGCCTTGTGTGTGTGTGTGTTTTTTGTTTAGTAGTTGGTTTTGGGTGTTCCGCGTGAACTTCACTTTGCTTGGTTTATTGCTCTCAAGTGTGGCCACTTGTACGATACGATCTTCCAAGGTAAAGTAAGGTTTGACATTGTATCCCTAACTCCCACTACCACTTCCATATACACCGCTTGGTCTTGTGCATCATGTCTAGGGACTCCGGAACCGAGGATGATATCTATGAAGAATCCACGATGAGCCACCTTGACTACGACTCCACAAGTATAGAGGACATGACGGAGCACAACACCGATAATGGCTCGCCATGCTTTGAGGACCCGGAGCACTACACCGACAACGGCTCCACATGCATGGAAGACTTGGAGCTCTACATCGACAATGGCTCCTCATGCATGGAGAATATGGAGCACTACATCGACAATCGCTCCACATGCTTGGGTGATATGGAGTACTACACCAACAATTACTCCCCAAGCATGGACGACTTCGAGTGCGACATCGACGACGCGTCGCCAAGCATGGAGGACACAGAGAACTTCATCGACTTTGATGTCTCCTCGATGAGCCATGAAGAATTCCTCCACCGTGTGGAGATGGAAGCCTACTACGCCAAGCAAGTGGAGGCGCGCCATCAAGAATCCATGACCTTCAAGGCCAAGCGCGCCACACCAAAGGGCACCACCTACTTCGATGATCCTCCTCCAAGGCGTCAAGCGCCACCATCGACAAGGCATCAAGTGCCACCACCTAGATGGCGTCAAGCTCCACCATCTCCAAGCCGCCAAGCTCCATCACCTCCAAGGGGCCAAGCTCCACCTCCTATCAAAGAAGAGTGGCGTCCAAATATCATATACATCAAGAGGCGCCAAGAAACAAGACTCTTCATCAACAAACATCCTCTCATGAGCATCGCCACCATAAAGAGGATACAAGACATCGTCAAAGGCATCTTCGCCATAAAGACGAAGAATCCGTGATGAGCACCAACCATAATGCTCAAGCAAGCTCAAGAAGGCACCACAAGCACAAGAAGAATGACAAGGCAAATTATCACCGTCGTGAGCGTCATGTGGATGACCAAGTGCTTCACCAACATCAACCATCGGCAAGGCACGCCAATGACCTCCGTCGACACCATCATAGGGCACCTTTAACTACTCGTGCCACCACCATAATGGCACCACGAGCAAGCCTTCCACGCCATCAAGCTTCAATGCCTACGCTTGACTTCCATGACCTCGCCAACGAGGAAAATGTAGACCTCTACTTCGCCAAGTTGGATAGCATGAGCCTACCTCCACCAGTACTACGAGATGGCCACAAGACGGTCGAGCATGGGATTTTCCCTTCGACTAAGGAGACGAGCGATGATGCCCATCTTATGGCATCCAACTTTGGAGGCGCCAAGGTCAAGAATGGTGAGCATGGGATTTTCCCTTCACCAAAGGAGGCGCTTGGAGTTGAGGAAACCGAGCCTATCCCCATATGCTTGAGTGATGATGTGGTCCCAATCCCATGTGAGTATGAGAGCCACTTAGCCCACTTGAGTGAGAACAAGAGTGAGATGAGTGACTCCACCTTATATGAGTTTGAGTGCTTCCACTTGGAGGGCATGAGTGATACACCTAGTGAGTTGAGAGTGGTAGTTGATAGGTCAAGTGGGACCATTTCGATTTCTAACAACTTACCCTCCACCTCTAGTGTGTTCTCTTGTGTTGTGCTAGGTTCCATGGATGAAGACGCGCCAAGCCATGAAGCAATGATGCCTCCAATGGAGAAGATGTACATGGTGGATGAAGAGGATGCTACGCCATGGCTACATCAAGAAGACGAAGTCGTGCACAAGGAGGCCACTACTTCCACAACACCCACTTCATATGAGAGGTATGACCAAGGTAACAATAAGGGTGTTGATGATGCCATGATCCCACTAGTGGACATGATGAGTTGTGAGGATATGCATGCTATGGATGATACTTATGACATTACATATGGTTCACTCATATTCCCATGTGATGCTTTGCCCTTGCATAATATTGATCATGTGGAATTGTTTGAGTGCAATAACATTGCCATGAACATGCCATGCTATGCATCTTGTGTGTATCCTCCAATTGCTTTGGACATGCGTTGTCATGATAGTCATTCAATTTCTCCCGTTGCTTGCAATAAGATGAATGCTTGCTATTTCACTTGTTTTGCTTGCAACAATATTGATCATATGCGTTATAATGAGATGGCCCCCATAGCTTTCTCAATTTTTGGAGATTTTGATGATTGCCATGATAAGCATGTTCCCCACTTGCATACTCACCATGCATCTATTTCATACTTGATTGACATTAATGGTGATGTGCACAAGAAGAGATACGTCATGATGGATGATGTGTATCTCTACAATGCACACACATTCTTCCTTTTGTGTATGATGTGTGTAGGTACCAGCACTATCATGTCAACCTCGGTTGAGCACGAGTTAACAAAAAGAGCTCTTGAGAGCATTCCACAAGTGAGTTCAAGATCGAACCCAGCTCTGATACCTTTTGCATGCTTTGCATCTTTCATGTTGGCAAATTGCTCTTTCCTATGGTTTGATTGCAAGAATGTTGATGGTATTATCTCACCTTGCGACATTCATGTTTCTTCGCTTTTGGATAATGATGCTTTGTGCGTTGCAACAAAATTGTTGAATAATTTCACTTTCCGATGTTTTGTGTGTAACCATAATGCCATTGAGATCATGTATTGTCATGAGAGCTTCCAAGAACCTCGTCTTGTTGTTGCAACAAACATAAGGACCACTTGCTCTTTCATTTGGTTTGTTTTCAAACACGTTACTTTGGCTTCTGCTTGGGATTCTCATATCCCCATGATATTTGCTATCGATGATTTGTGTGTGACATCCAACATGTCGAACAATTTCTCTTTCCAATGGTTGGTTAGCACACATAATGATGTTGTTTTGGATATTCTTCCTTTTGTGTTTTTGCCAAATTCTCCTAACTTTGCATAAAAGATGTTGATCAAATTTCAATTCAATTGCTTGGAGTGCCACACTAAGACATTATATGGAGTTTTTGAGTTCCCACATTTGGATGATGTTCAAACGATTTCCATGCACTTTGACCTTGCATATGCATTCCATTTGCTATCATTGTATTGTGCTAATAGTGTTGTGAACAAGAATGGACATGCCACATTTGACATGCTCCTCTATCACGCACGAAAATATTTTGCTTGGTCTTTGTTGTGTGAAGGCACAAATGCATACACGTCAACCTCTATGGACTATATGTTGACAAGAAGAACCGGAGAGAGTTACCTATGGCTACCCTTCATCGAGCTATCTCTACAAGCTAAGGTGACTTCCTTCTACTTGAGGACTCATGCTATAATGTTCATGAATTGGCTACGCTTTGAGTGTTGCTTCGCTTTTGTCGTGAGCTTTGTAGGCTTCATGGAGGGTGAAGGAACATTGAAGTGTTGTTAAGTCAATCTTCACGAGGACGACTATATGGTGAACCCCAGGATCAAGGATGTCCTTCGACCTCTTCTACATCGTGATGAACATGGAGAGTCGAGGACGACTCTTTTTGAAGGGGGGGAGATGATGCAGCCCGACCTACGGTCGTTACCATATCATGGTCTCCAACTTACGCCAAGTCGTCATAGACTCCAAAGGTGAATCCGTTCCTCTATGCGAGCCCACTTCCTACCCTATTGAATGGTATGCTACTTCACACTCCGTCACATATGCATGATAGGTTCACACCGACAAGTACGGAGGCAAGGGAGGAAGCCCGGAACATCAAGCCCGACAAGACGGAGGCTTGGAAGAGGAGGCGGAAGAAGCCACGGCTAAACCACCGGAGTCTCCGGTCCTGCTACACCGGAGTCTCCGGTCCTGCGCACCGGAGTCTCCGGACCGACCCCAGCAACCGACCCGGGGACAGTCAGTACGCCACTTCGGAGACGACACCGGAGTCTCCGGCCTACACGATGGGCCTACGCGCTGCCAGCTGGGCCTTCGGCCCATGTACCCCGCTAGCTTGTCCAAACCCTAGTTTTATCCCTAAACTACCCCTGTTAATGTGGCTGTCCTATAAATAGAGCCCCCACCCCTTCATGTATCCCTTAGGCATAGATGATAGACTAAAGACAACCCCCTTGTGTGGAATCTCTAGTTTTGCCTCATCCCCTTACCCAAGGGGACAGACTATCGTCACCAACCTCGATTGGACTTTGCATCACGCATCCATCGTTGAACAAGGCCTTGGAGTTCGATGTCTCGTCTCCAAGTTGTCAAGACCCTCCCCAAGGTGTTATTCCCTCTCCGATGTGGATTTGAGGGAGCACGTTGACCGATCTTTCCTTGCGAGGATTCTATCGGACCAGTGGCCGCCGTTCGGGAGCAATCGGCCTTGTATCGTGTGAGTTTTGCGTATGTTCATCGTGTTCTTCATGAGGTGTGTGTTTGCTTCCGCTACCTTCTCCCTTTCCCCTCGCTTTCCCATTGATTTGACCACGAGATCCGTGAAGATCGGGCACCCAAGAGGTTAACCCCTCCATCATCGGGTGTGTGTTTGTTGGCTTGTTGCATCATTGTTGGTCTTACAATTGTTGCTTGGGGTCCGTACATGATAGGTTCACACCGACAAGTACGGAGGAAAGGGAGGAAGCCCGGAACATCAAGCCCGATAAGACGGAGGCTTAGAAGAGGAGGCGGAAGAAGCCACGGCTAAACCACCGGAGTCTCCGGCCTACACCGGAGTCTCCGGTCCTGCTACACCGGAGTCTCCGGTCCTGCACACCGGAGTCTCCGGACCGACCTCCGGACCGACCCTAGCAACCGACCCGGGGACAGTCAGTACGCCACTCCGGAGACGACACCAGAGACTGACCGGAGTCTCCGGCCTACACCAGAGTCTCCGGCCTGCGTGATGGGCCTGCGTGCCGCCAGCTGGGCCTTCGGACCATGTACCCCTCTAGCTCGTCCAAACCCTAGTTTTATCCCTAAACTACCCCTGTTTATGTGGCTGGCCTATAAATAGAGCCCCCACCCCTTCATGTATCCCTAAAGCATAGATGATAGACTAAAGACAAGCCCCTTGTGTGGAATCTCTAGTTTTGCCTCATTCCCTTACCCAAGGGGACCGACTATCGTCACCAACCTCGAATGGACTTTGCATCACGCATCCATCGTTGAACAAGGCCTTGGAGTTCGATGTCTCGTCTCCAAGTTGTCAAGACCCTCCCCAAGGTGTTCCATCATCTGGTATCAGCAGCTTTTGGTTGCCACGGATTTCTCATCGATTTGGTCTTTTCCCCATAAATTCGAAAATTCCACCAAAAATAGCCCCAATTCGTGTTTTGGATCGATCTATGATTTGAGTGAGTTTTGGTAGGTTTTGATCCGTGGATTACTTGCTAAACTAGTTGATCTACCTTCCCTTGCGTTCCCATTGCCAAATTCCTTGATTTCCCCCATCAATTTGAGGTTTTGGTTCGAGTTTTTCCGCCCAAATCGCGTCCCGTTCGAGTTCTGGACGCTCTGGAATCACCCGGACCGGAGTCTCCGGCCTAGACCAGAGGCTCCGGACATTTTGAGCTCCAGACCGGAGTCTCCGGACCTCCAGACCGGAGTCTCCGCCCCTCCCTGTAGACAGAAAAACTGTAGCACGGTTTTGAGCATAACTTTTGCATTTCAACTCGGATTTTGGTGTTCTTTAGCTCGTTTCGAAGAGGAGAAGGAGCACTACATCATCACCCAGTTGTTCATGCTATCTACTCCATCCAAATTCCGTGAGCAAGGCGGAATCCAACAATAAAGGGTGAAGATCGTCGATGAAAGGTATAAACATTCCGCGACTTTTCCCCACTTGCATTCCTTTGTGAACCCCACTATATTTGCGAGCAACAAACACCTATTGAGACTAGTTCCTCTTATGATTGCTTGGGCTATGCACATTTGATACCTTGTATAATTCCGAGCAAACTTGTGAGCGCTATCTCATATAGTTATCCTGTATAGTTGTTGGCACAAGGAAGGGGCAAGTGAAAAAGAAAAAAAGAGAAAAAAAATTGAAAAAAGAGAAAGAAACAAACAAGTTCCTCATAGAATAGGAAGCGCAAGCTCGATGAACATCATATAGGTGGTACTTATTGTGCATATCTTGTAGCCCACCAATCTTATGCAATCGAACTAGCGTCTCTCCTTGTACTTGTGTGACACGAGCTTATAGTCTTTGCTAGGTAATCATTTGGTTCTTAGCTCACTTTCTCCGTCGCACAAGTCCCATTTATCCCACCGTGTGTGTTTCCTTGTACATATTTCCTATCTTGTGGATTGACTTGTTTTGCTTTGTGATCATTGTGGTTCTTTACTTGCCATTACAACATCTTTATTTCTGATTGGTTCTTGACATGCCACTTTCCATACCTATCCACCATAGGCCTTGTGTGTGTGTGTGTTTTTTGTTTAGTAGTTGGTTTTGGTGTTCCGCATGAACTTCACTTTGCTTGGTTTATTGCTCTCCAGTGTGGCCACTTGTACGATACGATCTTCCAAGGTAAAGTAAGGTTTGACGTTGTATCGCTAACTCCCACTACCACTTCCATATACACCGCTTGGTCTTGTGCATCATGTCTAGGGACTCCGAAACCGAGGATGATATCTATGAAGAATCCATGATGAGCCACCATGACTACGACTCCACAAGTATAGAGGACATGACGGAGCACAACACCGACAATGGCTCCGCGTGCTTTGAGGACCCGGAGCACTACACCTACGACGACTCCACATGCATGGAAGACTTGGAGCTCTACATCGACAATGGCTCCTCATGCATGGAGGATATGGAGTACTACACCAACAATTAATCCCCAAGCATGGACGACTTCGAGTGCGACATCGACGACGCCTCGCCAAGCATGGAGGACACGGAGAACTTCATCGAGTTTGATGGCTCCTCCACGATCCATGAAGAATTCCTCCATCGTGTGGAGATGGAAGCCTACTACGCCAAGCAAGAGGAGGCGCATCATCAAGAATCCATGACCTTCAAGGCCAAGCGTGCCACACCAAAGGGCACCACCTACTTCGATGATCCACCTCCAAGGCGACAAGCGCCACCACCTCCAAGGCGTCAAGCGCCACCATCGACAAGGCATCAAGTGCCACCACCCAGATGGCGTCAAGCTCCACCATCTCCAAGGCGCCAAGCTCCATCACCTCCAAGGTGCCAAGATCCACCTCCTATCCAACCAAGAGTGGCGTCCAAACATCATATACATCAAGAGGCGCCAAGAAACAATACTCTTCATCGACAAACATCCTCTCATGAGCATCACCACCATAAATAGGATACAAGACATCGTCAAAGGCATCTTCGCCATAAAGACGAAGAATTCGTGATGAGCACCAACCATAATGCTCAAGCAAGCTCAAGAAGGCACCACAAGCACAAGAAGAGTGCCAAGGCAAATGATCACCGTCATGAGCGTCATATGGATGACCAAGTGTCTCACCAACATCAACCATCGGCAAGGCACGCCAATGACCTCCGTCGACACCATCATAGGGCACCTTCAACTACTCGTGCCACCACCAAAATGGCACCAAGAGCAAGCCTTCGTCCACGCCATCAAACTTCAACGAATATGCTTGCATTTGAAGACCTCACGAACGAGGAAAATGAAGACCTCTACTTCGCCAAGTTGGATAGCATGAGCCTACCTCCACCACTACTACAAGATGGCCACAAGACGGTCGAGCATGGGATTTTCCCTTCGACCATGGAGGCGAGCAATGATGCCCATCTTATGGCATCCAACCTTGAAGGCGACAAGGTCAAGAATGGTGAGCATGGGATTTTACCTTCACCAAAGGAGGCACATGGAGTTGAGGAACCCGAGCCTACCCCTATATGCTTGAGTGATGATGTGGTACCAATCCCATGTGAGTATGAGAGCCACTTAGCCCACTTGAGTGAGAACAAGAGTGAGATGAGTGACTCCACCTTATGTGAGATTGAGTGCTTCCACTTGGAGGGCATGATCGATACACCTAGTGAGTTGAGAGTGGTAGTTGATAGGTCAAGTGAGAACATTTCGAATTCTAACAACTTACCCTCTACCTATAGTGTGTTCTCTTGTGCTGTGCTAGGTTCTATGGATGAAGACGCGCCAAGCCATGAAGCAATAATGCCTCAATTGGAGAAGATGTACATGGTGCACGAAGATGATGCTACGCCATGGCTACATCAAGAAAACGAAGTCGTCCACAAGGAGGCCACTACTTCCACAACACCCACTTCATATGAGAGGTATGAACAAGGTAACAATAAGGGTGTTGATGATGCCATGATCCCACTAGTGGACATGATGAGTTGTGAGGATATGCATGCTATGGATGATACTTGTGACATTACATATGCTTCATCCACATTCCCATGTGATGCTTTGCCTTTGCATAATATTGATCATGTGGAATTGTTTGATTGCGATATCATTGCCATAAACATGCCATGCTATGCATCTTGTGTGTATCCTCCAATTGCTTCGGACTTGTCTTGTCATGCTAGTCATTCAATTTCTTCCGTTGCTTGCGATAAGATGAATGCTTGCTATTTCACTTGTTTTGCTTGCAACAATATTGATCTTATGCATTATAATGAGATGGCCCCTATAGCTTTCTCAATTTTTGGAGATTTTGATGATTGCCATGATAAGCATGTTCCCCACTTGCATACTCACCATGCATCTCTTTCATACTTGATTGACATTAATGGTGATGTGCACAAGAAGAGATACGTCATGATGGATGATGTGTATCTCTACCATGCACACACGTTCTTCCTTTTACATATGATGTGTGTAGGTACCCGCACTATCATGTCAACCTCGGTTGAGCACAAGTTGACAAAAAGAGCTCTTGAGAGCATCCCACAAGTGAGTTCAAGATCGAACCCAGCTCTGATACCTTTTGCATGCTTTGCATCTTTCATGTTGGCAAATTGCTCTTTCCTATGGTTTGATTGCAAGCATGTTGATGGTATTATCTCACCTTGTGAAATTCATGTTTCTTCGCTTTTGGATAATGATGCTTTGTGCGTTGCAACAAAATTGTTGAATAATTTCACTTTCCGATGTTTTGTGTGTAACCATAATGCCATTGAGAGCATGTATTGTCATGAGAGCATCCAAGAACCTCGTCTTGTTGTTGCAATAAACATAAGGACCACTTGCTCTTTCATTTGGTTTGTTTGCAAACACGTTACTTTGGCTTCCGCTTGGGATTCTCATATCCCCATGATATTTGCTATCGATGATTTGTGTGTGACATCCAACATGTCGAACAATTTCTCTTTCCAATGGTTGGTTGGCACACATAATGATGTTGTTTTGGATATTCTTCCTTTTGTGTTTTTGCCAAATTCTCCTAACTTTGCATCAAAGATGTTGATCAAATTTCTATTCAATTGCTTGGAGTGCCACACTAAGACATTATATGGAGTTTTTGAGTTCCCACATTTGGATGATGTTCAAACGATTTCCATGCACTTTGACCTTGCATATGCATTCCATTTGCTATCATTGTATTGTGCTAATAGTTTTATGAACAAGAATGGACATGCCACATTTGACATGCTCCTCTATCACACACGAAAATATTTTCCTTGGTCTTTGTTGTGTGAAGGCACAAATGCATACACGTCAACCTCTATGGACTATATGTTGACAAGAAGAACCGGAGAGAGTTACCTATGGATACCCTTCATCGAGCTATCTCTACAAGCTAAGGTGAATTCCTTCTACTTGAGGACTCGTGCTATAATGTTCATGAATTGGCTACGCTTTGAGTGTTGCTTCGCTTTTGTCGTGAGATTTGTAGGCTTCATGGAGGGTGAAGGAACATTGAAGTGTTGTCAAGTCAATCTTCCCGAGGACGACTATATGGTGAACCCCAGGATCAAGGATGTCCTTCGACCTCTTCTACTTCGTGATGAACATGGAGAGTCGAGGACGACTCTTTTTGAAGGGGAGGGGGGAGATGATGCAGCCCGACCTACGGTCGTTACCACATCATGGTCTCCAACTTACGCCAAGTCGTCATGGACTCCAAAGGTGAATTCGTTCCTCTATGCGAGCCCAGTTCCTACCCTATTGAATGGTATGCTACTTCATACTCCGTCACATATGCATGATAGGTTCACACCGACAAGTACGGAGGCAAGGGAGGAAGCCCGGAACATCAAGCCCGACAAGACGGAGGCTTGGAAGAGGAGGCGGAAGAAGCCACGGCTAAACCACCGGAGTCTCCAGCCTACACCGGAGTCTCCGGCCCTGCTACACCGGAGTCTGTGGTCCTGCGCACCGGAGTCTCCGGACCGACCTCCGGACCGACCCCAGCAACCGACCCGGGGACAGTCAGTACGCCACTCCGGAGACGACACCGGAGACTGACCGGAGTATCCGGCCTACACCGGAGTCTCCGGCCCCTACACCGGAGTCTCCGTCCTGCGTGATGGGCCTGCGCGCCGCCAGCTGGGCCTTCGGCCCATGTACCCCTCTAGCTCGTCCAAACCCTAGTTTTATCCCTAAACTACCCATGTTTATGTGGCTGGCCTATAAATAGAGCCCCCACCCCTTCATGTATCCCTTAGGCATAGATGATAGACTAAAGACAACCCCCTTGTGTGGAATCTCTAGTTTTGCCTGATCCCCTTACCCAAGGGGACATACTATCGTCACCAACCTCGATTGGACTTTGCATCACACCTCCATCGTTGAACAAGGCCTTGGAGTTCGATGTCTCGTCTCCAAGTTGTCAAGACCCTCCCCAAGGTGTTATTCCCTCTCCGATGTGGATTTGAGGGAGCACGTTGACCGATCTTTCCTTGCGAGGATTCTATCGGACCGGTGGCCGCCGTTCGGGAGCAATCGGCCTTGTATCGTGTGAGTTTTGCGTATGTTCATCGTGTTCTTCGCGAGGTGTGTGTTCGCTTTCGCTACCTTCTCCCTTTCCCCTCGCTTTCCCATCGATTTTACCACGAGATCCGTGAAGATCGGGCACCCAAGAGGTTAACCCCTACTTCATGCAACTACGTTATGTATCCTCAGCTATGAAGCAACATCACCACACCAAGTCCCCAAGGAAGAAGGACCAGGAGAAGAAGCTGCTAGAGCTCTGCACACCGGAGTCTCCGGTGTAGACCGGAGTCTCCGGTCCCCTACACCGGAGTCTCCGGACCTTCCTCCGGTCCGGACCCAGGGACCAAGCCCGGGACAGCCAGAAGCCCCCTCCGGAGACGGGTCCAGAGATTGACCGGAGTCTCCGGCCCAGACCGGAGTCTCCGGACCCAACACCGGAGTCTCCGGACTGATCGATGCTAGGCATGTCAAGGCCTTTTGGGCCTGGCCCATGTAACCCTCAGTTTCTCCCAAACTTCCTGTTTTATTCCAAAACTACCCCTGTTTAAGTGGTTGGCCTATATAAAGCCCCACCCCTCATGTGTAAACCCTAGACTTGGATAATAATAGATTAAGGACACCCCCTTTGAGGATCTTTCATCTATTGGTCTCATGCTCCTACCAAGGGGCACCCTATTATCCACCTCCTCTTGGATCTTGCCTAGTGCGTTCAAGTTGTACAAGGCCTTGGGTTCTCGGTTTCTCGCCCCCAAGTTGTCAAGATCTCACCAAGCACCTCGTCCCCCGTTGTTGGTCGTGGAGAGAGAGCTTCGACCAACACCGATCCTAGAGATTATGTTGGACCGGTTGCCACCGGCGTGAGTTATCGGCGTGTATCGTGATTTGTGTGCGTGAGTTCATCGGGATCTTAGTGTGCGTGTGTTCGTGGATTTCGTCCCCTCTTCCCCTTCCACCGCTTTTCCCTCAAACCCCGCGGAGATTCGTGAATGATCGGGCCACCCCAAGGGGTTACCCCATAACATCTTGGTATCAAGAGCAAGGTTGATCACGAATTTCCCCTCAATTTTTCTTCTATCCACCATAAATTCAAAAATTTCCCAAAAAACAGCCCCAATTTTCCTTTGGATCGATCTATCGTTTTGGAGTGTTATTTGTGGTTTTGATCCGACCAAATCTTGTCTAAGGTGTTGGTCCAGCTTTTGCCTGCGTTTCCCAGCCCAATTTTGGCCAAATTTTCACGGATTTGAGGACTCTAGGCGTGAATTTCCGCTCAAGAACTCGAGCAGATCTTCCACACCGGAGTCTCCGGCCTTGTGCACCGGAGTCTCCGGTCTACACCGGAGTCTCCGGCCCATACCGGAGTCTCTGGCCCTGGACGCCAGTTTTGCCCATTTTTCCTCTTTTCTGCATTGGCTAATCTGTCCACTTGTTGTTTGTGTTCCGTGTGCGTGTCACCAACTAACATATAGCTTCCGAAACATCGCCGCGCTCTTCGACACCACGGACTCCAAACTCTTCCCCGCTCCATCGACACAAGATCACCATCAAGAACTAAGGTATAACTTGTGTCAACCCTTGTAGCCATATCTTCCTTTGTGTGTACCTATCCTATGAGAGCAACTCATTTTGTGTTTGTCTAAGCATTGTGCACTTGCCATTGGAAAGTGAGAGTGTGAGGGCAAAGATAAAATTTAACATAGTAGCATAGAAAGGGAGAAAAAGAGAAAGAATCAAAAAAAAGAGGAAAAGAAAAAGAAAAATAGAAAGATACATAGTCTCCCAATACAAAGAGAGCATCAAGCTTGTAAGCAAAAGAGAGAGAGGAAGAAGCGCGCCAAGGCAAGTGCACAAATCCGTTGCTTACCCTCTTTTGGCAAACGAGTTGTGGTCTCTCCTTGAGTTGGGACGACAACCGAGCGTAGTCTTCGTTAGGCCATTTCGTGCTCACTTTCATATTCGTGCTAACCCCATTTTTTCTCCACGCGTGTGTGTAGTCGTAGGTTCTCGTCACCTTTTGAGTTGACCATTTCCTTTTGACTTGAGTTGTTGGATTTTCTCCACTTTTGACTATCCTTTGCGTTCGGTTGGTTCTTTGGCTTTCCCACAATCCTACCCATCCACCAAAAGCTTTTGAGAGTTGTAGCTTATTTATGTGTGAGTTTATTTGCCATTTCACTTTGCACGCTATTCGCTACCTTGTGTGAAAATTGGTTTGATATAATCTCCAAGGTGAGGTAAAAGGCTAACTCTACGCACCCTTACTCTCCATATACAACCCTTGTCGGCTTGGCATCATGGACAGGAATGGCGAGCCGTCCCAACCACCACCACCTACGGAGGACGACACTCAATACATGACAAGATGGGACCATTGGAAGATCCGAGGAGAATTCAGCTACCGTTGTGAAGCCCTTGAGCGGTGCCAAGATGAACAATTTAGCGAAGCCCGAGTGGAGTTCAAGAATATCGACAAACCGCTTCGAAGAAGTCCGAGGCCAAATGCATGCCATGCAACACAACCTCGGTCATCAAAATGAAGCTCTTGGTCGTGCCCTCGCCTCAACGGATGAGAAGCTTCAACGCCTCGTTGATGGGTTAGCAAGGCCACGCTCGCGAGACTCAAGATCATCATGGCACTCCTCAAGTGAATCAAGTGAACCTCGCCGTCACGCTTCAAGGCACCGGGATGGACCCGTCCTTCAATCCATGAGATCTTCTCAAGCGGTGCCATCTCCGCGACACGCCGCAACGTCAAGATGTGATGGTGACCTCTCCGCAAGACCTCCAAGACGTGAAGCGGACTGGCCACAACAAAGGGCACTTGTGCTTCAACAAGAGCAACCTCACATGGACCACCAAGCACATCGCCATCGACATGTTCTTTCAACATCAAGTGAAGCATCCGAAGTAGAAGAACAAGTTCGCCGGCGGCGTGAAGCACTCGAAGATCCACCAAGGCGTCCTCATCGACATGAACGTGCACGTCAACAACATGATCATCATGACGTGCCTCCTCCACATCAAGAAGAAAGAGAGCAGCCCATTGCGCATGCGGCTCGACGCCCTCCTCGCCACATGGCACAAGACAATGCTCATCGGCATCAACCACGACAAGAACAAGAGCAAGCTCCCCAAGCTCGTCGTGAGGATCATCAACCTCCTCCTCGTCCTCAACCGTGCCAACAACATGAGCAAGCTCCCCAAGCTCGTCGTCAAAACCAAGTTCCACCACCAAACGCGGCACCTCAACAACCGCAAGAGCAACGCCAACATCACCAAGCAAGACATGAGAGCTCGGATGATGAAGATGGCCGGCAAAATCATGGCAACCGTCGCCACCGGAACCGCAATGAAGAAGAAACTTTTGTCCAGCTCAAGTTCACCATGCCCAAGTTCACCGGTTCCAATGAACCCGAAGAATATCTCTCGTGGGAACTCAAGGTTGACAAGATCTTACGCATGCACAATTATAGCAATGAGAAGATGATGGCCATGGAATCCCTCGAGTTTGATGAGTATGCCAACCTTTGGTGGGAACAAGTACAACTCGCTCGGGAAGCAAAAGAAGAACCTCCAATCTCAACTTGGCAAGATATGAAGGCTCATATGAGATCCCGCTTTGTTCCTTCGCACTACATGCGTGACCTTTTCAACGAGCTTCAAACGCTTAGTCAAGGGACAAAGACCGTGGAAGAGTACTTCAAGCAAATGGAGCTCAACATGATCCGTGCCAACATTGAAGAGCGGGATGAACAAACAATGGCACGTTTCCTCAATGGCTTGAACCATCCAATCAAGCGCATCACCGAGTTCCAAAAGTAGAACAACATGGTTGAGCTTGTGCACATCGCATCAAAGGCTGAGCGTCAAGTGCAAGAGGACATCAAGTACAACAAGCCAAAGACATACTTCATATACAAGCAAGCCCCAACCACTACTCCGACAACACCAAGTGGAAGCTCATCAAATACCACCAAGCTTCCCTTCAAGCCAACACTTCCTCAAGGAAAACCGCCCCCAAGTGGCAAGTACACAAGAGATGAACAACCATTCAATGGTGAGTTCTACAAGTGTGGAGGCAAAGGAAACAAGTCGGCCGCATGTGGGAACAAGAAAGTTTTGTTCATCCATGACAACGGCGATGAATAATACTTGAGTGAAGATGAGTTTGATGCAAGGGTCAAGGAAGCCATGGCAAGGCAACATTTGGAAGAGGACCAAGAGCTACTCGTGTGTGAGCATGACGCAAGTCCATCGCTTGTGGTCACAAGGGTCTTATCTACTCAAATCAATGAGAATGAAGACCAACGATCAAACATCTTCCAAACTCGTGCCGGTATCAATGGGAAGTCCATCAAAGTTGTCATCGATGGAGGGAGTTGCCACAATCTTGCAAGCACGGAATTGTGTGAGAAACTCAACCTCACCCTACATCCACATAAGCACCCCTACCATATTCAATGGCTAAGTGACCAAGGGTCCATCAAGATCAAGCACACCGTCTCGGTAACGTTCTCAATTGGACCATACAAAGACACGGTGGAATGTGACGTGGTCCCCATGACGGTGTGCCATATGTTGCTAGGAAGGTCGTGGCAATTTGACAAGCGTGCTTTGCATAATGGTCACTCAAACACTTATACCTTCAAATGTCTTGAAAAAACTTGTGTGTTGCAACCAATGACTCCTAGCCAAATAATTGCAGACAATGCAAAGGCTTTAGCGAGGGCGCAATACACAAAAACATCTTGTGAGAAGAGTGGTGAGCGAGAGAACCACACTATAGTGAGTGAGTGCCACAAGCCAAACTCGAGTGGAAAAACTAAGAGTGTTCTTCTTGCCACCAAAAGTGAGATGAGAGAAGTCCGGAACAACCCATCCATTTTGCACTATGTCCTTGTATGCAAGGGACTAGCGCAAGGAACTAATGACTTGACAAATGTTCCTCCTTCTTTGATGGCTGTTTTGCAGGAATTCCAAGATGTATTTACCGAAGAGCTTCCTCATGGACTACCTCCTCTTCGTGGAATCGAGCACCGCATCGACCTCATACCAGGCGCCCCACTCCCAAACCACGCCGCGTATCGCACGAACCCGGAAGAGACGAAGGATATAGAACGACAAATCAACCAACTCGTCTCCAAAGGTTTGATCCAAGTAAGCACTAGCCCAAGCGCGGTCCCCGTGATTCTAGTTCCAAAAACGGATGATACGTGGCGGTTATGCATGGACTGCCGTCCAATCAATTCTATCACCGTGCGTTATCGACATCCTATACCGCGTCTTGATGACATGCTTGATGAGTTATGTGGAGCCACTATATTTTCGAAAATTGATCTTCATAGTGGTTACCATCAAATTCGCATGGCCGAAGGTGATGAGTGGAAAACCGCCTTCAAGACCAAGCTTGGTCTCTATGAATGGTTGGTTATGCCTTTTGGCTTATCAAATGCTCCATCTACCTTCATGCGCCTCATGAACCATATTTTGAGATCTCTCATTGGGAAGAGTGTCGTTGTTTACTTTGATGACAAACTTGTCTATAGAAAGTCACTAGAGGAGCATGTTAATTATGTTAAGGAGGTCCTTCAAATCCTTCGTCATGAAAAGCTTTATGCTAACCTCCCAAAGTGCACTTTTGCAAAAGACAAACTCATTTTCCTTGGTTTTGTTGTGTCTTCTAATGGCATTGAAGTTGATGTCTCAAAAGTTAAGGACATACGCGATTGGCCCATACCGACCAATGTTAGTGAACTTCGTAGTTTTCATGGGTTGGCTGGCTTTTACCGTCGCTTTGTGAAAGACTTTTCTACCATTGCTTGCCCTCTCAACGAATTGACCAAGAAAAATGTCACGTTCTTTTGGGGAAAAGCACAACAAAAGGCTTTTGATGAGCTCAAAAAGAGACTCACCGAAGCACCACTTCTTGCATTACCGGATTTCACAAAAACCTTTGAGATTGAATGCGACGCTAGTGGAATTGGCATTGGAGGCGTTCTTATGCAAAATGGGCGTCCTATTGCATACCATAGTGAGAAACTCGATGGCGCACGCCTTAACTATCCCATTTATGACAAAGAGCTTTTTTCCTTGGTTCGTGTCCTTCAAGTGTGGCAACACTACCTTTGGCCCAAAGAATTTATCATCCATTCCGACCATGAGTCGTTGAAATATCTTAAGGGACAAGCCAATTTGAGTAAAAGGCACGCCAAATGGGTTGAGTTTATGGAATCTTTTCCTTACATTGTCAAGTACAAGAAGGGCAAAGAAAATGTGGTAGCGGACGCTTTGTCTCGCAAAAACACAAACCTTCTTACACGAGTCGAAGTAAATGTCTTGGGTCTTGATGACATCAAATCTTTGTATGCGTCCGACCCTTTATTTGGACCAATTTTTACAAGATGTTCAATAGACAAAGAACAATCAAGAGACATCCGGTCCGATAGAATCCTCGCAAGGAAAGATCGGTCAACGTGCTCCCTCAAATCCACATCGGAGAGGGAAGAACACCTTGGGGAGTGTCTTGACAACTTGGAGACGAGACATCGAACTCCAAGGCCTTGTTCAATGATGGATGCGTGATACAAAGTCCAATCGAGGTTGGTGACGATAGTCAGTCCCCTTGGGTAAGGGGATGGGGAAAAACTAGAGATTCCACAATGGGGGGTGTCTTTAGTCTATCATCTATGCCTAAGGGATACATGAAGGGGTGGGGGCTCTATTTATAGGCCAGCCACATTAACAGGGGTAGTTTAGGGATAAAACTAGGGTTTGGACGAGCTAGAGGGGTACATGGGCCGAAGGCCCAGCTGGCGGCGCATAGGCCCATCGTGTAGGCCGGAGACTCCGGTGTAGGGTCCGGAGACTCCGGTGTCTTCTCCGGAGTGGCGTACTGACTGTCCGCAGTTCGGTTGCTGGGGTCGGTCCGGAGACTCCAGTGCGCAGGACCGGAGACTCCGGTGTAGCAGGACCGGAGACTCCGGTGTAGGCCGAAGACTCCGGTGGTTTAGCCGTGGCTTCTTCCGCCTCCTCTTCCAAGCCTCCGTCTTGTTGGGCTTGATGTTCCGGGCTTCCTCCCTTGCCTCCGTACTTGTCGGTGTGAACCTATCATGCATATGTGACGGAGTATGAAGTAGCATACCATTCCATAGGGTAGGAAGTGGGCTCACATAGAGGAACGGATTCACCTTTGGAGTCCATGACGACTTGGCGTAAGTTGGAGACCATGATGTGGTAACGACCATAGGTCGGGCTGCATCACCTATGCATGTTCCTGTGTTGATTGATTGTAGAACCATGGATCAGTTGACCTTTGCTTGCTTGCACCTAGTCTGTAGAAGAAAACAAAAAATGAATTAGTTTGAAAAGTGATAAAGATTGAGTAAATTAACTTGCTTGCATTGAAAAACAACCAACTTGACTATTGGGAAAAGGCACACAAAGCAAGCTGGAACAGTTGTGTATCCATGATTTCTGTTTATTTTGTATGATTTTTTTTAACAGTTGCCTACAACTGCTGTTTGTTTGATGTGCAGGACTAATGTCTGGCCTGGACTTGAACATGTTGCCTGAAGACATGTTTTTGGATGAAGGCGACGGGAATAATGAAGCACAACCATTGTTCTGTACACAGATTCCGCCGGCTGGAGGCTATGCCTCAATTGAAGGGGTGGGCGAGTCCCCGAACTTGCTTGGTCAGGTGAATGCTTCTAGGACGCCTGAAGTGTTGGGTGCAAAAATCCATGTAACTGTCAGTGCAGCAACTGGTGGCTCTGATGCTATGGATACAGACTGTAATGCTGACCCCGTTGCTGCAACTCTTCCCAGTGGGACTGAGAACTTGCCTACTGTTGATGCAACAAATGTTCACTTAGTTGTTGAAGGTGACGATGAGACAGAGGTGCGATCGACCCCTGAAGAACCATATGTTGGTATGAGATTCGACACACTTGAAGAAGCAAAGTTGCATTACAATGCTTATGCAAAAAGGCTTGGGTTCTCAGTCAAGTCTAACACCTCCAGGAGGTCTGCATTCACCAAGGTTCTGGAAAAGCAACAATTCTGTTGCAACAAAAATAGGAAACCAAAAACAGATGATGTCCCTGCTGTTCCGTTACTTGAGATTCCAAGTTCAGAATCTGATACTGATGAAGAAGGAGGGGAAGGTGTCCAGAGAACATCGATCAAGAAAAAAGGGAGTTCAGGCAATATTGGGAAGAAAAGGAGGAGGGAATCAATAAAGCAAACAAATTGCAGAGCAATCATGAGGGTTAAGCTGATTGATAACAAGTTTGAAGTGACAACTTTTATACCTGAACACAACCATGATCTAATCAATAAACCATCACTGACTAAGTACCTTCGTTCTCACCAGGGTATACCAAGGGAGGAGCAAAAATTTCTTACTACTCTACATCACTGCAACTTGGAGACAGGGCGCATGATGTCAGTGATGTCTGAATTCTATGGTTGTGCAAAACTTGTGCCGTACACGACAAAAAAGATAAGCAATTTGAGAACTAGTATCCGGCAAATAGAGACAAAAGGAGGTGACATGCCTGCTACTATTGCCTACTTTCAAGCAAAGAAAGAGGAGGATCCCAATTCTACTTTAGAATGGATTTGGATTCTGATGAAAGGGTTGTTAACTTGTTCTGGATTGATGGAAAAGCTCGAGAAGCATACACTAAGGCATACCATGATTGTATCTCCTTTGATACGACATACTGTACAAACATGTACAATATGCCATTTGCACCTTTCATAGGTATCAACAGGCATGGGCAGTCCTTCATGTTGGGCTGTGGTTTCATGAGACAGGAACTAGCAACTAGTTTTGATTGGCTCTTTGAAAGCTTTCTACTAGCGATGAATGGTTTGGCGCCACTTAATATTATAACTGATCAGGATTTTGCAATGGCGAAGTCCATAGACAAAAAATTTCCAAACACATGTCACCAAAATTGCAGGTGGCACATAATCAGAAAAGCTCAATCATATCTTGGTGCATTCCTAGGTAGGAATCCAGAGTTCGCAAGAATTTTTAATGAGTGCATAGACATGAGCATGAATCCCTTGGAGTTTGAGTTTAACTGGTCTGCTATGCTCCGGAATTACAATGTGGCAGGCAACAAGCACTTCACAGACTTGTATGATATTAGGGAGTCATGGGTTCCATGCTACTTCGGAAAGAATTTCTTCCCCTTTCTTCAGTCTACCCAGAGGAGTGAGGGTTTCAATTCTGTTTTGAAACGGTATGTGAACCCACAAAACTCTGTGATGAACTTCGTCAAGAAATATGAGAAGATAAACGACAAGATTCTCGTTAGGGAGGAAGGAAATGACTTCCGGACTGATGAACTGGTTCCGAGGACATGGTCTCCCTTCCCAATTGAGAAGCAAGCTTTAGCTGTGTATACACGGGACATATACTACAGGTTTCAACATGAGTTTGAGATGATTGGTAGGTACAATTTAAGGCCGCAACCAGGGAATATGTACCTGCTTGTTCCTAACAACACCTATGTGGGAAACTATGGGAGTAGGTCGTACACAGTCACCGCTCTGGTCGACCTCCAGGAATATGAATGTGAGTGCTGCAAATTCTACAAAGATGGGATTCTTTGCATCCATATCTTGAAGGTTTTCACTCATTTGTGTATAGACAAGATACCTTCTCGGTACATACTTGCCAGGTGGACACATAAAGCAATTGCAGATGGTGTTGCACCAGCTGTTGAACAGGTGCCTGATGTCATGTATCCCGATGCGATCGAAATGATCAGACATGCAAACTTGTGTACAGACTTTGCTAAGGTTTCTAAAGTTGCTTGTCGGTCTGATGAGGGTGTTGCTATTTGCAATGCGCACATCCGAGCAATGCGGACCGAGGTTGGGCAGATGGATAAAGTGCTTAGGAAGAGAAAAAAGAAGCAAGAACGACATACACCCTCTGCAGCTACACAGGCATCTGCTGGTGAACCAGGTGCAGGTCCTTCCCGTGTGAAGAATCCACTGAAGTCGTCGACAAAAGGACGCAAGAAAGATAAAGCCCTCGGTTCAGCACTTGAATTGCATCCTAAGAGGAGTGTGAAATGTGCACTTTGTGTCCAGCAAGCACACAATGCAGCTACTTGCAGCACGAGATTGAACCAAAGTGTTTGAGAAACCCAGCTTGTTTTCTGGGAAAAATATCAAGTTAGTACTAGTTTCCTATTGTGTTAGTAGTAGTTGTTTTATGAGATGGCTGTAATGGTTTTGTAATACTTGGATTCAGTAAAAGTTGAGATTAAAAAGACATCATGTTTTCAGCTAGCTGCCTTTCTTGCATTTGTATGGTACCGTCCTGAATTTGCTCGACAACAACCATGCAAAATAACTAGGGAGGTGAGGAGGGGAGTTGCTGCTTGTACACTGAAAAAACAGAAAAGAGACAAAAAGAAGTGGTAAAAACAAGGTTAAAACTTGTTGGGCACACCTTTTTGATGTTCAACATGCTCCTCCAAATTACATCATTGTGACGGCTATTTAGCCATTTCACAGTCATCAACTTCCTGAGCTTCGGTACTTCCTTTGAATTAAGAACTGGTACAACACTTCCCTCCCACTTCTCAGCGTTGTGCAACATGTAAATGCCACAACTAGAGCTTTTTTATGCAAGTAAGATAATAAGAGCTAATCAGTTTGATGTAATTAAAAACAGAAAAGGTAGTCGAAAAAAGCACAAGGAAAAATTACTGACCCATCGTCTTGTTTGGCGCTGTTGACATCAATAATAGGCCAGTCCCGCTTAACTTGCTTGCTTGACTTGCTATAATGCTTCTCCCAATTTGCTACAATCCCTTCAATAATGATCTTTGCGGTTTTAAGCAACTTTTTATCTTTCAGAGTCCTAAGCGAGTCTAACAGTTCGAATCGCTCATCCCTTAAATTCAGCACTAGGAGCCAATAGTGCCCTGTCTCTTTTGGTCTTTCAAGATCAAGTACTTCTAGAGTTGGGAAGGCAACCTAATTCACAGTTTTAAAGGGTCAGAAAACAAAGTGACCACTAATTTAGAAAACAAATCAACAAGGTATTACTTACCAATTCACAACGGCTCAGCCTCATGGTATGGTAGTTGAACCACTTGTCGACTTCACTTCGGATGAAACTACCATTTTGGAAGAAAGTCTGAAGACACCATGCATGAGGGAAAAGTCGAAAGTTAAAAAACTGATATACATGTTCAGTACTAACTGTCTACTAACAAAAATTGCCTGCATTGCTACTTATGTTGGTACATGACTCATATTAATTGCCTACTCCTAGATGGGAAATCAGATTAGTAGGACTATTTGAATTACAAACATAAAAATTGCCTGTATTGCAACATATTTTGCCTCCTTGATCATAATAATTGCCTAAGAAAAACTAATCAGGTATAACAATGAAGAAAAAAGGTGCTTACAGTGATCCTTAGTGGCATGTATCTTTTCTTTGGACACATCTCTATTGTTCTCAAAGCAACAATTCCTATTTCTACAACGCAAGCTTCAAACTTGCTACCATCAGCTACTGAAGATGCAAGTTCCTCGCCCAAGATGAAGAATTCATCGTAGTTGATTATTGGTTTGCTATGGAGACGAGAGGAACAAAGAAAAACAGGAGGAACAAAATTAATGAGGGGCATAGAACTGAGATGAAACTGTGAAGAAAATCAGTATTACGGAATGAAGTACACTAACCTTGTCTCCTTAGCTTGGCTTCGAGACCTCCTACGTTTGTACTAACAGCAACATTGTATATTTTGTTGACTTCTTCTGAACAGAAGAAAGGGTCCGTGTTATCAGGATCTACATAAGGTGACCTGACAGCAGGTGCTACCCGTGAAACTCTTCGTTCGTGCCCAGCACCTTGTGGAGTTTTTGATGAGCTGCTACTTGGAGCATCTTTGGCTGGTTCTATGTTAGAGCTTGGAGTTTTCACATCTTCTAGTGTTTTGCTATTCAGTTGCATTTTACGCATATCACCAATTACTCTTTTGGCATCAGCCTCCGCTTGACTAAGAAGAGACATGTCCCATTCCTTTTCTCCCGTGTCAAATGAAACTTCTAGATTTTTTGGCCTGATTTCACTTTCAACTGTATCCTGCAGGTGGGAGTTAAGGTTGATCGTTTTGTCTACAATTGTCACTCGTCTACCACTGCTTTGAAGGCCTGAACCAGACCCAACCAATGTCTGTTCGCCATTATTTGACTTGTCCGGTGACGTTACAGGCAACCGTAACCTGTTCTTCAAGGGCTTGCAAGACGATCCTGCTGTCCCAGTTTGGATAGGCACTGGAGGAGGACAAGTTTTTGAAGTCGCCGGTGTATGGCTTGGATCTTTTTTTTCCAACATTAGAACTGTTGATAGTGGGACTGGTGAAATAGTTGCCTGGATTGGTTGAATAGTTGCCTCAAGGGATTTCCTAGAAGGTGTTCTGTCAAAAGTTGGTGCTGTCCAAATTCTTGCCTGATTTGTGTTTGAACTTGCCAGGTTTCCATGGAATATTGCCTGGATTGGTTGAATAGTTGCCTTAAGGGAGTTCCCAGCAGGTGTTCTGTAAAAAGTTGGTGCTGTCCAAATTTTTGCCTGATTTGAGTTTGAACTTGCCTGGTTTCCATGGAATATTGCCTGGATTGGTTGAATAGTTGCCTCAAGGGAGTTCCCAGCAGGTGTTCTGTCAAAAGTTGGTGCGGTCCAAATTCTTGCCTGATTTGAGTTTGAACTTGCCTGGTTTCCATGGAATATTGCCTGATTTGGTTGAATAGTTGCCTCAAAGGAGTTGGCAATAGGTGTTCTGTCAAAAGTTGGTGCTGGCAAAACAATTGCTTGTAGTGGGGTTGGACTTGCCTGGTTTTCATGTAATGTTGCCTGATCAGGGTGAACAGCAGCAGGTGTTTTTTCAATTGATGCTTCTGGCCAAATAGTTGCCTGAATTGAGTTTGAATTTGCCTGGAATACATCCGGAGAGGTTCCATCCGGAGAGGTTCCATCGGCACTTCTGTTTGAATTTGCCTGCAAAACAACTGCTTGGTCTGAGTGTAAAGCTGCCTCACGAGAGGTTCCATCCGGAGTTCTGTCAAATGTTGGGGGTGCCTCATGAATTGTTGTTCCATGCAGTACCAGATTTGCAGGTAGGACTGATGCATTGGTGTGGCATCCCGTAAAACCACTGCTAGAAAATCGCGTTGTTTTTGTGCATTGCATCGTCATCATCATGCATTGTTTGTTTGAACTATTTCGAAAAAACCTAGTTTTGCTTTGTACAAATACCCTCTTTATTTCAAATGCAAAACCCCGAGCGTATCGGATATTTTATTTCCCTAAAAACTATTTGCAAAGTGGTCTTGGTTTAAAATAAACAAAACCCAAACAAACACACTTTCTAAACCAGCCCCCTCTAAAACCTATCCCCACCCAATCCTAATCTACCCTCCAACCACAGGCCGCCACCTCACCCTCTCACCCAACTCCTACCCACCTGCCACCTCATCAATCCACCACTTTTCCCCTCTTTTCTCTCACCCCAGTCCCACCTACCCTCTCTCTCTCCCCCACCGACACCCGGACCCCACCCCACAGTCCCCACTCCATCCCAAACCGACCCACCACCATCCCACCGACCTGGCCCACCTGCCAGGCCGCGCCCCCTCTCCCCCCGTGGCCCCACGTTCCCTGGACCCACCCCAGGCCCCCGCCTGCCGCGGGACCCACCTGCAGCCTCCTCCACGCGTCTCCCACGCGAACGCGTCTCTCCCTCCCCACCGTGTTCTCTCTCCCCGCTCGCCTCCTCTCCTCCCCGCGCTCACCTGCCCGCCTCCCTCTCCGGCGCCGACCGCCGCCGCCAGACCGTCGCTTCCTGCTGCGCCCGCCCAACGCCACCAGCCGCCGCGCTCTCCTCCCGCCGTCCAGAGCTCCAAGCGCTGCCCCCGCAGCCTCCTCCCTCCTCTCCCCATCCTCCGCCTCACCGCCGCTTCCCTCCGACCTCGCTCCGGCCGCCCTCGCCGCCGAGCGTCGCCGTCCCCCGAGCGCCACCGCCGGCTGCTCGCCCCGCCAGCCACCTCCTCTCCCTCGCGCGGCCTCGCCCCAGCGCGCCTCCGGCCCTCCTCCGGCCCGAGCTCGCCGCCTCCGTGCCTCCCCGCGGCGCCGTCTCCTCCGCCTCCGGCCCTGCCTCCGGCCGCGTCCCGCCGGCCCCGCCGCCTAGCCGCGACGCCACCACCCTCTCCTCGCCGGCTCCCCCG
The DNA here is from genome assembly GCA_910589765.1 of Avena atlantica. Taxonomy (NCBI): domain Eukaryota; kingdom Viridiplantae; phylum Streptophyta; class Magnoliopsida; order Poales; family Poaceae; genus Avena; species Avena atlantica. Next base: position 371,659,369 of record OU342736.1, read on the forward strand.
TCTCCAACGCCGCCCGACCCCGCCGGGCTTCTCCTCGCAAGCCACCGCCCCGCCTGGCCCCAGGTCACCGCCGTCCCCCCCTCAAGCTCGCCCGAGCACCCCCCCCCCCCGCCGGCCTCGCCTCCTTCACCGCCATGGACGCGCCAGACGTTCCCCGGCCTCGAGCACCACCGTCCCGACGTTGTCTTCGTCTCTCTGCTAGGGTCTCCTCTGCTCCGTCCGGCGGGCCACCACCAACCTCGCCCCTCCGTCGGCTGCTGGATGCGACGCCGAGACCTCCTGCGCCTCTGCATACCGCACCCGGGTAGCACCTGTACTGTATGCGTGTGGTATATTGGTACTATGGTGGCTTTGCAAAGATGTGCCGTTTTGGAGATGAGGTGCAGTGGTGGAAGATTGGTGGAGACGATTTAGAGTTTGTGCAACCCGAGAACTCCGCCGCGGTACCCGGAGATCTCCTACATGGAACCATCGGGCCACGCAAGACCATCGACGCCACACCCGAGTCCGGCACCGACACCCGACAACCTCAATATAGGACGCCAAGGTCTTCCCCCCCGGAACGTCGAGTGCTTCTTTCCGGATCCGAAGCCGCCAAGTTTTCCATAGAACGACAAGCGCTTCACCCCGAACGCCAAGACCGACCCGACTCGAGGACCCGACAAGATCTGCGCAACGACAAGATCGGCACCGACCAGGGCGGACCCGCTACGCCCCGACGCCGAACCAAGTCCTGCTTCCGGAACGCCAAGGTCTACCTCCGTTATCCGAGAACGAACCTGCCGAGGCCGAACCGTCGAAACCTGGACCCTTAGACCGGACCCCGAACCCCGGAACCCCAAGTTCGTTGAGACCCCTAATGTGTGACCCCTTCCGAAACCCTATTTTATAATATTTTACAACTTGTCGCATATTAATTGTTCATGCATGCATACTTGACTGTGGTTTGGGGGCCTTATGCCGAATCACCTTATAATTAAATATGAGGCCCATATGCGGGCAAATCTAGTCTCCTATTGGCCTCATTTAAATTTGTGTAGCGAACCGGTAACTCATCTTGCCTTGTTAATATCACATTTAATTTGCGGGGTAGTTAAATAACTTGAACCGTTTAATTAATTGTCGGGACCCCGGTTCCGCTTAATATGACCTAATTGCATTGCAACTTCACCATGCCATGCATCATACATGCATCATGCCCGATCTTCTGCCGTAATCTTAAATATTGCATCCGGTGTTTATTCTAGTGTTTTGCTTCTTCGCGGATAAGGCCGTTGAGTTGATGTGAGCTTCGACCCGATCTTCGGTTGAACCTTCGGCAATGTTTTTCAGGCGAGCATCTCCCCCTTTCTACCTATCTTACTTTTATAGTATTTATTCCCTCCTGTTGATCTATTGCTATCTGTGTCGCGATGCTCTAGTTTTCGTACCCGCGACAATTCCTTGCAGCCTTATATTGCCTTGGACACAACCTATTACCTGTTGTTTGGTAGATAGTTGGACTTGCGCGTCGTAGTCGCTTGCTCTATTGCTGTTGCGTGTCGCCAAGTACCACAGTTGTTGGAGTATTGCCGCCTGTTTGTTGTTGGAGATGATCATGAATTTCATTACCGTTCACTTTATTACTGTTTAACAACTAAAATTGAAGTAAGTAAGCAGAGGCATCGGTGGGTGATAGATAATATTTGGTTTCCGACCGCCCACTTGTGTCCCGTAGGACCCCGAGTACTTGATACCCGTTCCTTGATTTATCGCGCTATCCACATCCGGGAGGATTATGGGACCCCCTGAGCCAGAGCTTGATTCAGTCTTATTTCTTGGGGCCACAAATTAGTTTGAGGTTTTATTTACTATCCTGTACCTATGCCATGCTACTGCTTTATTTACGATTGTGCGAGGAGCACACTGTACTGTTTAGGAAAGCGGAGTGTTTTCGCGGTATCGACAATCCCAGTTTTGGGTTCCCAGTCGTTTACAGCCACTGACGCAAACCTTGAGTCCGTCTCGGAGTCAGCTAGCTTCGTTGCGGGTGTACTCAATGGGGTGGCCCCCTGAAATATTTCTGAATCCTGTGATTGCTTTGTCGTGAAGGCCTCGTTGGGTTTTGATTTGGTTTTTCTGAGGTTGATCGAGTGTGTGTTGCTATTGGTGCACCCCGGCCGGGTAAAACTTTCTGAAAGCCGTGTCCGCGGTTATGGACGACTTGGAGCACAGTATCTCGATCATAGACAACTATAACTAAAGTAGTGCTATAAATTTGACTTTATAATGACTAGTAATCAGCTCCACTATAATGGAATGGTTAAATAAAACTGCCAACAAGTGCTTGCTTGAGTTGTCGCTTGCGACCATTGTATCTGACTAGTAAGTATTGCAACTACAACGGAATGGCTAAATAAAAGTACCAACAACTGCTGGGTTTTGGGTTATCTCATGCTAAGTGTATCTGACTAGTAAGTATTACAATCTCAATGGAATGGTTAAATAAAGTGCCCACTGCTTATTTTTATCAGGATGATTATCTATACCTGACTAGTAATTGCTGCAACGATAACTGAATAAATAAAACTGCCAACTGTGTGAGTTCCTCGGTTGACTTCCTCGTTTGGTCTCGAGGGGGAAACGCCAGGATGGGTTTGTTTGATGGTAGCATCAGGTTGGTTCCGAATAGGACTTTCTTACCCCTCTCTGATAGCCGTCAGTGGGTCCGAGTCCCTATAGGTTGTTTAGTGCATGCTGCCGCTGCCGCTTCAGTCCACCATACCTATGTAGGCGAGGACCGCCGAATTCTAGTCTCGCCGTGTACTGGCCTCAGTACTGACGCTCCTCTTTTTCCTTTGCCCTTTGTCGGCACCCCTTTTGTTTTTAGCAGGTTTCGACGTCGTTAGCAGGGTTACCCTTCCGGCTTGTCCTGGGCAGGGTTATGGACGCCATTGGTTATTTTTCAGGGCTCTTAGCCCCATTTGCATCTTGTCCGTAGCCGGACGCTGTATCGTTTTACAGGTGATTTGGATCTTTGTATATTATATCTGTATTCTTGGCTCGTTGAGTCGCTGTTGTGTATATCTGTTCTGTGGGTCCCATCGAGGACTGTTGTGTAATGTTATTACTTCGTTTTCCACCCGCACGAAAGTGCCTGGTGGGCACCTTTGAATCGTTTCTATGCGGGTTTGGCGGGAAGCGCTGAAACTTGCATAGGTCCGATTCTGAGGGTGTTACAATTGGGAAGTATGTCAACTTCTGGGATTTGTACTTTTGACACACACTGATATGCTTGTTGACCATCGCTTGCCATAGGGGTGCTTTTTGCAATGTTGGAGACCATCACTGGAGGCTCCTCTCTTTGGACATCTTCGGCAGCCCCTACCGCCTTGCTACTGGTTGGTACAATTTGGGTTGATGCAATGGATTTTTCAGGATTTGATGTGTTTGATTTTTGTACCATGGATCTCCCTGCAGCTTTTTTACAGCTGCACCTTTTTATTGGGACGAATGCATCAGAATCGGAATCTTCGCTGAGTCCGCTTGTACGCTTCCCCCAACTCCTGCAAGAGTGTCTTTATCTAAGTTATTGCCGCTCATATGGACACCTCCAGCTTGTTTTCTTATTTTTGTTGATCCCTGAATTTCCTCTTGACAATCTAGGTTGCCAACACCATCGAGGAACGTACCAATCTGTAATGATATACCTCTGCATAGCTCAGTCACCATTGCAGCCAATTTTATTTTGTTCTGCATCATAAGAAACATGTCAAAATGCCCCTAGTTAGTTGGCGGTAGAAAAAGTGTGAGAAAACAGATAACAAAAAATGATAGAGAGAAAAGGCACACATACACTTTTGTTGAAATTAGCTGGCAACTTTGATGATACAAAACGTTCGGTCTCTTCATAACCCACAAATAGTTCACCGCCAGGTTTTTGCAAGACGCTAGGCTTCACTTTGAGATGCCCGAACCCACCACCTGGCTTCTTGTCAGCTTTAACTACCTTGCCTATGAGCTTGCTGTCCCAAGCCTCCGCCCGAACTTTGCAATTTGGAACAAGCATTTCAACGACCAGTGAATCTACATATTTAACTTGTTTTCTATAGAAAAAATCCATAAAAGATGAAAAAATCTGTGAGTGAAACAATAAAAAACAAAAAATAAACGCAGGTTAAAGCAGGGGGTACTATCTTACCACTAGATGGTGTACACATCACACGACAGATTTTTTCTTAGTTCCCATTTCGCTATCAGCTTTCATTATTTGGTCAACTACAAACTTTGCAAAGTTCATCCTCTTTACTCTTTTCAGGTCCACAACAATAGGATAGCATCGAGGGCTGATGGTCAGACCAGTGGTAGGGCATAAAAAACAGTTGACCATTAGGGTGATCCAAGCACGCATGAAGTCATCATCAGCCCTCCCCTTCATGTCTTTGATCATCTTGCAAAAAGTGGTAACGTTGGGTGCTAATCCTTTCTCGAATCCATAAAGATTCATCATAAACTTAGTCGCTTCAGGATCACACCCATAGAAAACATCATCCCCTCTGTTTAGTAGCCCTAGAACTTCTGTTACACCATCCGCAGTTACAGGGATAGAACCCTATCCTTCAATGACTATGCTTCTCTTATTTGGGTCCACATGCTGCAAAATCCATTTGCTATAGTCTGCTGGCAGTGTCAAGGCAGCAATCCTCAAAAGTCCACCAAGTCCATAGCTGGCAATTAACTCTCTCTCGGCAAGGCTGGGGTTATCATTTAGCTTCATAATCCTTGCTGGTGAAGCTCTGTTCCTACCTTTTCCAGCATTCTTCTCCATATTGGCCATCAACACTTCATCTGGACCACCTCCCTTACCAAACGAAAGCAAAGAAAAATAAGAATATCAAAAAATCATACTGAACATAAAAACAGTACTGAACATTTGCCTATATGTGACTCAGAATTGCATGTAAAAACAGTACTGAACATAATTTGCCTACTTGTGTTAAATTTCATTTACCCATAGTAGCATATATTTGCCTGGATTTATAAGATAATTGTGTGGATTTCTACATAATTTGCCTACTTGTTCTAAATTTCATTAACCCGTAGTAGCATATATTTGCCTGGATTAATTAGATAATTGCCTGGATTGCTACACATATTGCCTACTTAGTACAATTAACATCAAATAATTGCCTGCATTGGTACACTAGTTGCAAAACAGATCGCAAGCACTAGCAATATATTGCCCACATTGCCTAGGATAAACTTCAGACAAACTTATCATACTTACTACATTGTTAAGATAGAAGGATAACCTGTTGGGTGTCTTGTCCCGGAAAGTCAGACATGACTGTTTACCCTTATGTCGAAGAAGAAAACATACCTGCATAAAAAGGAAAAAACACATAAAGGTCATTTTTCTGCTTCAACAAAATAACTGTTAATAAACATCTCGGCATCAATAAAGTGCCCTATCTACATCCTTATAGATAATGCTCATGCATCCTTACAGAAGGGTTACTGATGCATGCCTATTCACATAATTTGCCTACTTGTTCTAAATTGCTTACAATTTAGCATAGGCGCGCATCGGCCTAGACAAGCGCCCCTCCTCTACCTGCAACTCGAGGTCGTGGTCGAGCCCAGCCCATAGGTGGTCATCCGCTCCCCAGGACGCTGCCGACACCTTCTCCCTTCCCAAGCGACGCCACAAACCACCCCGATGCCGTCGTTGCTCCTACCAACCACCGATCACTTTCCTCAATTTCCCCTCAGATGCGCCGCCGGCAGGCCGTTGGGATGAGTCGCGTCTGCTGCTGCTGCTCCAATCTGCCTCCATCTCTGCCCCATCAGCACCCACTACGGCCGTGTCACGACTGGGTCTACATCTTAGGTTGTGTGTGCCACCACAAGTTGGTTGTGACGTGGTGGCGGTGTGTGCGTGTAAAGTGTGTGACAGCTGTCTGGGTCGTGTGTCGAGTATAAGGCCACGAGCTCAGCGATTATTCGGATTATGACTGAAATGACAAAGGAAACTGAACTCTGTCCTCTCTCTCTCTCGTGTTCTTTCTTCCTGATCACGAAAGTCATCCCACCTCGAATCCTAGCAATCAAACTAGGTCGGAGTTGTACAAGCCGAGGTATGCACGATGTAGGGGATGGGGGCTGCTCCAATGTGCCTCCATCTCTGACCCACCAGCACCCACTACGGCAGAGAGATGCACGATGCGGGAACACAGCACGAATCGCCACACGAAACGGACGGCGCGCGTGAGGCCGCTCGATCAGACAGGAACGCGCGCACGCGCGTTTGTTAGCTTTTGGGAAACATCTTATATTTTGAAATGGAGGGAGTATATTTTAACAATATGCTAGCTGAATACCCATGCGTTGCTACGAGTTAAACTTTTTTTTTCATGACGTGGTGTCATGTAGCACTTAGACTCGTAAAATACTCAATCCCAAAATTGATCAATCCACACAACCCTAACCTTAGTTCGCACTTTCCTCATTCTCTCGAGCACAAGATGGGTGGTAGCTTCTCTACTTATAGCAAGTTCAACTAAAATGTACCTCTTTGTTTGTACTATGTGCATACATCTCTAACAAAAAATTAAAGCATCTCGGCAATGTGAAGACAATGAATCCATAAGTAAAATCACATGGGAATTAAAAAAAAAAAATTTAACGTGCGAGAACTCAGTAGTTTGGCTGCTAGAGACCTTTGTCACACTCGACACAGTAGACGATTTGAGTCTCTCACGGCGAGTCGGCTAATCGATTTAAGATATTTTGTGACTCGGGATAGTAAGAGATAATTTAAGATATTTATGAAATGGTTGTTATGTTTTGCCAACATGTGCATTACAAATGACCTCCATGGAACTTAATTACGATATCACTGAAGTGCTTTGTTCTTCTTCAAATTTTTGTTTGATGATGAATGTCATTCTTCTCATTTTCTTCATTTCTGCATGGCTTCCTCATCATGTTGACGATCTTATGTGGTCGCAAATCAGTGTAAGTTATGTATCTCAATTTTTTTTGTCTACATCGAATATCTGTTGTATTTTTTAAGGGTAAATATCTGTTGTATTTCATGTTAGCTAGAGGTAGAAAATTAACAATGAAAGGAAAGGGGTCCATCGTCCATGGCATGTTGCATGTGGCAATAGAATTAAGTAGAAGAGAGTAGAGATCAGACTGGTAGAACCATTGCGTGGAGCAGAGATCAGACCAGTAGAATCGTCAATTGGAGTAGAGATCATACCACATCTTTTGTAAATGCTATTAAATGCGCATCTGCAAGGCAAGTATTCGTCTATCTAACCGTAATAAATCTACAATACCTTTCTTGAAATATACTCATATCTTGAAATATGGTCCCAGATGTAATGAAACAATATGGCGCTTTACCTTGGCGACGCCTCTATTCAGCTTGTTCACAATGTTAGACAACATTGTGTTCTCTTTTAGCAGCGTCTTCTGCATATATGCAACGGAAGGACATACGAACATCACATTGATAATTCTCATGGAATCACTCGAATCACTGATCAAATAGCTACACAAGGCAACAGTATAAACAAAGGCCATATTAGACGATAAGTGCAACAAATTGCAGCAAAAAAACTTACCTGCTCTTCCTCGGTGCGGCTGAGGCGGTTGATGGCGACCACGAGCACGGACTCAGCTAATCGAAGTGATCGTGGAGGTCCTCTATGATGCCGTCGCGCTCGGCGAGCTGCGCAACCATCCCCACACCCAGGGAAGGAGACAAGGGGGGACGAGGGGGGGGGGGGCTTAGCCACCCCCATGGTTGAAATTTCCTAAAGGAATGCAGTCACTAGAATTGTCATCTCTAAGAAATTTAGTCAACTCTGCCCCCCTTATTGCCATTTTGCCCCCCTCAAGGTGAGAAGCTGGCTCTGTCCCTGCCCACACCACTCCTTTGTCTGGTCCGTGGAGAGCGAAAGCACGGACTCGAGCTTCTGGATGCGTTCACAGAGGTTCTCTACGTGCTCGGCGAGCTGCGCGCGCATCCTCCGCTGCCATGAACTTAACAGGTAATTAAGAGGTGCTATGATTGGGCCGTACACCAGCTATATGACTCATCTTCTGTAAGAAAGTCATACGATGATCTCGCTTGCTCTCTTCACCTTCTGAAGAAGAATATGAAATATAAGAGAAGGTCTGCAACAAAATGAAAGACCACATCAATTGATTTGAGTAGAACTAAGAACTTAACTGTAGGTAGTCAACTTCGAAATTTCCCAAAGGATGAGTTGGACATTGTGATCGTTTATCATCTTGCAAATAATTTCTTAGGCAATACTAAGAAAAACATCAGAGTTAATTAATTCATCTATGAACTCTAGGATCTGAACTTTTGAAGTACATATTAGATCAGAGATATATTGAAGGATTTGATCTATGTTTATTGTGTACAGTCTAAGTTGGATGAAAAATTTCATCGTTGCCCTCACATGTTGATTAATTTTGTTGTTCATCTGCAGTTAAACCGATGTACATGCTGTATTTTAGTACCTTCTGAAACTTGAAAAAACCAAACAAGAACATATTGTACGGACAAGCTTGCAGTTAGAATGGGGATACACCATTGTACATCAATAAGTGGACTAAGAATAAAATAATGCATGATTTTGTTCCAAAATAAATCAATCCTTGGTGAACAAATGCAGCAACATCCAGGAGCAAATAATCTGCTCGTTATACTGACATAATTGATTAGCCAACTTGATCAAAGTGACCAAGTGCTATCCAACATTTGCAGTTAAATCAATTTTGCCGTGACATAGCTGGAAAAGAGTAAATAATAGAAGTGCTTACCTGAAGGAGATGGAATCGAACCCTCCATGTCTAGCGGAGGCACACGGCGCACCGGTTGATGGCCGCCGGCTCGGAATGCAGGTACAGGGCAAGGCGCCGTCGGCCACAGCAAACGCACGGCAAGCTCCCCTGAGCAGATCGGGGGCTTCTGGAACGCTAGGTGCTTGTGCTTCTGCTCGGTGGTGAGATGGCGCGAGGAGAAGGGAGGAGGACGGGTCGACCTGGAGGAACAGAGGGGCGCCGGTGGACTGGTCTGCGGAGGGGAATGAAGCAGCGTCGGACGCGCAAGGGATCTCAGCGGCAACAGCGGTATGATCCCTCTGTTCCCGCCGCAAAACAGGTCGACGATGCCCGGGGAGCTGCCCGCGAGGAAGCTGGGCAGAGGAGGACGGAGGGAGAGGCGGGGTTGCACGGGTGAAGCTGGGCTCACCGTCGACGGGGAAGACGGGGGAGGCGGGGGCGCGTGGTGGAGGCAGCGCTTCTTTCTCTCTTCCCGGACGGACGACGAACTGTTTTAAGTCGCCGGTGGCATGCCTTGTAATATGATCAAATAATCAGGGGCAAAACCGGAAAAAAAGCGAACGAAAATTTGGGTGAACGAACCTACCTATAAAGAAATTAGTAGATAGAAGATTTGAATAACGTATTGGAATAATAAATAAAATTAAAATATTTCATAAATATAAATAGTTCACAACGACATAGTTTTTACAAACAATCAAACATTCTCATCATGTTCATACTATGCATGATCACATAACCAGTCGTCATATCTCACGTCCTCTTAGTGTTCCAGGTTCTAGCAGCAAGATGAACAATAGCTCACCTATATTGAAGAACACCAAACGCCTGGTCCACATCTTTCATGCAAGCCTCTTGTTTTTTTCACGAACCTCTTGCATTTCTCTTCATTAGGGTTGCGAATTGTCATGAAAAATGTTAACCAGGAAGGATAGATGCCATGAGCACGATATTATCCCTTGGTGTAAGGATGGCCTTTGACCTCACAGGTAACCTCAGGAGCATTGTCGTTTTCAAGCCTAGCGAATACTTGTGAGCGCTGGAGCATGTTGATATCGTTGTTAGTTCCTGCCATGTCGTAGAAGGAGTGCCAAATCCGTAGATATTGTGATGCAACAGCCTCCAATATAACCATGCACCCTTCTACATGCCCTTTAAACTATCCTTGCCAACCAAAAGGATAGTTCTTCCACCCCCGATGCATACAGTCTATGCTCCCAATCATCCTAGGAACCCCTTGCCTCGTTGATCGACAATAGCCTTCTCTATTTGGCTCTCCCAGGTAACTTTGTCGAATTGTACATGGATTCAAGGCAGGTGGACTCTCTCATGCGCATGTACTCATCAACAAGATCACCTTCTACTCGATATACAAGCATGTGAATGGCCGCGAAACATTTTTGCTATCATGAGAAGCCAACCTTGCCGGTAGAATCGGCCTTGGCCTCGAAGTAGTCATCATAATCCTTCACGCCATCGAAAATCTGCAAAAACAAACTCTACACATCCGATAGCGATGACGAATGTCTTCTCTTCATACACCAGAGTAGTTTGGTGGAAGTAGTCCTTGTAAAGTCTCTCATGGCCACCATATCGATCATGATCCATGTTGTCCCTTTGCTTCTTTGATGAGACCCTACACACCGTCATCTGCATATGCCCGTGCATCATGCTTGAAGTGGCCAACAAAATGTCAGTGTCGCCATGGGACTTGTCTCCCGATGATGATTCAATAACATTCTTGTAGAAGAAATTGATTTCCCTACTGTCCATCTGAGCACACACAAGTCGTTGGTCAGTTCATGGCCAAAACATCAATGTCTGTGCCGGTGACGAACATAGTGAAGGAAATATGACCTAAAGGACAATAATAAAGTTGTTTTATTGGTATATATCTAATGTTCATAATATTTATGTATCATGTTATAACTGTATTAAGTGGGAACATTAATACATGTATGATATATAGACACACCAAGTCCCTAATATCCTCTAGTACTAGTTTATTGGGAAGCTGATAATCGAGGTTTTCCGATCATGGAATTATTAACATCAACTCGCAACGAGGTCACTTCATTAGATGAATGATGTGATAGACACGCCCGACCGTAGTATTGCAAGATGATCCAGCCACAAAGTTCAACATTGCAATATCTAGCAAGGCATAGTAACCCAGTCCTTCGACGAAATCATATTTAATCACTATCACACACGGCTGCTTTGATCACGTCAACCATCACGACTGTAACTGGGTGACCATAAAGGTGTGTATTGAGTATTCCAAAGGAATAGGTTGAGGCGTATATATAGATATCGGTATTTACCTATCCGAGCAACGGATATATCCTTTGGGTCCATTCGATGAGATTACATCAATAAGTTTGTAAGCATGTGACTAGGTCACGAGGATGTAATATCACGGGAACGAGTAAACGTGTTTTTCAATAACAAGATAGAACTAGGTATGTCGATACTAGAGATCGGGTCTTGGACAAACCAGGTATCATAGTGCAAAGGGAATGAGACTCAATGTTTAAAAGGTTCAAGCGATCAATCAATTCGTGGAATATGAAGGGGCCATCATGAGTTTCCATACACCATTGTTGGTCATTCATCAGAGGGATGTCTCGATCATGTTCTGATCATTATCGATCCATAAGGGTGTCATGTTTAAGGGTGGAGATTCTGAGGGTTGATCCGCGATCGTAAGAGAAATAGGAAGAAGAGAGAACCGGAAATGATCTAGATAGATACCGAAGTGTTCAAAAGTTGTTCAAATGGAGTTTTGAATAAAGAGAATTAAATAATAGGTATTTAATATCTAATTAATTGAATTAATTATTAAATACATTTATTTAATAAATAAAAAAATGGGTAAAGCCGCCTACATGGGCTCTCCCCAAAGGGGATACGGCCCAAGAGGGGCCGCCGGCCCTAGGAGGGCCAAGGGTGCGCGGGTGGGGGGCACTCACCTCCGCCGGCCGCCCTAGTGGGCTTGGCACGCACGGGTAGGGACCATCCCCACCACCGGCCAGCTCCCCTCCACCTCCTCCAACGTTTAGTTCCACCTCGGGACCTGGAGGGTGGGTGTGCGGTGTGCCCAGTTTTCCCCTATATAATGGGGAGGAGATCTCCTCCAATCCCCATCCCATCAATTGGCTTTCTCTTTCTCCCTCTCTCCCTATTCTGCGTGTTCCCTAGTTTGTTATGTGCTCTATGAGATAGAGACTTCTTCACCAAACGCACACCGTTGTGCAATTGAAGTCGGTCCGGATCTTCTTCTCCCGCTGTCTTGCTGGACCGGGGCCCGGGGATGTATTTTATACCGAACGTGTCTAAATCTTTGGAGGAACCACCACATGTGGTGATGGATGTTTGAAGCCTTCTTGACCTTAAAGTCGTCTACGCTTCGACTACATCAGCAACATTTGTGTGGAAACTTAATCCTGCTACCGGTATTTCAAAGTATGAACATTGTATCCGCTCGTTACTATACAAAGTCTCGGTAGTTAGCTCTAGGTCTTCCGGTCAAAAAACAGCGTCGATGAATACGTGTGGGTGCACTATTACGTGGTAGGGATTGCAATTTTTCTCGCATTTTTGTTTTTTCACTCAAACTCAAGGGAGAAACTTTGCTTCTTATCTTTTTTTTAAATATTGACGAATCAAATGATATTTCTGTTCTAATTTCTGCCGCTTCTTCTCCCTCTGAATCAAACTTTTTTTTGCCATAATGTGCCGTTTCTATTATTACCAAGTATATGGTTCTAATCCTAGATGGAAAAATAAATAGAAAAAGAAATCTAAGAAGGTGGATCCTCCCTATCTATCAAGACCACATAGATAGATCTTGACTAGGTGTATTCCATCGTAGGATTTTTTTTTGTTTTCTGCCATAGAACCCCTTCACGTAGCTCAAATGTGGTCGGGCAATTGGACGAGCAGGTCCTGGGCGCACAGGCTAGCGATGCACCCGAGCGTATGGCCATAGAGGTACAAACATGGTGGACGGTAACGGGATCCAGCCGCACAATCACCTCTAGCAACGAACTGGGGCCGAGGTGGGAGACGACAACAACGAGATACAACACATGAGGGATCTTTATTGTGATTTGTGATTCTTCTTATGCTTGGATGTTTTTGCAACCACAATTTGGAACAAGTTCAAGCATGCTCTTGCATGCAAAGGAAACGTTGGCTTTCAGTTTCACCTGCTCAAGATCGATCCTATGATCATCATTTGGTCCCGATGCAGATACATTATATATATCTTCATAGAACCACTGATTTATTTTTCTATCTATTGGGGTTTAAAGTCCTTTATGAACTTTATTATTCTTGTTCTTCAGAAAATGTGTTCAACAAGTTGTGATTTTCATCACAATGTTAGCATCTATTGTTTGCAGATAGTGTGAAAGAGTATTTGTTAGGTAGTTAGTGATGTTGAATTTAAGCCTGTAAAGATCTATTTTTATTGATATCATACTATTTTATAATTGAGTATGGGCATATTTGGAGTACTCATGTATTGGTAAGATCTGTATCCAAACGACTTGTGTGTTGTCCAATTGTCGCATATTGTTGTATTTTTCCCATGTGGTATGAAAAATTAAACTAAAATGTTCAGATATGATTTATTGGAGAGTAGTACTTCGGACTTCTCTGAAGTACTTGTGCTATTTTCACATGTCTAGGAGACACATTTTCATGGGCGATATTTTTATTTTTATTTTTATTTTTATTTTTTGAAACCTTTACCGTAGGGGCTTTCCCAATGGTGTAACTATTATATTATTTAAGATAGATGGAAATGTTGTTCGGGAAGAAGAAAGAGGAGGTATTACATAAAGGTGGAAAGAAATCTTTTTAGTTTAAACCTATCTTCGCCCTTCTGCCGACTAAGACTAAACAAAAGACTAATTTTTTGGGCACATCTTATCTGATTTATATTTTATGCCTGTTGAGTTGTATGCCAGCCTTTCTACTGCGATGCATCGAAGCCATTGTAGGAGATATGCCCAAGAGGCAATAATAAAGTGGTTATTACCAGATCTTCATACTTATGATAAATTTTTACATGCCATGCTATAATTGTATTAATCGGAAACATTAATACTTGTGTGATTTGTAAACATAAAAGAGTCCCTAGTAAAGCCTCTTGTTAACCTAGCTTGTTGGTTAATATATGATCATGGTTTCCTCATCATGAATATTGAGATGTTATTAACAACAAGGTCACATCATTAGGAGAATGATGTGATGGACATACTCCTATAGTTAAGCATAGCATAAGATCAAGTCATTTAAATAGTTCACTTGCTATAAGCTTTCAAATGCATATTAACTAAATCCTTCGACCATGAGATCATGTTAATCACCATCACCGGATGGATGCTTTGATGACATCAAACACCACTTCGTAACTGGGTGGTTATAAAGGTGGAATTGAGTGTTCAGAAAGTATGTGTTGAGGCACATGGATCAAGAGTGGGATTTTTCCATCCATATGACGGATAGATATACTCTGGGCCTCTCGGTGGAATGTCATCCAATTGGCTTGCAAGCATGTGACTGGCTCACAAGGGATCACATATCACGGGAACAAGAAAAGAATACTTATCAGTAACGAGGTTGAACTAGGTATGCATAGATACCGATGATCAAACCTCGGATAAGTAAAGTATCGCAAGACAAAGGGAGATTGGTATCGTATGTAAATGGTTCATTCGATCACGAAGTGATTTTAGAAATATGTGGGATCCATATGAATTTCCAGATTCCTCTATTGGTTATTAATCGGAAAAGAGTCTCGGTCATGTCTGCATAATTCATGAACCGTAGGGAGACACACTTAAGGATTCGATGTTGTTTAGTAGATATGAAATGTAAGTAGGGAGACTGAATGTTGTTCGTAGTCTCGAATGGGATCCGGGATATCACAAAGAGATCCGGAATGGGCCGAAGAATAAGATTCATATAAGGAAAGTCCAATTCTAGAGTTCGGGAATTATTCCGGTGTTTTCACCGGAATGATCTAGAAGGGTCTAGAAGGTTCACCGGACCGGAAGGGGAAGGGTACATGAATGTGTCATGACAAAGTGGAATGATTGCATCATGTCTTAGGTCACTTGGCTGGGCGTTTAAAAGAAAGAAATTAAACTTCAAAATTGAAAGTCAAAAGGAAAGTTTGAAAAGTCAAACTAGGGCAATGTTTCCTGGTGGAGGAAGGAGAGAACCTCCACCACAAGCCTAAAAGCAGAGGGAGTTGGGGTAGTATTCAAACTCCCCTCTCCCAAGCTTCCCCTCCGTCTCATAAATATAGGGGAGGGGTGCCTCCCAAGACCACAACCAGCCCCTCCCCACACCACCGCCGTGCCACCAGCCGCCGCTGCCCAGTGCTGCGGCGCCTCCGCACCAAGTCGCCGCCGCACAGCGCCGCGGCGCCTCCGCACCAAGTCGCTGCCGCCCAGCACCGTGGCGCCTCCACACCAAGTCGCCGTCGCCGACCACCTCCTCCTCTTCGGCCTCTAAACCCTAGATCGTTGGGGAACCCTACTACTCCATCATAACCCGCTCCGGCTTAGGCGAAGCCCTGCGGGATCTCCCCTCTACTTCTAACATCACGCCGTCGTGCTGTCGGAATCGCGAGGAGAGAACTACAACGTCCGCTTCCTGCTAGAACAAGGGAGAGGAAGGTCTTCATCAAGTACCATATGTGTGACTGACTGCGAAAGCGCTGCTGGAACGCAGCACCTGAAGGATCATCTACACGATCTTGAGATCGGCAAGTGAACGACTACATGACCCACGAGAATCTTCTCTCGTTAACCGCTTTGGATCTTCAAGGGTTAGTACTCTATTGACTCGTTGCTACAATCTAGTAGATAGATTTTGGCTTGTGTGTGTTCATGAATTTTTTTGTTTTCCATGATACGAACCCCTACAGTGGTATCAGAGTCATGTCTATACATAGATCTATTGCACGAGTAGAACACAATGGTCATTATGGGCATTGATGCTTTTCTTGTCAATTCCTTCTTGTGTACTTTGCATCTTGTGGATGGTGGGATGAAGCGGCCCGGGCTAACCTTACATGACATCGTTTATGAGACTTGCTCCACGCTTGACATGTAACTTGTATTGCATAAGTGGCTTTGCGGGTGCCTATTTCTCCCAACATAGTGAAGATTAAATTTACAACGGGTGATTGACAATACTAGTATCAATGTTGTGGTTCTTGTTCGTAAGTTAGAGTGACACTTATTGAAAGCCCCAAACCACTTAAAATATGCAAAGAAAATTAGAGGCGTCTAACTTTGTTTTGTAGGGGTGTGTTGTGATGTGATATGGCCATGATTGTGATTATATGTGATGTATGCAATGATCCTTATTGTAGGTCGGCAACCGGTAGGAGCCTTATGGTTGTATTTTAATTTCGTTCAGACCTACGTGTCTATTATTCAAAGTAGTTGTAATAGTTGATGCTCGTGGATGACAACCATGGAGCGATGCCATTGACCTTGACACCACGCCGGTGATGATGGATATCATGTTCGTGCTTGAAGATGGAGATCCGAAGCACAAGCAGAAAGGCCATATCATATCACATATTTTGAGTTGCATGTGATGTTAATCCTTTTATGCATCTTGTATTGCTTAGATTGCGATGGTAGCATTATAAGATGATTCCTCTCACAAAATATCAAGTTATAAAGTGTTTGTCCTTAGTAGGCACTGTTGCCAAAGCTCATTGTTTCAAAGCACCACGTGATGATCGGGTGTGTTAGATTTTGCGAGTGTATACAATGGGAGCAAGGCAGATTTGCTCATGCAGAAGGTAAGGTTTGATCTTGACGAGCCTAGCATGTACAGTCATGGTCTCAGAACACGGATTACCGAAAGGTAAAGCATGAGTCATATAGTAGATATGATGAACATGTTGATTGTTCGTCTTTGTAATTACATTATGTCTCGTGATGATCAGACATGATGTAGTGGATTTGATTCATGTAATCACTAAAACAATGCGAGGGATATTGTTTTGAGTGGGAGTTCAACGGCAATATGATTAAAAGTTGAACACTATTTATCATAAATTAAATCAAAGTGAATTTGCATAGTTGTCCCACCTTGCGCTTAGTTATAATTGAGATAATAGAACTATAGAATTCTGGTTAGTTACTTTACGAACTGGTATCGCATTATTTTGAAGTGTTAATCTAAAGTTTAAAATTCATATTGCAAACTTTCAGTAAGTTCTGGTTACTTCTTGAAGTTTAATAATTAGTACTAAATTAAGAGTAACAATTCCAGTGTTAGTATACAAATATCATGTTTGTCTCCATGATTCTTGATATTCAAAAGATTGTTTTAATATCAAGGTTATCGGGGAGCTGAAAGAATTGTTTCAGAAACCATCATGTGTGAAAGATATTGTGATATCTGAAATGAAGTTTTGGTTGCAACATGATAGAGTATAATATGGCAAAAGTCATGTTCTCATATTTGATGAGAATTTGCAAAAGGTTGTAGACGCTGGTCGTCCTAATCCTCCAAAAGGTTTTGGAGAGCAACATTATACTCACAATTCACCGTTATAAGCTAAAGTAGCTTGATCATGAATAGTTCCATGATAAGGATGAATATTTGATGTCAGTAAATGTTTACTACACTAAAAGATTACTAAATAATGGAATTTGAAAGAACACCAAACATTCGATGATGGTGATCTACTTAAAAGTGCAAGTACAAAGACATTGGTATTTAACTATACATGCTTTGGACTATGTGTCATGAGTATGGCAACATTGTTGATGTTGATAGATTCTTTTGAAAGGATAAAGAAATATTGAAAGAGAAATCTAAGAAATAATTGGCAGAAGAGAAAAGACTAGAATTGTTCAGCTTAGGTATATAGAATATATACATGTTATGGATATATTATTTGCTTGTTAAACAATGTGGTTCTTAAGTATTGGATACTGAATTTGTTGGTGTGAATCGTCATACAAAACAACACAATTCATGAACTACAATGGCCTAAGTAACTACCAAAAGAATATGCGATGATGTTCATCAAGAACAAATAAAGGGTTGTTGTGTTTCTCATTAATAACAAAGTTTGCCTTCAAGATTTGTTTTATCAGGTATTATGAGAACAAAAGGGTTGTTCAAATAATTTTTGTATTCCAGATATACAAGTATAGTTGGAGAAATCACATCCATAAAGATAATGCTAAAAATGTCAAAAGACAATTGATTGAAAGATCACTTAAGAAGTGACATCGTTGTTTTAATTATAGTATAAAGAAAACATGAAGAAACCCCATACTTGATGTAATTTTGGAGTCTTTTGATTTTTGATCAAATGATGCTTGTGAAACTTTCCTAGAGATAATTAAAACTCCGTTCATAGGCCAATGGGAACGGATGACTGGCTTATTGGAACTTGTAGATATTGTTGTATGAAGTCCATTACGTGTAGTCGAGAGTGATGGATTTCAACTTCATATGCTTTCTCCGAAAATTTGAGTGAATATATGAATATTTACTTAATGAGGATGAAGCATGAAACATTTGAAAAGTTCGAAGAATTTCAAGATGAAGTGAAAAATCAATGTAACAAGAAAATAAAGAATTTATGATAAGATCATAAAGGAAGATTTTTAAGTTGCAAGTTTAGCAAAACACCTAATATTGGAGGAATCGTTCCATGGATTTGCATTTCCCGAAACACCATAAGAGTATCGAGTGTTCGAGATATGCAATGAAACCTTGTTTAACATGGCAAGATCAAAGGTGTAATTCATAAAACTGTTATTATATTTTATATTTTAAAAGCTTTAGAGACTACAGCTTTTTCACTTAAAAAAGCTCCATCATGATCCGTTGAAATGACACCATATAAAGTTATGGTTTAAGATAAAACCCAAGTTGTCCTTTCTTAAACATTGGTATGCTATGCAAAAGAAAGATGTTTGCAACCAAAGTCGGATGAACATGTCTTTGTATGTTATTTCAAATAAGTATTCCTCCATAAACACCGAAGACAAAAATGTTTGTCGCTTAGAACGTCAAGTTTCTTTGAGAAGGAATTTTTCGTGAAAAGTTAAGTGGGAGGACAATAGAACTTTGATAAGGTTAATAGAACCTTAGCTATATGTGCAAAGTTGCGTAACACTGAAATGTGTTCCGGAGGCAGCAACAATGCTCATGGCTCACGTGCCTCAAAGGTTGTGGTCACGGAGGTCTAAGTTCCTATTGAACCAAGTAGGTTGGGAAAACAATCAAATACCAAGATTTGAGAGTTGAATCATTATTTGACAATAATGAACCGACTACATGCAAAGAAGAGATGATGGACCCTGACTCCGTCAAATGGCTTGATAGTTCCATACACGAGAAATAGACACCACCGCTGCACCAAGTTGCCGCCGCCCTAGCCACTGTCGGCCACCTCTTCCTCTTCGGCGTCTAAACCCTAGATCGTCGGGGAACCCTACTACTCCAACATAATCCGCTCCGGCTTAGGCGAAGCCCTGCGGGATCTCCCCTCTACTTCCGACACCATGACGTCGTGCTTCCGGAATCGCGAGGAGAGAACTACAACCTCTGCTTCCTGCTGGAACAAGGGAGAGGAAGGTATTCATCAAGTATCGTACGTGTGATCGACTGTGGAAGCGCTGACGGAACGCAGCGCCGGAAGGATCGGCAAGTGAACGACTATATCACCCACGAGAATCTGCTCTCGTTAACCGCTTTGGATCTTCGAGGGTTAGTACTCTATTGACTCGTTGCTACAATCTAGTAGATAGATTTTGGCTTGTATGTGTTCACGCGATAGAATTTTTTTGTTTTCCATGCTACAAACCCCTACAGCCATCTTATGAAGTATCAGCCTACCTTATAAAATGGGCATTTATCCTACAAATGACCACTTACGGGGAGGCTAGAAACGAGGAATGGTGATTCTATTTTGTAATAAACAATTGTATGCATTGCAGAAAATTGTTAGTGTAGTTTTGTAGAGTGTCTATATAGCATGGGGCATTCAAAAACTACAAGTACTCATGTTTGTGGCGCAAAACAAAGTAAAATCACCTTTCTCCATGTCATATATTCCCGTGGAACGCATAGGGACCCAACTAGTTATGTTTCGAAAATAAACATAGCCACGAAACAATGGTTAATCCGAAGTTGTAGCCCATGCCCATGAGGTTTTTAGCTGCATATATATGGTACTAAGAGTCTGTTTGTTTGGGTTGTTGTAGTTGAGAAGCAACTGGAGCTTGTGGTATGCTAGAAAGCAGTTGTTGGAAGCTTCTGCTGGAATCAGAGATTTGATATTTGGTAGGAATGATATTTGCTAGATCATGTTGTTGTTTTAAGGATGAAATGTTTGGAATACCCCTAAACGCTGAAAAGGTAGTATAATTGCTTATTCAAACTGGGATCTCAAACCTTTTCTTTCACCCCTCGTGAAAACACAAATGTCTACCGAATCGGTAGGAAGTAGGTCCGATTTGAACTACATGTATATGATTTGTTGTTGATGATTTTTTTGTAAAAATCATTTTTAGGTTCACAATTTTCTATTTCATCATAGATCTAATGCAAGATCTCTGAGGCTCAACCCCTAGCTAAGAATCTTTATGCCCGCCATTTTGACCATAGTTTGAAATAGGCATAAGAAATTCAAAAACGATCCAAACAATGTGAAACCTTCGCCTTGCGTCATATTATGTGACATAGTTGCAAGTAAAAATGTCAAACTCCGTATATTGATTTATCTAAAAAAACTTTTTCAGGAATGAGTTATCATGCTCGAGGTTCCATGGCTTTCAGGCCAAAATGACCAATGTTATGGCTAGAACCGCGACATAGTTTATGATAATGTGCTCATATTATGAACACATGTGCATCTTGGGATGACGAACAATGTTGCCGGAGAATGTTTTCCTTTTCTTAGCACCAAAAAAGCATTTTCCATTTTTCGAGTGCCAAAACAGGGTGTTTTGCGAAGCAACCACCAAATAAAAGTTTCAAAATGGTACCACCCCATTTTTTAAAAATACTAGACCATATTACATGGACAATTTCCCAACTGGGGTATCTCAAACCTTTTTGACCACCCCTTCTAAAAAGACAAATGTTTGCTGAATCGATAGGAACCGGGTCCGATTTGATCTACAGATACATGATTTGGTGCTCATGATTTTTTTGTAAAAATAAATTTTAGGTTCACAATATGCTATTTAATCATAGATCCAATGCAAGTATAGTGAGGCCAGCCCCTATCTAAGAATCTTCATGCCCGTCGTTTTGACTATAGTTTGAAGCGGGCATAAGAAATTCAAAAACTATCGAAACAATGTGAAACCTTCGCGTTGCGTCATATTCTGTGACATAGTTGCAAGTAAAAAATATCGAATTTGGTATATTGATTGCATCTCAAAAAAAACTTCTCACAAATGAGCTATCATGTTCAAGGTCCCATGACTTTCAGGCCAAATAACACATGTTATGGCTAGAACCACGACATAGTCTGTGATAATGCGTCCAAATTATGCATACATGTGAATCTTGGGATGAAGAACAATGTTGTCGGAGGAAGTTTTCCTTTTCATAGCACCAAAAAAGCATTTTCCATTTTTTGAGTGCCAAAAACGGGATGGTTTGTGAAGCAACCACTAAATAAAAGTTTCAAAATGTACCACCCCATTTTTTAAAAGGGTTTCTATTTTCGTGCCCCTGGTTCGTTAGCTGTACTCACTTTTCCCCAGCCGCTTAGTTTTTTCTCACTTTTGTCCAGCTCCTATTATGGAACTCTCACATCGGTCTGAAACTCGCTCTTCGTCGGGCCCCGTTAGTGGACCCTCGTCGTTACATAATGACAAGTGGGGCCGCATTCAAGTGGGTCCCGTAGTGGACCTTCGTTGTTACGTGCTGAAAAGTAGGACCCCCGTTACGTGATGACAGGTGGGGCCACGTTCAGTCGGTCCCGTAGTAGGACCCCCCATGTTGTGGGGTCGGCTTGTAGATACGTGCGGGTTTTGGGGGATGTGGTGTGGGACCATGTGGCGTGTTTGGTAGATACGTGCGCTCTGTCGCCTAAATTAGAATATTTATTTTTTGTTATTTTTATGATTGGCCTTTTTAAGAGCGCCTTTTCCCCTTTATGTCGCTAACATTTGTTATTTTTGCCCAAAAAGACAGCGAATCTAGAGCAGCTTCTCTCTTCATTCATAGTTCCTTTTGGCCCTCGTATTTTCCCAATCTAGCAGCAAACCTAACCAGCACCATAAATATGTAGATAAACAGAGCAGATGTAGATAAAACAGCTAATAAAGGATTATATAGTATGATACTTAAACCAGGTTTGACAATTAGGTTGCTCAGAAGCAGAAGCTTACAAGTTTAATACATACAACAAAACAAAAGAAGCTTCTTTACAGCAGCAGCATTAGCACAAGATCGTGGCCCCTCCTGGCCTCTGCTAGGAGGGCCTCCGCCTCCTCCCTCTGGCGCTTCCTCCACTTCTTGCTGCCTAGTCCCTTAACCTTGGGCGCCTTGGGATTGATCGGGGGCATGCGGCCCTCCTTGATGGCCACCTTCTGGAGGTTGCGGAGGTGAAAACCGAGCGCCCTATGTTGGGCTCTGAAGGCGTTGACGTTTGTTAATGGGACGCATGTCTTAACGTCCTCGGCATGTATCACGAGGGAGTTGAAGTCGGTGGCGAGGATCCTGGTGCAGAAGGGGCACCTATAGACGTCGTCGGCAAAGAAGCCGTTGAACTGACCGGACTTCAGCTTCTTCAGCACCTGACGAGTCTTGGTTTTCGTGTACTCGTCATCGCTGCAGACGCCGCTGCTATCCACCTACTACAAAAAAACAATAGCGTGCAATAAGGACATGGTTGAGATACCGTGATTATCGGGATTGATTAATTGCATAAATTAACCGATTTACATCCCCTGATTATTCCCCAATCCCTAAATCTCAAACCAAATTGAATACTAATCCCAACTACATATTGGTTCTAGTACTAATCCCAACTACAGATTGGTGCTAGTACTTATCCTAACTAGCATCCAACGATTGAAAATACGAACAGCCGAGCCCTAATAACAGACGATCTAGCATCCACCGATGGGAATGGGGAAGAACAAAGGAAGGGGAGAAAACCCTAGTTACCTCCGACCATGGGTCGGCTAAGCTGGTGCAGGGATCCCTGCCGTGCGGGATCTGATGGAGAACGGCAGGGGCCTGTATGGGGACGTGGGCCTCCTCGCCGGCGGCTACAGCGGAAGCAGGGACGAGGGTCTGGACGGGGATGGCGGCTGCTTTCAATGCCTCGACAGGGGCCTGTACAGGGACGGGGGCCTCCTCGTCGGCCGATTTGGAGGCGACGATGGCGGCTGACAAGGAGTACCTCATCGCCGGCGTGGTTGGGGTTTTCTTGGGGGTTTGCAGAAGGTGATGGGATAGTGGAGATGGTTGCGTGAGTGAGTGATGAGTGAGAGTGATGAGGCCTCTATAAAGGTGAAGGTAGCATATGTTTCGTTGCACTGTGTAACCGCGTGCGCTACTGCACCGTGCATGGCCACATTCGTCCGCTACCGCCCCGTGCACCACGACACGCGTACCGGGTGTCACCTTTTCCCCCTCGTGTCTAATCTTGGCCACTTAGTTGTGATCAGTTATAACCTCGAGTGTAGCATTGGCAGTTTGGTTGTACTCAGTTTTGGCCTCCAGTACTAACACTGATGTGTCAATATACTCACTTTTACCCTCTGGTGGCTGGTCAACAGAGAGTCACCGAATGGGTTTTAGCTAGCTAATTGAGTCATTTTATGCACAACAAATTCAAAAGGATCAAAACATAGTGGCATCTACCCAGGGAGTCTTATTATGTGACCTACCACCATAATAAATATATATAAATAAAGTTTTAACCTAAATCACCACTTCTCAAATCACCTACTATCTATGAAGGTTCATGGCTTTCTACTCAAGCCTCTTCCCAAAACATCCCTACCCAAAACATAATTGTCTGAATGAGGCAATAATTGTCAAACTGATATATATTTGAATTACAAATAATTTGATGTATCCCAATATGTATTTTATTGTATAAAAGAAGCTTTTTCCATTTTTTAAATCTCTTTATGTTTTCTATTTGAACCCCCTTGGCAGTTTTGCCCTTGGTTTTAAAGTTCTACTCAGTTTTGTCCTTGGTTTTTAAGTTCTACTCAGTTTTCCCCTCCCTCTTAGTCACGAAATCTCACACCTGTGCTCATCTTGGCTGCTACGCTCTGATTAGTCGAGACAATTTTCATGCGGATCGTACCCACCAACCGTTGATCCTCTGATTGATCCTCTATGATCTAGTGGACAAGATAACCCATGTACTCGTCGGGGGGGGGGGGGGACCTCTATCCATGCAAAATAACGAGTTTGTCACCGATGCTTTAACTCCATAAACAAATGATTTTGAATATAATTTGAAGGAAAAGTGTTCAAAGGTGTATAATTTTTGCATTATATTTCACTCCATGTCCTAAGTGCGATTTCAAAGAGTTCAAAGGTGTATAATTTTTACCATATGCAAGTTTATGCATTACATTCCATGAAAATGATAATCTCTCAAGATTTTCTTAGCACATCATTATCACGTATTAAGTGCGATTTCACACTCTTTTAGATTAAGAGTTGTATATTTTTTAAAATTTGAAAGTGTTCAAGAGTAGTGTCAATTATAAACACTATTTTACATTAAGAGTTGTATAATTTTTTCAATTTGAAAGTGTTCAAGAGTTGTGTCAATTATAAACACTCTTTTACATTAAGAGTTTTATGATTTTTTTAAGTGTTCAAGAGTAGTGTCAATTATAAACACTCTTTTACATTAAGAGTTGTGTGATTTTTTTCAATTTGAAAGTGTTCAAGAGTTGTGTCAATCATAAACACTCTTTTACATTGAGAGTTGTATAACTTTTTTTAAAATTTGAAAGTGAATCGCTAGCCGTGCGAGAGTTTGTCAATTATAGTTTCAGACCACGCGAGAGTTTCATAATTATAAACACTCTTGCAAACCAACTGAATCGCCACCGCTGGGAAGTAAAATCCAGAGAGATATTGTTCACAACCACGAATTACGCCAGCACTGGATCAATCATATTCGAAAAGCAAGGCAGTTAGTTGAGCACCAGCGATTCACATTCAAATACTACCAATAATCAACCCATAAAAGGGAAACGATGCTTACCTAGATGGAATCCATGCGTTAGATCCCTGCGACTCCACCAAATCTTCTCCGTGCTCGACGCAGATGGACGGTGCACCAGCCGGCGTTGCATACTGTTCCGTGAAAGGGGTAGATCTAGCAGGGGCGGGAGCAGAGCCAGAGGTGGAGTGGGCGGCTCTAGGGCTGAGGACGACATAAGGTAGGAGGGCAGGACGGTCTGGGCAGCAGAGGGGTGGTGTGGGAGCTGTTCCAGGCTCGGGGGAAGCGAATGCTTTGGATGAACGAGAATGGCCGGTACGACGTGTGTCCATGTGGCCCTACGCTTCACCACGTATGCAAGACCCGTCCCAATGCGGCCCCACCCTTCACTACGTATGTAGGACCCGTCCCAACGCGGCCCACCGGCCAGGCATGTAACGGCCGAGGCCTCGTAACGTAACGCTCAATGCCCGACCCGCCCTAACACGGTCCCACCGGTCAGCATGTAACGGTCAAGACTTTGACCTGACGGCATCCCTCCGTCCGAGCGCCCGCAAGGGTTTCTTAACATGGCGAGGGGAAAAGTGAGGAAAAGTTAAGCAGCTGGGGAAAACTGAGTACAACTAACGAACCAATGGCACGAAAATAGAAATCCCTTTTTTAAAATACCAGACCATCTTACATGGACAATATCCCAACTGGGGTATCTCAGACCTTTTCGTCCATCCCTTGTGAAAATGACAAATGTTTGCCAAATCGGTAGGAAGCGGGTCCTGTTTGAACTACGGGTACATGATTTGGTGCTTATGATTTTTTGTAAAAATCATTTTTAGGTTCACAATATGCTATTTTATCATAGATCCAATGCAAGTTTAGTGAGGCCCGGCCCCTAGCTAAGAATCTTCATGCCCGCTGTTTTGACCATAGTTTAAAATGGGCATAAGAAATTCAAAAACGATCTAAACAATGTGAAACCTTCGCGTTGCATCATATGATGTGACATAGTAGTAAGGACAATTATGAAACATGGTATATTGATTGCATCTCAAAAAACCTTCTCAGAAATGAGCTATCATATTCGAGATTCCATGGCTTTTAGGCCAAATGACCAATGTTATGGCTAAAACCACGACATAGTTTGATAATGTGCCCATATGTGCACACATGTGCATCTTGGGATGACGAACAATGTTTCTGAAGGAAGTTTTCCTTTTCGTAGCACCAGAAAAGCATTTTTTATTATCTGAGTGCTAAAACGGGGTGTTTTGTGAAGTGATGTCTACGCACGCTTCTATTATTGTAGAAAGTGTTAGGCCTCCAAGTGCAGAGGTTTGTAGAACAGCAACATGTTTCCCTTAAGTGGATCACACAATGTTTATCGAACTTTGGGAGGAACATGATACGTTGGAAACGTATCTATAATTTTCGATGTTCCATGCTTGTTTAGTATCTACTTTGCTTTGCTTTGTATTTCTTTGAGGTGTTTTTATATCTTTTCTAGAACTCACCTATTAACAAGTTGCCACAGTTCCGGTTGCCTGTTTTCTTCTGTTTTTGGTTCTAGAAAGGCCCGCGCCTAGGCAGGGTGTGGCCCCCCTGGTCGCCTCCTCGGCCTTCCCTTTCGCCTATAAGAAGCCCCCCGATGTAGAAACCATAAGAAACCGATAAATATTCCACAAAACCTTCTTTAGCCACCATCACCGTCGTCCCTAGATCAGGGGGATCTGAAGTTCTTCCCGGCACCCTGTCGGAGGGGAGAAAATCCCAGAGGCCTTCTCTCCGGTATGATGCGTGAGTAGTTCCACCGTGGACTATGGGTCCATGTAGTAGCTAGATGGTTGTATCTCCTCCTTGTGCTTTCATGTATAGATTTTGTGAGCTCCGTTCATGATCAAGATCTAATTTATTTGTAATGTTGTGTTTGCAGGGATCCGATGGATATTGAGATTATTATGTTGGATTGGTTAATGGTTTTGTCTTTATGATTCTATCATGTTTGTGTTGTTTGTGATCTTGCATGCTCTCCGTTGTTAGTAGCTATCTTGGCCAAGTAGTTGCTAGTGACTCCAAGAGGGGGTATTTATGCTCGATAGTGGGTGCATGCCTCTAGTTTCCAAGGGAAGTGACATAAATCTCTTCGGTTGTAGATGTGTTGCTGCTACTAGGGAGAAAACAACGGTATCTTTTTCATGGAACATGTGGACTGTTTACCTTACACACTTTGCTTAAAAGGAGTTGTTTGTTGCTTGCAACTTAATACTGGAGGGGGTTCGGATGATAACCTGAAGGTGGACTTCTAGTCATAGATGCAGTTGGATGGCGGTCTATGTATCTTGTTGTATTGCCCAATCAAATCTCACGGGTTATTTCTGACTAGTATTGCATTGTTATGCCTTGCTCAGTTCCTGTCAATTGCCCTGCTGTAATTTGTTTACCCTTCATGCCATGTTGTTTATCTAAGGAGATCATCTCTAGTGAACTATGGACCCTGGTCCAATATTTACCATTCATACATCTTCCATTGTTACTTGTTTACTTGCTGCAAACCATTACCTTCCACACCATATGTTTAATCCTTTGTTACAGCAAACCGGTGAGCTTGACAACCTCACTACTTCGTTGGGGCAAAGTCTTGAGTTTGTGTTGTGCAGGTCTCCGCGTTGCTTGCAACACCTGTGGGACGTTTCCTTCCTCCTACTGGTTCGATAACCTTGGTTTCTTAACTGAGGGAATACTTGATGTTGTGCTGCTTCACACCTTGCTCTTGGGGTTCCCAACAGGCTCCACGTCAACCGTGCTAGCCATCATCAAGTTTTTTTCGCGCCGTTGCCGGGGAGGCTAAGGACGTCTTCTTTAGTTTTCTTAGTTTCTTTTGCTTGGTTTTGTTTGCCTCTTTAAAAAAACCAAAAAATTAGTTTGGTTTGCTTTGCTTTCTTTATTCAAAAACACACAAAAAAAGTTCCTGCTCTAGCTGCTACTGTTGTTTTTGGCTTGCCCACCTTTGCCAAAATGCTGAGAACACCAAGGTGTGTGACTTCACTAGCACCAACAACAATGATTTCCAGCACACCTATTGCTCCACCTGCTCCTGATGCTACCTTTTTTGAAATTAAGCCTGCTTTGTTGAATCTTGTGATGAGAGAGCAATTTTCTGGTACTAGTTCTGATGATCCGGCTGCCCATCTCAATAGCTTTGTTGAACTTTGTGAGATGCGGAAGTATAAGGATGTAGATGGAGACATTATTAAGCTCAAGCCTTTCCTTTATCCTTGAGAGGAAAAGCTAAAGAATGATTGCTTTCTTTGCCTAAAAATAGTATTAACTCTTGGACTAAGTGCAAAGATGCTTTTATTGGAAAGTACTATCCTCCTGCTAAGATTATATCTATGAGAAGTGACATTATGAAATTTAAACAACTTGATAATGAACATGTTGCTCAAGCTTGGGAAAGAATGAAATCTTTGGTTAAGAATTGTCCCACCCGTGGACTCACTGCTTGGGTGATTATCCAGACTTTTTATGCAGGTTTGAACTTCTCCTCAAGAAACCTATTGGATTAAGCTGCTGGAGGTACCATTATGAGCATCACCTTGGGTGCTGCAACTAGACTCCTTGATAATATGATGGTTAACTACTCTGAATGGCACACTGAGAGAGCTCCACATGGTAAGAAGGTAAATTCTGTTGAGGAAACTTCCTCTTTGAGTGATAAGATTGATGTTATTATGGCTATGCTTGTTAATGGGAAAGCTCCTTTAGATCCAAATAGTGTTCTCTTAGCCTCTTTGGTTGATCAAGAAGAGAAAGTTGATGTGAACTTCATTAGAAACAACAATTTCAACAACAATGCCTATAGGAATAATTTTGGTGGTAACAACAATTATAGGCCTTATCCTCCTAATAATGGCAATTCCTATGGAAGCTCTTACAACAATGCTAGAAGTGCCCCCTCTAAACTTGAAGTCATGCTCAAAGACTTTATTATTAAGCAAACCACTTTTAATAAGGCTATAGAGGAAAAGCTTTTAAATGTTGAGAAAAATATATCCTCTTTGTCTGAAGCTTAGTCCTCCTTGATTAAGAAAATGACTGCTAAACCTGAAACCATGGAAAATACCTTTGCTACTGCTCATGCCATACAAGTTACTGTTGATGAAAATGTTAGACTGTTAGCTCAACTTCATGCTAGGTGGGAAAGGGAAGATAAAATTGATAGAAACAATAGTGTGTGTACCATCACCACTAAACCACAAGTAGTCCCTATTCCTCCTCCTACTATGCCTAAGCCTATTGAGCCTACTACTAGTGATGCTAAGTTTGATTTTGATATTGATGGTTGCAATATTTCTAAAGTGATTATGTTCCTACAAAAGCTTCTATGCATAGTGAATAGAGGATTCTAGAAGTTGAAAGATCCACTAAAAACTTTATGAAAATGCAATATGAGCAAAATAAGATATTCACAAAAACTATGGAATAACAATCTGTTATCTTGAAAAATATTAGTCATCAGCTTGAGAATTTGAATAGAGAAATTCCTAGGTTACAGTCAAATATTTTGAGTGCTGAGAAAAATATCTCCTCTTTGTCTGAAGCATGGTCATATTTGATTAATAAAATGGCTGCTAAACCTAAAACCATGGAAAGTACCTTTGCTGCTACTCATGACATACAAGTTACTATTGATGAAAATGTTAGACTATTAGCTCAACTTCATGCTAAGTGGGAAAGGGATGCTGAAATTGATAGAAACAATAGTGTGTGCACCATCACCACCAACATGGATGTTACCAAACCACAAGAAGTCCCTATTCCTCCTCCTATAATGCCTAAGCCTAATGAGTCTACTACTAGTGATGCTATGTTTGATTTTGATCTTGATGGTTGCAATATTTCTGAAGTGATTATGTTCCTGCAAAAGCTTGCTAGAAGTCCTGATGCTAGTGATATGCATGTTGCTTTCACCAAACACATTACTGGTGCTCTTGTTAAAATTAAGGAAGAGAAGTTAAAACACAAAGCTTCTATTCCTAGGAAAGTAGAAGATAGTTGGGAACTCATTATTAATATGCAAGTGAATGACTTTGATCTCAAATATTCATGTGATCTTGGTTCTAGTGTCTCTATTATTCCTAGGAAGATTTATGAAATGCTTGATTTGCCACCTTTGGAAGATTGTTATTTGGATGTCCCACTTAATGATAATTCTAAGAAGAAACTCATGTGGAGTATTAATGATGTTATCATTATGGTTAACAATGCTTATGTCCCTGTGGATTTCTACGTTTTGGATGTTGAATACAATGTTTCTTATCCTATTACTTTGGGAAGACCCTTTCTTAAAACAGTTGGTGCCATCATTGATATGAAAGAAGGCACCATTAAATATCATTTTCCATTCAAGAAAGGTATTGAACACTTACCTGTGAGGAGAGAGAAGTTGCTTTTTGCTCCTCCTTTGAAAGAAAGGTTTGATGTTAATGCTTCATCATTTGAAAATACTTGACTCTTCTTGCTTCTTGTGCCTAACTTAAAGGCGTTAAAGAAAAGTACTTGTTGGGAGATAACTGAAAGTACATTTGATAATCCCTAGTGTTTTGTGTGTTAGATAACAATATTAAGGATTATTTAATGTGTGTTGAAGTGCTGCAGATATCTCTATTGAAGAAAGGAAAAGGAAACTGCCCTTGGGGGGCGGACAATCCGCCCCTACCAGGAGCGGATAATCCGCCCCACCCCTTATCCAGATGGGCGCAAGCCCCAGATATGGGGCAGAGTTTCGGTCGGATTTTCTAGCCCCATCGGATAATCCGCCCCTCGGGGGGGGGGGGGGATATCCGCCCCCCTTGCTCAGCTTGAAGTTTGCCAAGGCGCAACCCCCATAGGGGGGCGGAGTTTCGGCCGGATTTTCCGGCCCCGCCGGATAATCCCCCCTAGATCTAAGTCAAGTTCGCCGAGGCGCCATCCCCAGAGAAGGGGCGGATTTTCCCCCGGAGTTTCTGCCCTGGGTGCGGAGTTTTCCCTAGGACGAATAGTCCTTCCCTAGTGGGGGGCGGATAATCTTCCCCCAAACTTGTTCAACGGCCAGATCTGGGCAGGGGGTATTTAAGCCATCCTTCCCCCTCCTGCCAGATCACTTGGTTCATTCAAAAAAGTCAAGATCTGATATGCAACCTTCATCCAAGAGAGCTCCACCTAGATCCACCCAAAGGCCCTGTCCCTTGGGGAATCGAAGGAGGAGGACTCGATCTTCAACAACTGCAATCAAGCGCTTCATCTCCTCTCCATTCGTTTGGATAATCTCAGATCTAGTATTTCTTGCAAATATCTAGATCCTTGCTTTTCATTATATTGATAATCCATGTTCTTGTGATAGCTTGTTGTCATTACGGGAGCCCCCAATTCAGTTGTGGGTGTGTGCCCCGGTAGAGTTGTAAAGGCACTGGTTCCCACCTCGAAGGGTACCAATAGTGGAGAAGGTGGATCAGGCCTTTCGTGTCGAGATCCATCAGAGAATAGGGTGAGACCTACTGTGTCGTGGTGGTCTTAGAACCGCCCACCCCTCCAACATAGATGTACTTCCCTTAACAAGGAAGGAACTGCGGTAAAAAAAATCCCTGTGTCTCCGTGTGCTCCACTACGGTTTCCTCGCTCCTATCTTTACGTGCTTAGTAGCTAGGTTTGCATATAGGGAAATTCTCGTAGTTGCATATCTAGATAATTTACTTTGTGCCAAGACTAAAATTGAAAAAGAACTAAAAATTCAGTAGCACCTATTCACCCCCCATAGGTGCCCATACGATCCATTTCAATTGCTATCAGAGCCCCTGCTCTTAATTCGGGCTTAACCGCCTAAGATAAGTATGGGTTCCAAGGGATATGGGAGTGATGCTCCGGAGGTGGTCACCATGAACGATCTCAAGACGTTGGAAACAACCTTGGTTAGTTCAATGGAGGTTAAGATGGAAGAGATGCGTCAATTGATATTGCGTCTCTCCATATCTGCAGCATCACCTCCATCTGCCTCGGAGGCTACCACTCCGCAATCCAAGGAAACGGGTAAAACCGATTCCAAAGATAATGAAGTGGTTGGTGATGGCACTAGCAAGATCTCCTCCTCGAAAAAGGATAGTGGTAAGGAAGGATACAATGAGGTTTCCCATGTGTATTCTCCTGATCCACCTATCCCTCACCCACATATACATAATAGTGGTGATCCACCCAAACTTTGAGCATCTACTTTCATTCAATGGAAATTTTTGATGAAGTCTCATGTGTGCAGTTACTCCATTGAGTTGGGGAAAATCATCGAGAATGGTATTCATGTTGGAGATCCCAACAACCTAACAAGAAGAGAGGTTGTTGATAGTCAACTCAACGCTACAGCTCTACACATGATCCAGCTTAGTGTGGGTGACAAAGACATGCCACACATTCAGCATCTTAGTACAACTAAGGAAGCTTGGGATGCTCTCACCGAGCTCTTCATCGGAAATGAAAGTATGAGAAGAAATAGATATGATGCTTTGAGCAATGAAGCTGAAGGATTTTATATGTTGGATGGAGAAAACCATGAGGACATGTATAGGAGGCTCAAGTCAATAGCCACCACTTTCAGGAATCATGGTGACTCTTATGTTAATGATGCATGGATCAAGCGCAAGTATGTCAGTGCTCTTATGCCATTTGAGCCCATAGATTTGAAGAGTCTCCAAGGAAGGCATAACTACCACCTTATGACATCCAACGAGATAATGCAAGAAATGGCAGCTTTCAAAGTAGCTACCAAGAATGTCGTAGATGCTCGTGCACGAGCTATGGGGATGCAAAAGGGGGCCAACGTGGCCTTGAAGACTAGTGTGATTGATCATGATGAAGATGACATAGAAGGTATGGACTGTCCCGAGGATGTAAAAAGAATCCATGGACAATACATGGCCTTCTATGCTAGAAACTTTTGGAAGGACCTGACCAAGGCAAAATCTGAACTAGAACGCAAGAGTGGAGCTTATGGAAGACAGTAAAATGGTCCCAAGTTGAGAACATGTTTCAACTGCGGAGACCGGCTGCACTTTGTAGCTGAATGTCCATATCAAAGTAGGGAAGATAATGGAGGAAGACTTATTCTCAAGGAAAAGTCAAAGGCTCCACGCAAGAAACAATTTGTAAAGAAGAATGCTCCCTTCAAAGGCTCCACGCAAGAACCAAAGATTGTTCTAGTGGCTCAAGAAGAATTTTCTTCGAAAAGTGAAGATGAGAACGAGGATGATAGCTCTCGAGAGGTGGCTTCTATATCCACCACATCTACACCAACATCTCTCTTCGACTCTCTGAACGAAAATGGCATCAACAAGAATGCTACTTGTCTCATGGCAAGAGGTTCCGAGGTTAAAGAAGAGATTATTGCTTTGGACTATTTCTTCACTAACTTGCAAGGTGAGCACAAAATACATTTTGAGGCTCTTATGGACCATCTGGCCCAAAATGAAGTGCTTCTAGAAGAAAAGGGCAAAATTGAAAGGGAGGACGCAATGGAAATTGCATCCTTAAAAAATGCTCTAGAAGAGGAAGAAGAGGCTCGGGCTTCCCTTGAAGAGAGGCTTGAGTCCATTAAGGAGTCACATGAAGAAATGGTGGCAAATCTTGTTAAGGAATGTGACAATACAGTTACCAAAGCAAGGAAGTTAAATAAAGAAAAGATTGACTTTGGGGCTGCTCATGCTAGACTCTCCGAGGAATTGGAGAAACTTAACATCGCTCACAAGGCGTTGAAAAGTGAATTCTCCGTTCTCAACGAGTCACATGATATGCTCCAAATTCGATTGACCAAGTATGATGTTCCTAGTACATCTAAATCAACATATGGTCACAAAGAAAATGCTTGTGCGGAAGAAGGGCTTGCCAATGACACTACTCCCAAAGATAAGGGAGTTCTTGATGAGGTGCTTGGCAAGCAAAGGTCAAATCTGGGTAAAGAGGGACTTGGGTATGTCAACAAGTCCAAGAAGAATAATAACAAGAAGAAGAAGATCAAGAGTGTATAATCAAAGACAAGCACTGCTGAGAAGAATGTCACAAAAGACAAAACTAACAATATTCGTTTTGCAGGGTCTCACAATCCAAATTATGAACTCTTTTGTGATTATTATGGCGATATTTATGCTTATTATGTTGGTACTTTTTATGAATATGTTGCTTGGTCTATTTGGGTTCCAAAGACCCTTGTTACTAACATGAAAGGAGCCATTGAAAAATGGGTACCTAAAACCAAGAAGTAATTCTCTTGCAGGGCTATGCTTCCGGTGGATCTAAATGGGTGATGGATAGTGGATGCACTAGTCATATGACCGGAAGCAAGGATATCATCATGGAGATGCGACCCAATCATAATAATATTACAGTCTCATATGGTGATAAGTCTAAATCTTAGGAATTGGGTCTTGGAAAGGTTGTGGTTACTCACGATATCTCTCTCGTGGACGTCATGCTTGTCAAGACCCTCGGTTACAACTTACTCTCTGTTCGTGCCCTTGGTAAGATGGGCTTTGCTATTTTCATTAATGATGATTTGGTGGTACTCTTGTGGAGCAAGTCTCTAAAGGTCACTTTCATTGGGTACGTCGAAAATGACCTGTATGTGGTGGACTTTTCGAGGAAAACCACTTCGGGTCCGATGTGCTTATTTGGAAAGACCAACGTGGGCTGGCTATGGCATCGCCGTTTATCCCATGTGAACATGAGAACTTTGCAAAGCCTTCACAAGGGTAACCACATCCTTGGACTAAAATACAATGTTTCCTTTGCCAAAGATCGTGTTTGCAGGGCTTGTGTTGAAGGCAAAATGCATGACTCTCGCCACAAGAGGAAGACTATTGTCTCTTCGAAGAGAATCTTGGAATTACTTCATGTGGACTTATTTGGTCCTCCATATCATGCCAGCCTCGGTGGGAAGAAATATTCCTTGGTCATTGTCGATGATTACTCAAGATATACATGGGTCTATTTCTTCAAGCTAAAGAGTGAGACTCAACAAACAGTCATCAACTTTGCCAATGAAGTCCAACGTCAACACAATGTTCCTATATTGGCAATAAGAAGTGACAACGGCTCCGAGTTCAAGAACTACACTTTGAATGAGTTTCTAAGTGAAGAGGGGATAAGACATCAATATTCCGCTACGTACACCCCTCAACAAAATGGTGTAGCCGAGAGGAAGAACCGTACTTTGATGGATATGGCAAGATCAATGTTGGCTGAATTCAAGTCTCCTTACAACTTTTGCGATGAAGCCATATCCACTGCTTGTCACTCATCAAACTGGATCTACCTCTGCAAGATTTTGGACAAGACTCCATATGAAATACTTACTGGTAACAAGCCCAACATTTCTTACTTCAGGGTATTCGGTTGTAAGTGTTTCTTTCTTATCAAAGGTGTTCGCTTGTCTAAATTTGAGTCTAAGGCTTTAGAAGGGATATTTGTTGTGCCGATTCCCACACTTATAGAGTCTACAACAAGCTCACTGGGACTGTTGTAGAATCTTGTAGTGTGGAGTTCGATGAAAATGACAGCTCCTATGTGGGGGAAGTTGATGATGGTGATGTAGATGTTGAAATACCCCAAGATGCCATAAGAAGAATGGGTGTGGGATTTTCCCGCCCCATTGAGGAACCCCTTGTGGCGGATCGTGAAGGACAATGCTCCACTCAAGTGGAGCCCTCATCTACACAAGATCAACAAGTCCCTACTGCTGGAGAAAACTCTGCACCAACACCACAACCTGTTGAATATCATCAGTCTTCTAAGCAAAATGATAGTCCCAGGCCAGACTATCCGCCCCTCCAAGGGGCGGACAGTCCTCCCCCGACACTCCAAATCGCTCCAGGGGATCAGAAGAAGAAGAGAACAGCCAAGAAAATTCCAGGCCGGAATCTCCGGCCCCAAGGGGCGGATTATCCGGCCCTGGAACTCCCATCTCTGCCAGGCATCCACAGGAAGAGGAAGTTACAGCCGCATATCCTAGGTCGGATAGTCCGTCCCCACCCAGGGGCGTATTATCCGTCCCTGAAGCATCTGTTCAGCAACAAGCTCCTGTTATCAGCTCATATCAAGATCAAGGGCAAGGTAGTGAACAAGACCAAGATCCAAATGCTGAATCAACTCCCTCTAGAAACAACAAGTAAATTGAGGCTCGTCTCAAAGCTCGTTCTAATCGGAACCTTGAGTTAAGGGGTCATACTCTTGACAAGGTTGTCGGTGATCTACGAAGAAGGGTGTCTACTAGAAGAGAACTTGCAAGCTTCTGTGATCATCAAGCTCACATTTCTATGGTTGAACCAAAGAAGGTCTTTGATGCTCTTGAAGATACCGATTGGGTAGTTGCAATGCATGAGGAATTAAATAACTTCGAGCGCAACAAGGTTTGGAAGCTAGTAGAGAAACCCAAAGAATGTCGCAATGTTATCGGCACCAAGTGGATTTTCAAGAACAAACAAGACGAAAATGGCATTGTTGTGAGGAATAAAGCAAGGCTAGTGGCTCAGGGATTCTCTCAAGTGGAAGGAATTGATTTTGGCGAGACTTATGCTCTTGTGGCTCGTCTTGAGTCCATCCGTATCCTTCTTGCCTATGCCGCCCACCATAATTTTAAATTACAGCAAATGGATGTTAAGAGTGTGTTTCTTAATGGTCCACCACACGAGTTGGTATACGTCAAGCAACCCCCAGGATTTGAGGACCCTAAATTTCCGAACCATGTCTACAAACTCGATAAGGCGCTCTATGGCCTTAAACAAGCCCCACGTGCGTGGTATGATCACCTTAAAGAGCTTTTGTTAGACCGTGGATTCAAAGTTGGGCAAATCGATCCCACTCTTTTTACTAAGAAGGTTAATGGGGAGATTTTTGTATGCCAACTATATGTAGACGACATTATTTTTGTCTCTACTAACCAAGCTTTTAACGATGAATTTTCAAAGCTTATGACTGACAGGTTTGAGATGTCTATGATGGGAGAATTGAGGTTCTTTCTTGGATTCGAGATCAAACAACTTAGAGAGGGAACTTTCATTAATCAAGCTAAGTATATCCAAGACATGCTCAAGAGGTTCAAGATGACGGATCTCAATGGCGTTGCTACTCCAATGCAAACAAAGTGTCATCTTGAGCTTAATCCCAAGGGTAAAGACGTGGACCAAAAGGTATAACGATACATGATCGGCTCTCTCCTTTACCTTTGCGCATCTAGGCTCGATATCGTGTTGAGTGTAGGAGTGTGTGCAAGGTACCAAGCCGCTCCTAAAGAAAGCCACTTAGTGGCGGTCAAGAGAATCTTCAGATATTTGGTTCATTCCCCAAATTTTGGTTTATGGTATCCCAAAGGCTCTAGTTTCTCTCTATGTGGTTACACTGATTTAGATTGGGCTGGTGACAAAGATGATCGAAAATCAACTTCTGGTGCATGTCAATTCTTGGGCAGGTCTCTAGTGTGTTGGTCTTCTAAGAAACAAAATTGCATATCACTCTCAACCGCCAAAGCTGAATATGTTGCTGCTGCAAGTGCTTGTACACAATTATTATGGATGAGGAAAACTTTAAAGGAATATGGTGTCACTTGTGACAAAGTGCCTCTTTTATGTGAAAATGAAAGTGCTATCAAAATTGCTTACAATCCGGTGCAGCATACA
The DNA here is from genome assembly GCA_910589765.1 of Avena atlantica. Lineage (NCBI taxonomy): Eukaryota > Viridiplantae > Streptophyta > Magnoliopsida > Poales > Poaceae > Avena > Avena atlantica. Next base: position 371,697,127 of record OU342736.1, read on the forward strand.
AGAACAAAACATATTGATATTCACAATCATTTCATTCGGGATCATGTTGCTTGTGGTGATATTGCACTTTCTTTTGTGAGCACGAAGAACCAACTTGCTGATGTCTTCATGAAGCCTCTTGATGAAGCAAGATTTTGTTATTTGAGGAATGAGCTAAATATCATAGATTCAAGGAGCTTGGCTTGACTATCCTTGCACACTCACTTACTCTCATTCATGTATTTGGCTTATATGCGGGCATAGAGATAGGGGGAGTGTGGTCCTAATTGATTGGGCTAACCCTCCCCCCATAATGCCGAAAGAAAGAAAAATCATTTCCCTTAATATCATTTTGTGATATGTGGGTTATTGATGAGCATTGGTTTTGAACTCAAGATACATCTTCGCGGTGTCATGCCATGCACTCCAACATGGTGGCTTCGGCCACCGCCCTCTTCCTTGAGAAGAGTTGGTTCCTAGTGGATATCTTTTGTTTTTTTGCATATCCTTTGTTCTTATGGAAAACACACCCAATTTTGGTTTTTGTTTGATTTGTTCTTGCAACTTTGGGAGGAGGCATGATCTTCTGGGACGCTAGCATCGCTCCTCTTCCTTTTTGATGTTTTGATTCCAAAGGGGGGGAGGTAGTTCTATTAGGTCTCGGATTTGCATGAGTCGGGCGCAAGCTCTTACTTCCTTTTCATTCGACTTCTTTTTCATTCGTTCTATTTGCTTGCTTGTGCCATTTTAGCGTGAACTTATTTGTTATTTGTGCTTGGTTTGTATAAGACTCTGTCGTGTGATAATCTGTATGGATCTCTGGAATTCTGGATTTATCATGTGGATCTACTCGTATGGAATTCTGGATTTATCTATGGAGTGTGGTTCTCTATTGATGGCATATGGAATCATGGGATTATCTAGTGTATGCATCAATATTGTGGGATGTGCTTGGAGCCTAATATTCTCTCTATTCACGTGGGCTCTCTTCACATCACGGTGGTATGACCTTGTTTTCTAACTCACCTAGTTTTACTTGTCTTTGTTATGAAAGTTGCTTGCTAATTAGTGTGTGCATTTGTATTCAAATGCAAATATTAATTATGCACACATCTAGGGGGAGACTCTTTCATTTCTCTAAAGGTGTTGTCAGTAGGTTTTATTGCAAATCCTAGTATTGTCATCTAACACCAAAAAGGGGGAGATTGAAAGAACATTTCATAATCCCTAGTGTTTTGTGTGTTAGATAACAATACCAAGGATTATTTAATGTGTGTTGAAGTGCTGCAGATCTCTCTATTGAAGAAAGGAAAAGGAAACTGCCCTTGGGGGCGGGTAATCTGCCCCTACCAGGAGCGGATAATCCGCCCCACCCCTTATCTAGATGGCCGCAAGCCCCAGAGATGGCGCTGAGTTTCGGCCGGATTTTCCGGCCCCGCCGGATAATCTGCCCCTCTTGCTCAGCTTGAAGTTTGCCAAGGCGCGACCCCCAGAGGGGGAGGGGGCAGATTTTCGGCAGGATTTTCCAGCCCCGCCGGATAATCCGCCCCTCAAGGGGGCCGGATAATCACCCCCCAGATCTACGTCAAGTTCGTCGAGGCACCATCCCTAGAGAAGGGGCAGATTTTCCCTCGAAGTTTCTGCCCTAGGGGCGGAGTTTTCCCCAGGACGGATAGTCTGCCCCTAGTGGGGGGCGGATAATCTGCCCCCAAACTTGTTCAACAGCCAGATCTGGGCAGGGGATATTTAAGCCAGCCTTCCCCCTCCTGCCAGATCACTTGGTTCATTCGAAAAAGTTAAGATCTGATCTGCAATCTTCATCAAAGATAGCTCCACCTAGATCCACCCAAAGGCCCCATCCCTTGGGGAATCGAAGGAGGACGACTCGATCTTCAACAACTGCAATCAAGTGCTTCATCTCCTCTCCATTCGTTTGGAGAATCTCAGATCTAGTATTTCCTGCAAATACGGGAGCCCCCAATTCAGTTGTGGGTGTGTGCCCCGGTAGAGTTGTAAAGGCACCGGTTCCCGCCTCCAAGGGTACCAATAGTGGAGAAGGTGGATCAGAGAATAGAGCGAGGCCTATTGTGGCGTGGTGGTCTTAGAACCGCCCACCCCTCCAACGCATATGTACTTCGCTTAACAAGGAAGGAACTGGGGTAAAACAAATCCCTGTGTCTCCGCGTGCTACACTACGGTTTCCTCGCTCCTCTCTTTACGTGCTTAGTAGCTAGGTTTGCATATAGGGAAATTCTCGTAGTTGCATATCTAGAGAATTTACTTTGTGCCAAGCCTAAAATTGAAAAAGAACTAAAAATTGAGTAGCACCTATTCACCCCCCCCCCCTCTAGGTGCCCATACGATATATTTCAATAACCCTAGAGTTTCCTTGAGTCTTGGAAGTTATTTCTTTAGAAATGACCTCTACTTATCCTTTTTGTTTGCCTTTTGTGCCAAGAATGACCACTAATGAGAGGGAAGTAAGATTTGGGGAGTTGTTGTCCCGAAACAGATTTATGTCCTCCACCATAAAAATTCGTGAGGAATCGCTGTAACTCGGATTGAGCTCACAATTTTTGAATAAATCCCACAGTATGTTCTCTAACTTTCGTTAGTTCAACACTTTTTGATTTGAGCAACAGAAGATTTTCGAAAAAATTCGGTTTCTACCTGCTGGTCTATTTTGAAAGATTTCTCCCATTATTTGCATTTGCTTCTTATTGATTCCTTTTTGAGTTCTCTTTTGGGGAATTGAGATTTTTGAAGCTGTCGGGGGGTTAACCTCGGGTAGGTCAGAGACGGGGAAAGACAGAGGTACTGTCCCCGTCTGGTTTCCGAGTTACGGCCTAAGTCGGCCGAATCATGGATATGTCGGCCGATGAACGGAGGCAAGAAGCCCACGTATATGTATCAAGTGGTTACCCGGCCGAGTTAATGAGAGAATCGGCCGGGTTACCCAAATGATCTTCATGCAGGTGAGGAACGAGCCGAGTAACACAAGGTAAGGCCGAGTGATACGAAGCTTGCAGGAGAAGGAGAAGCCCAAGGTCAAACTATAGCTGCATGCTAGAAGGAATCAGGACAAGGCCAAGCACAAGAGACAAGGATGCACAGCGTCAGAGGGGCAGAAGGAGGTCACGGAGGTGACAGTCCTGGAGCCCGAGGCACGCAGGAGGGGGCCACTGGAGCCTTGCCGTCATTAGAAGGGCGACAGGAAAAGGAGGCCGCCGAACTACTATTTTGGGACAAGCATATTCCACGAATATGCTTGCCTCGTCAGCCCTAAGGGCACCCAAGGCACCCCTTTATAAGGGGAGGTTTGGACCCTGAGGGAGGGATCGATCCTTTGAGCACCGTTAAGCTGGGGAGATTCACCTTGTCCCCCTGTATACAGCTCAAGGAGCACTTGTAATCCATAAAGAGAGAAACAAAGATTATCACTTTGGCAGCTTGAGTGTAAAGACAGTTGCATCTTCCCTCCCCAGATCCCACTAGCATCCATTGGCCCCATACTTTAGCCTTCCCATGGCATCTGCCGTGCCACCACCACGACAGTTGGCGCCCACCGTGGGGCCAGCAGCGGTGCTAGCTGGAGTTGTGATCCGGACGGGAAACTTCATCAACACCGGCGAGCGCGTTGTTTCTGGCTTGGTCCAGAGATTTGGTCTCTGCGACTATGTCAGAGACAATGCAGGGAGCTTCAGGGGGAAACCCCCCCCCCCCCGCCCCGCGCAACGGGATCTTCATCGGCCTGGGCGAGCACAGGGTCTACGTCGGCGTCGACATCACCGACATTTATCCTCACCAGGTTGTTGTTGCAGGAGAACCGCCTCGAAGCGCGGCGAGCTGTCCATCAGGAGAGCATCTTGCAGGCAGCGTCGAGGTGATGGTCGCAGCAGGAGCTCAAGCGGGAGCAGCATTAGCCGGGTCAAGCAGAGAACCCGCCGCAGGCGCACAGGGTCCGCCCAAGCAGATCACACTGCAAACCGCCGAGGTAATTCCGCCAGTGACAAACCCGGCCGAGCTGCATGACACCACCCCAAAGGCACCAAGAGTGAGAGGGCCACCTCTGGAGAGACCAGAGAACATTCTTCAGGCAACTATAGAAAACTTAACCACACCTGTAGCGCCAATACTTGATCCGGCAAATGCTCAGGCAGAGTTAGAGGAAACCAGGCAAAAGGTGCTGGTAGAGGCCAAAAAAGTATCAGCCCTGCGGGAATCCTTGAACAGGACCCTGAGAGAATATGCAAAAGCTAATAAGCTTGATATCGCACCCGAGCGGGTGGACGAACTAAGATTAAGAGGGAAGAACCTCATGAATGACATTAACAAAGAACATGAAGCTCACAAAGCCGAATCAGGTGATTTGGGTTTGCCGAGGTACAGTACCCCGGCGAAAAACCTGAGAGCGGCAAATGCCGCAGCATTGGAATTAGAGGGGTTAACAGGGGAAGCTCGGCAGAAACAACAAGAAAGAGTGAACGAGCTGGTGCGCATCGCGAACCAGCAAAATGAGGAAATGCTCAGAGCTAACCCGGCAAGACCAGGGGCTTCACGGATGGTTCATTCGGCAGGGGCAGCACCTGCTTTATCTGCGGCAGCGGCATCTTCACCCGGAAACAACGCTAGAAAAGAGAAAGCAGTAACCTCAGGGAAGAGGAACAAGCAAATTGTTCCATATGACCCGGCAATAGCTGGAAAGGCAAATGACAACAGAGGCAATGCAAGCCGAGGTAATAGTGGGGAGAGAAACCACGGCCGTATGGAAAAGGACGGCGGCGGCCGAGGTAATGGGGAGCTCGGCAGGAGAGAACCTGCAAGAGACAATCATGAAAACCAAACCCCGGCCGAAGTAAGGAGAGAAGTGCCGCCCAACCCGCAACCAAGACATGAGCCTCGGCAGGAAAGAGAAGTGAGGCCAGCTCGCCACAATCAGATGAATGAAAGGTATAATGATGGATATTCCGAGGTAGAATACGCAAACCAGGGTGGAAACAATCACTATGGGATGCAGGATAGAATCCTGTATAGAGATTTGCCAGCAAATGATGCAAGAGTAAAGTTGGATCGGCTATACCGGTCCGAGCTGTTGGAAGAGCAAGGTCCACCAGGTCCGACATCTTTTGGACCACGGATCATGGGCGAACCACCAGTGCCGAATTTTCAGTTGGCAAGAGGCACAAAAACGTACAATGGAAGTACCAAGCCACAAGACTGGTTGATTGATTATGCCACCGCTGTGAAGATAGCGGGTGGCAACCTAAGATGGGCAGTGCGGTATGTCCCACAGATGTTGGAAGGACCAGCCAGGGTCTGGTTGAATAATCAACCAGCTGGCAGTATCAACTGCTGGTTAGATTTCGAAGAAATGTTCGTTAGCAACTTTACCAGCACATACAAGAGACCAAATAGACCACAACAACTAGCCATGTGCAAGCAGAGGCCGAATGAAACGGATAGAGAGTTTTTAACACGATGGTGTAACCTGAGAAACTCATGTGAGGGAGTTATCGAATCGCAAGCAATCGCTTGGTTCGCGCAAGGCTGCCGTTATGCCAGCGTGTTGTGGCAACGCCTGCAAAGAGATATGCCAACCACACTGGCAGAAACTATCAGAATAGCAGACTCCTATGCATTGGGTGACCCAACCCAACCGGAGTTAATGTCGGCAGATCATCGTGAGCAACAGGACCAGTACGCGAGAGAATTGGCCGGGTCATCCAGGCGTGATTTCAGAGGAAGAAGAAGAGAGGAGAGGCCGGATTATAGATATAATTCGGCCCAGGTGGCGGCTGTAGCACAAGATCAGCCGAGTCACGGAGCAACTCAACGACAGAAAAATGGACCTCAACAGTGGACATCAAGAAATGAGGGAAAGAGGCAATGGACCCCAGAGCAAAAGAAGCAATGGCAAGAGAGGCCGAAGTATACGTTCGAATCCATGTTAGATCAGCCATGCAAATTTCACACATCAAACCCATCCAGACCAGCCAATCATACAACCCGGCAATGCGCCTGGATGAAAAATGCGATGGGGAACCCAGCAGGAGTTCAGGCTCCCCATCAGGTGCAACAGCAGCATCAGCCGCAATTAACTGGAGCAAATACACAGCAACTGATGCTACCGCCCCCTCCCCCGAGGTACGATAACTCGGATCGGAGGGATGCAGTGCATCAAGTAATGAACCAGGGCCAGGACGGAAGGATGAATCCGACAAATACTGGACGTAATGATTACAGGGAACATCACCAGTCTTATTGTGTGTTCACAACAGAACAGCAGGACAAGCAGAGTGTGCAGCGCCGGCATATGGAAGTGAATGCAGTTGTACCGGCAGTGCCAAGATACAAGCCATGGTCTGATCAGGAGGTGACCTGGAGCATGAAAGACCACCCCAGAATAATGCCGAGTCCAGGATCATATGCACTTGTGTTGGATCCGACGTTTGTGGGACCAAGAATCAATGTGAAATTTTCAAAAGTGCTCATTGACAATGGAAGCAGTATCAACATCATGTACAAATATACCATGCATAAGCTCGGAATATCACAAAATATGCTGCAGTCCACGAGGACAACTTTCCATGGGATAGTGCCAGGGCTTTCATGTGAGCCCATCGGTAAAGTCCGAGTCGACGTGCTATTCGGTACAAGAGATAATTGCAGAGCAGAAAACATAGAATTTGAAGTGGTGGATCTGGAAAGTTGTTATCATGCTCTACTCGGACGGCCCGCACTGGCCAAATTCATGAGCAGCTGTCATATAAGTTATCTAAAGATGAAGTTACCCGGACCACAAGGGGTGATAACAGTTGCAGGGGATTACAAGAAGTCAATAGAGTGTGCTTCGGCCGGGTCAAATTTGGCCGAGTCATTGGTTATAGCAAGAGAAAAGAAAAGGATTCAGGAGGTAGCGGCCCTCGCTCAGTCAGCACAGTTAAACATGCCGGCACTGGCCAACCCTCATGGCAGTGTTTCTTTTCAGCCAACCAAAGAGACGAAGAAATTTCAGGTTGATGAGAAATTCCCAGAGCGCACTGTTACTATTGGTGCAGGCCTTGACGCTAAATAGGAAGGCGAGCTCACCAACTTCCTCCGTGAGAATCGGGACATATTTGCGTGGTCAACCCAAGATCTGCAAGGTGTTCCGAGGGAGTTGGCTGAGCACTCTTTAAACATCAGGCCAGGGGCAAGGCCGGTGAAGCAACCTCTCCGCCGCTTCGCCGAAGACAGGAGAAAAGTAATAGGGGATGAAATATCTCGGCTCCTCGCAGCCGGGTTCATCATGGAGGTGCTATATCCGGATTGGTTATCAAACCCGGTGCTAGTAGAAAAGAAAAAAGATGACCCCAATGTAGCCATTGTGTGGCGAATGTGTATCGACTACACTAACCTGAACAAGGTGTGTCCGAAAGATCCATTTCCATTGCCTAGAATAGACCAAGTCATTGACTCGACCGCTGGTTGTGAGCTGTTATCATTTGTAGACGCGTATTCTGGTTTCCACCAGATACCGTTAAATCCGGCCGATCAAATAAAGACTGCATTTATTACCCCGTACGGGGCTTATTGTTATCGCACAATGCCATTCGGCCTGCGAAATGCAGGAGCAACATATCAAAGATGCATGCAAAAATGCCTACATGATCAAATAGGGAAAAATGTACAAGTGTATGTGGATGACGTAGTCATCAAAACTAAGGAGAGCAAAACCTTGCTAGAAGATATAGGGCAAACTTTCGCGAACCTGAGAAGGTTCCGAATGAAGCTTAATCCAGAGAAATGCACATTTGGCGTGCCGGCAGGAAAACTACTCGGTTTCCTTGTGTCCAGCCGAGGTATCGAGGCTAATCCAACAAAGATAAGAGCAGTTGAAAGAATGGAATTGCCGAGATGTTTGAACGATGTACAAAAATTCACGGGCTGCCTGGCTTCGCTTAGTCGATTTGTATGTCGGCTAGGAGAAAAGGCACTGCCACTTTATCAGCTGATGAGAAAGTCGAACAAATTCAGCTGGACTCCGCAGGCAGACCTTGCATTTCATGAGTTGAAAAAGATGCTAGTTACGGCACCCATTTTAGCTTCTCCATTATCGAAAGAACCTATGCTACTCTATGTAGCGGCTACCAATCGAGTAGTTAGTACTGTGGTTGTAGTGGAACGGCTTGAAGATGGTAAGTCAGTTCAGAGGCCAGTATATTATCTAAGTGAAGTATTATCCACTTCAAAGCAGAATTATCCGCACTATCAGAAGATGGCTTATGGAGTATATATGTCGGCAAAAAAGCTTAAGCATTACTTTGAAGAGCACCCCATCAAAGTAATCTGTGAGGCACCCATAGCTGACATATTGAACAACAAAGATGCAAGTGGCCGAATAGCAAAATGGGCGATCGAGTTATCACCGTATGCTCCACAATTTGATAGAAGAGATGCAATCAAATCTCAGGCTGTCGCCGACTTTCTCGTAGATTGGGCCGAGGTACAGTATGAGCCACCATTGCCAGATCCAAATTACTGGACAATGCATTTTGATGGTTCCAAACTAAGGAATGGTTAGGGAGCAGGAATAGTGCTAACCTCGCCTAAAAAGATCAATTGAAATATGTACTGCAAATACATTTTGCTGCATCCAACAATGTAGCTGAATATGAAGCGCTGGTTCATGGATTAAAAGTGGCAAAAGAAATTGGTATACGCCGAGTCCTATGCTACGGTGATTCGGATCTTGTAGTACAGCAAGTATCGGGCAGTTGGGACGCATTAGATGCTAATATGGCTTTATACAGATTCCATATGCAAAAGATCAATGGACACTTTGAAGGATGTGAATTCCACCACATACCACGAGCAGAAAATGACGCTGCTGACACATTGTCAAAATTAGGATCAACCCGGCAGTCAATTCCGCCAGGTATTGCACTGGAGCACCTCAGGAAACCATCAATAAACCCATCACCAGAATCCGAATCAATCTTTATCCCAGCAAGTTCTGCAGAAAATCACATTCCAATGGAGGTAGATCCGCAGAAAGATTCGGAACCCCTGAAGAGTGGGACAGCCAAGGTAATAACAATCATGGAGAGAGCCGAGGTATATACGTCGGCAGAGAACATGGAGATAGACAGTGAGATCACTGCAGAAAGAGTAACACCGATATGGGCGCAACCCATATTTTCTTACCTAAAAGACGCGATATTGCCGAGTAGTGAGGTATTAGCTAGACAAACCATAAGAAGAGCAAAAGCCTATACAATCATAAACAATGAGTTATATAAGAGAAGCGTCACAAACATATTGCAGAAGTGCGTGAGTTCCACAGAAGGTCAGGAAATCCTTCTAGACATACACCAAGGAGAATGTGGGCACCATGCCTCATCTCGCGCTTTAGTAGCCAAGGCATTTAGGCATGGATTTTACTGGCCAACGGCATTAAAAGAGGCAGAGGAATTAGTTAAGAAATGCAATGGATGTCAGAGATACGCAACCAGAATACATATGCCGTCGGCCGAGTTAAAAACAATACCCATCACTTGGGCATTTTCTGTATGGGGTTTAGATATGGTGGGACCGTTCAAGCCGGCGAGAGGAGGAATGACCCACATGTTGGTTATGGTAGACAAGTTCACAAAGTGGATTGAAGTAAAACCAATTAAAAAGTGTGATGGGCACACATCTGTGAAATTTCTCAAGGATATCATCTTGAGATACGGGTACCCACATAGCATTATTACGGATAATGGCACAAACTTTGCAGAAGGAGCTTTCGCTAGATTTTGCCAAGAGAAGCACATAAGACTAGATATTGCCTCGGTGGCTCACCCAGCATCCAATGGACAAGTGGAAAGGTCTAACGGACTGGTGCTATCAGGAATAAAACCACGACTTGTTGAACCTTTGCAAAGGTCGGCAGGATGTTGGATCGAAGAAATCCCAGCCGTGTTATGGAGCCTTCGGACTACTCCGAATAGATCAACAGGTTACACTCCATTCTTTCTGGTGTACGGGGCAGAGGCCGTACTCCCAGCCGACATAATATATGACTCGCCAAGAGTTGCTCAGTACACAACCTCAGAGACAAATGAAATAGCTCGGCAAGATGCCGTAGACCTGTTGGAAGAAGCCAGAGAGTTGACATTATCACGATCGGCTATTTATCAACAGAACTTACGGCGGTATCACAGCAAGAAAGTGAATCCAAGAGTATTCAAAGAAGGAGATTTGGTCCTCCGACTAGTGCAACGCACGACCGGCATGCACAAATTGTCACCCCCATGGGAAGGACCATTTATTGTAAGCAAAGCATTGCACAACGATGCATATTATCTGATCGATGCTCAGTCCCCTGGAGAGAACAAGGCAGACAAAGCTGGTGAAGAAACGAAGCGCCCCTGGAATGTGGCTTTACTTCGGCCATTCTACTCATAGCGTTATATCTCAAGGTCAAAATCCAATGATGTATTTGAACCTCGGCACCCAGAGCAGTGACTCGGGGACTGCCTTGGGATATACTTATTTCGTATTATGTATTCGAACCTCGGCACCCTGAGCAGTTACTCGGGGACTGCCATATGTTATGTTATTTCGGGTTATATGTTTGAACCTCGGCACCCAGAGCAATGACTCGGGGACTGCCATATGTTATATTTATTTATTTCGCGTTACATGCTTAAACCTTGGCGCCCAGAGCAGTGACTCGGGGACTGCCGTATGTTGTATTTCTTTCATGTTATGAATATAAACCTTGGCGCCCAGAGCAGTGACTCGGGGACTGCCGTATGTTGTATTTCTTTCATGTTATGAATATGAACCTCGGTGCCCATAGCAATGACTCGGGGACTATCATATGATATATTAATTCCGTATTGATACCTAAACTTCGGCATCCAAAGCAGCGACTCGGGGACTACCGTATGCTACCTCAAAATTATGCTGAACGCACTCATATCAGTTTTATACTACCTTTGAAATTTGATTTACATGAGGAAGTTTCGGACAATAAACAACGATCCAGCGATTGCTGCATACTTCCACAACGAAGTAGTTAACTTGTGTTCAGAACAGATCAATATCATAGGTATTCAACGCTCGTGCCTGGATAAGACCATAAAAAATAACGGCAAAGTTAAGCCCTAAAAGGTCAAGAAATTAAGGGCCAGCGAAGCAAGAATTCGGACGAGCATCCACTTAACCAAGTGTCTCAACAGTACATGGCAAAAGAAATTCAAATCATACAGCGAGTTAACAAATTTTTTCGCCTACATCATACGCCCGGCATACCAGGGATCAGAAATAACTTAGGCGATGTTCGTTGGAGGGGCAGCTACTTGCTCAGGGGCAATCCGAGGTAGGAGGGACCTCGACTGAGGTTGCCTCGCCATCCGCTGACCCAGGGGCAACTTCGGCGGAAGTCCAGGCTTGTTCAGGAGCGTCAGTCCGTGCGGTAGAATGCCCGGTTCCTTTGGAAGAGGACCGCGCATCGCCGTTGCTGTCCGAGCTTGAGCTAGAGCTATCAGATGCGGCCGAATCATTTTCACCTTCCCCCTGCTCCGCTGAATCATCACCCGAGGCACCTTCAGCCGCAACCTCTTGGTCCGGGTCTGGGAGAAAACTCGGCCCTTCATTCCAAGTATGCACGTCGGCGTACTCGACGAGTTGGAACGCCCGAGCTTGTCGAAGAGCAACAAAAGTGGGATCTTCGACCCAGCGGGAGCCAGTGCGCAAGTTTCTCAGGATGTCCAGAGAGATGTCTTCATACCATGACATGATAACAGTAAGGGCCATGTCGGCACCAGCACGCCCAGCAGATTCTCTCCAAAGACTCAACTGCCTCTCAGATGCCATCAGCCTTGTCACCAATAACTTGATTTCATTGATATCAGGAGTCCCCGAGGTATTCGGCCAGAGTACATGGTAAGCTCGGATAGCGGCTTGCACCAAGTCCCGGCCCATAATTTTCATCGGACCAACTGCGGCACCAACGGCAACCAAGTAATCCTCCATTGAGTATTCTGAATCAACAGTAACAGGTTCACCTCGGCGCGCACGAGCTGCAAGAACTGCTTTAGAACTCACGGGCTTGGCCTCGGGGAAATGATCTGCGCAAAGCACGAACGTGTCAAAGGGTTGCAGGGACAAAAAAGAAAAATATAATTCGGCCATGCCAAGTAGCTTACGATGAATATAGCTCATCATTATCTGAAGATCTTTGGCCCAATCAGCCTTGCTCTTCTCAAAACGAGCAATTTCCTCGCTCAAACCACGGGTTTTAAGTTCGGCAGCTTCGAGGAGTTCTTTGTTCTTCTGCAGATCCAGAGTCAGCCGATTCTTTTCCTCGGAAAATTCTTGGTCGACCTTCTCTAGTTCGGATTTTTGAGACAGCTTAAGGGTATCCACCTCGGATCGCAGGGGAGCTATCTCATCGTCTTTTTCTTGTAGTTACGCCGAATGAACTGCATTTTGTTCTAAAAAATGCAGCATCACGTCAGGCATGGGCATGCAATCTTGATGTGACACTGCGAAGTCTTGCAACTCGGCTTTACCACGGCCAAACGCAATAAGAAACCTTAGCATATATATTAAGAAGAAGAAGGAGTAAAATGGAAAGGAAGCTAACCTTCCAAGTTCTTGATCTTCTTCTCAAGGCGAATATTGAGGTTATTAATATTACCTATTCAACAAGAAGTAAGCAGGCATTCCGTGGATGAATACATGAGAAAGTTGGTAATAAGGAAAAAGGAACTATCGACATACCAGCTTTCTTTGCCACGGGCAGAACTTTCTCGTACTTCTCTTCTAGCTTGCGGTGAGAAAAAAGCAACCTCTGGAACTCGGCGGTCCGTCGGTCATGTGCAACCTGAGTAGTGAGGCAAAACGATAAATAAACAAGTAAAAGCTAAATTAGATCCGAATCAAGCAAAGCTTAATTCGGCTCTAGGTGGCTGGATATTCAAAGCTAAACCAGATCTGAGTCATGAAGGACTTAACTCAGATCTAGGTGGCTGGATATTCAAAGCTAAATTAGATCCGAATCAAGCAAAGCTTAATTCGGCTCTAGGTGGCTGGATATTCAAAGCTAAACCAGATCCGAGTCATGAAGGACTTAACTTAGATCTAGGTGGCTGGATATTCAAAGCTAAATTAGATCCAAATCAAGCAAAGCTTAATTCGGCTCTAGGTGGCTGGATATTCAAAACTAAACCAGATCCGAGTCATGAAGGACTTAACTCAGATCTAGGTGGCTGGATATTCAAAGCTAAAATTAGATCCGGATCAAGCAAAGCTTAATTCGGCTCTAGGTGGCTGGATATTCAAAAGCTAAACCAGATCCGAGTCACGCAGGACTTAACTCGGATCTAGATGGCTGGATATTCAAAGCTAAACCAAGTCCGAATAAAACACAACTAAACTCCGAACTAGATGGCCGGACTAACGAACCTTAGAAATAAATTTAAGTCAAACTTCCAAGTATACAACAAGTTATTTCCTTGCAAGTTTCGGGGACTAGAGCATATGGTAACATCTGGAGAATAATTTAAGACTTAGAGAAAAAACAATTACCTCATTCATCTTGTTGGTATCAATGATGAACTGGGCAGCATGGTCAAAACGGCCGCTGATGTCAGAAAGCTGAAAGGGCTGGTTTGATGGATTACCCTCAAATTGATCAGCAGCATTCCAGTTATTGGCATACTCAACCAGCGCTCCAAGGCTGTTCCCACTAGCTGTCCGAGTTAAAACCTTACCCCGGGCAGGCGGACCAACCACGACAGTCGCAGGGCTCTTATGAAGAGCAAGCTGGCTGCTGGTGGCCGAGGTAACGGGGACTTTGCTAGGCGCAGCTCCCTTGCGCAGCACGTCAGCAATACTCGGCTGAGAAGAGCCGGCAAGACCTTTCTGAGAAGAAGTCTTGACGACAATAGCCTTTTTCGCCTTAGAAGAGGCATCAGCAGGAAGTGGCGCCTCCGAAGTGGGGACGGAGTCCTTAGGAGCAGCGGAGGATAAGGTCGCAGAGGGCGCCGGGATAACGACCTTTTCGACCGAGGTCGGGATGGCCGTAGAAACTGCCGGAGTAGATGGAGGCTCAGTAGTAGCGCTGGGGCTCATAGAAGGGGCGGCGGGCTCAACGAAAACTTCGGAAGGCCGGATCGGATCCAGGTCAATGGAAGGGGTCTCAGGGACATCGCGACGAACAGGCGACGTATTCGGAGCTGGAGGAGAAGCAGGACGAATAGGACTAGGAATCCTGGTATCATCAGCGGGAGGAGGAGATGGCGGCCGAGTCGGACGGCTAGTCATACTAGGACCGCCGGGTTTAACAGAAAGAGGAGCACTGCAAAAATAAGAAAGAAGATTCGTCAGTATGAGAAACAGAAAGAGAGAAACAAGAAATATAGGCAAAAGAACTTACCCGGCGACCCCAGGCATAGTCTTGCGCCTGGGAGGGTTCGGAGCGGATTTCTTCATTCGCTTCTTAGGAACCGCCTCCGAGGCACTAGCGGGAGCCCCGCGTTTCCCCGAGGTAACGGGAGGTCGGGAGGCAATAGGCTCGGCGTCATGAACCTGACCGGCCGGATTAGCTGGGAAAGTAGAAGCCGGAAATGCATAAGAAATAGGCATGGCGGCAACTACCTCAAGAATTTGGACCTCGTCCGAATCACCTTCCTCCTCATGTGCTGAAGTTTTTCCGCGAGCTCGAGCCGGAGCAGGATCCGACTTAGGGACGAACTCCTCGGAGTCCGGCTCGCCAGTATCCGGGGTACTCCTGTCCGCGGGCCAAGGGAGCTACAGAACTTCGGCGTCCTCGTTCTTCTGCTCTGCGAACCTCTGCAAGACAAGGAGAAAGAGAATCATGTAAACCAGTTTCTAAAAACTGTGGAATAACAGAGCGATGCTGATTAAGCTTACCTCGGGAGGCGGACGATCGCGGGAGAATGGTTTTAACCCCCAAGACCAATCCTCAGGCATCTCAGTCTTGAAGATAGCTCGGACGCGCTTATGAATAAGGTAGTTATCCAGCTCCACGATCGAGACTCGGTTAGGGTCGAGAGGACCACTCATGTAGCACAGCTTGTGGGTCCGCTGCTGGAAGGGGCAGATCCGGCTACTAATAAAAGTTGCCATCAGGTCTTCGCCGCATAACCCGGCCCGGATCAACTCTTTTAGCCGAATCTCGAAGGCCTCGGCCAAGGCGTGAGTCTTCCTCGGATTATAGAGCCAGTTCACTTTGGAAGGTGGGCCAATTGAGAATGGAGGGAGCCGAATCTTGTCTTCCGCCCCTCTGTTCTTGACGTAGAAGAATGACTTGTGCCACTTCTTGCACGACTCCAACCCAGTGACACGAGGGAACACGGATTTCCTCCGAGGTGTGATAGACGCCGCCCCACATTGGGTGAGCAACTTCTCGGAAGGGTGCAGAGATTTGTCAGGAACAACGTTGGAGCGGATATGGAAGAACTTCGACCAGACATGCACTGACGGCCACAGGCCAAAGTAACCCTCCGAGGCGGAGATGAAAGCAGAAAGAGAAGCTATGGCGTTCGCAGGAAGGTGATGCGGTTGAAGGCCGAAGTAATCAAGGAATTCTCTAGCGAAATCACTAAGAGGGAGACCGAAGCCGCGGGCGAAGTGAGACATGAAAACCACATACTCACCCTCTCTGATATCTGGAGAGGATTCGCTGTCGGGTAAACGGCAAGAAACCTCGGCAGGAATCCGTCGAGTCCGGATGAGCCATTCAATCTCACGGCGCGTGACTGAAGAGCCCTGCCACGAGCCTCGCTCGGGCCCGGAGCCAGCGTCGTCGTCCTCAACAAGAGCGCCGCTAAACGAACTAGACATAGGTGCGCCGGAAAGATCGCCGGAGGAAAAACTGGCGGCGCAGGGGAGTTTAGAGTTGCGAGGCCCCGTCGGAACTTTGCACGAAAACAATGGCGAAGAACAGAGGAACCGTCGCCCGAGCACGAAAACGGAGCAGATGGATCTAGGGAAAGATCAGGGCAAGACTATCAGAGAGGACTCACCGGCGGCGGAGCCACAGCCGCGGAGCGCAGGCAAGAAAGGCAGAGCGACGCGGCAGAATCCTCGCCGGCGGAGGCTCTGGCTGACGAGCGGCGGCGGAACGGCAAGAGAACGCGCCAGCGAAGAAAGAGAACGGAGGCGAGCGATAAGGGGAAAGGAGAATCCCACGGGCGCAGTTCCCCTCTTTATAGTCAAGCCATGAACAGGGGAGTGGGATCGTGGGTGTGGCGGTTATCCGTGTAGATCGTGGGAACAGCACAAACGCACGACAGAGAGTGGAGCCACACCAACGGCCACACACGAAGAAAGGTCGTTACAATCCCCGAGGGGAGCGACACACGAGGCATCGCGGCGGCGGCGCAACAGGGGCAGGGTTCACTGTAGCTTGTCAGTAAGCACTGTGGAAGGACCTAAAAACTAGAATAACAATGATGGGATAACACGTAGGACGTGGCGTATGAGGGAAGGAACGAGGAAACCTCGGACGAGGCCATAACTCGGAAACAAGACTGAAGAATGTAATGAAGCTGATATAACCCGGCCAAAGCTATTGACGGGGCCACACCAGCTTTGGGGACTAATGTCGGGGGGTTAACCTCGGGTAGGTCAGAGACGGGGAAAGACAGAGGTACTGTCCCCGTCTGGTTTCCGAGTTACGGCCTAAGTCGGCCGAATCATGGATATGTCGGCCGATGAACGGAGGCAAGAAGCCCACGTATATGTATCAAGTGGTTACCCGGCCGAGTTAATGAGAGAATCGGCCGAGTTACCCAAATGATCTTCATGCAGGTGAGGAACGAGCCGAGTAACACAAGGTAAGGCCGAGTGATACGAAGCTTGCACGAGAAGGAGAAGCCCAAGGTCAAACTATAGCTGCATGCTAGAAGGAATCAGAACAAGGCCAAGCACAAGAGACAAGGATGCACAGCGTCAGAGGGGCAGAAGGAGGTCACGGAGGTGACAGTCCTGGAGCCCGAGGCACGCAGGAGGGGGCCACTGGAGCCTTGCCGTCATTAGAAGGGCGACAGGGAAAGGAGGCCGCCGAACTACTATTTTGGGACAAGCATATTCCACGAATATGCTTGCCTCGTCAGCCCTAAGGGCACCCAAGGCACCCCTTTATAAGGGGAGGTTTGGACCCTGAGGGAGGGATCGATTCTTTGAGCACCGTTAGGCTGGGGAGATTCACCTTGTCCCCCTGTATACAGCTCAAGGAGCACTTGTAATCCATAAAGAGAGAAACAAAGATTATCACTTTGGCAGCTTGAG
Source organism: Avena atlantica (assembly GCA_910589765.1). NCBI lineage: Eukaryota > Viridiplantae > Streptophyta > Magnoliopsida > Poales > Poaceae > Avena > Avena atlantica. The sequence continues at coordinate 371,714,398 of OU342736.1, forward strand.
TGTAAAGACAGTTGCATCTTCCCTCCCCAGATCCCACTAGCATCCATTGGCCCCATACTTTAGCCTTCCCATGGCATCTGCCGTGCCACCACCACGACAGAAGCAGTTACTATAGTAGCTTGTGTTTTTAGTGAAAAGTCTTGTTGTTCCAAAGCTTTGCCAGAGGTCTAATATCTTTTGAATACACTAATGTTGCTAATGAAGATTGTGTGAAGTTTTGTATGCAGGAAAAAAATTCAGGTGTAGAGAGAGAATGATGTAATGAGATGAAGAATGGACAAAAGATCTAGCTTGGGGATGCCATCATGGTGTCACCCCAATAAATATCCAAAATGTACAAGCGTCGAAGCTTGGGGATGCCTTGGGCATCCCCTTCTTCATCAATAAAAAGCTCAGGTCTGTCTAGACACTTCGTTTTTAATGTTTCATGCACAGTTGTGTTGTTCTTGGAGCATCTTAGTTTTCGTTTGCTTTGATTAGGTTGTTTAGTTTGCTTGAATAAAGTAGTTTGGACCCCCGTTCTTGCTGTGTTGTTTTGCACATAAGTTGCTTGGTGTTGGAAAGGAGTAGTAAGTTCTTGCTTGTAAGTGCAAAAGGAGCTTGCATTGACTGTGACTTAGACATTAGCATGACATGCTAGGTGTTGTTTTGACCTTATGCTTAGTGATTATTGTTGTAGCATGTCTTGTTCCAAACAATTGGGATTGCTTAGTGTGCCTTGAAGAAATTATGCGTTGTTTTAGCATGCAAAAGCATAGTATTGTGGTATTCTCCTTTGATGCTTTGTTGGGGTTGACTTGGCACATGCTCACACCATGTTATGACTATGACAAGTCACCATAGCCTCCATGATCATTTAGTCCTTGACTTGCCACTCTATGCTTTGATTTGTAATGTTTTGTCGCTCTGCATGATTATGGCCATTATGCTCTCTTAGTTGGTTGCTCTCAGTCTTTTGCTAGCCTCCGCTTGTATGAGTAAGCTCTAATCATGCTTCCAACTCTCAAGAAACCAAGTTATTCCAAAGTGTCCACTATAAATTCCTATTCATGGTGTGTTACACCATTCCAAGTATATTCTTGTTTTCATTTATTTTCCAATTAAAAACTATTTTGTGATGTGAAAACTTAGTGATTAAAGCCCTCACAAACTTGATGGCACACTTTATATTCTTTGCCCCTAATAAACTGGAACCATTGTGTCATCTATGTTGTATATGCTTGCACTTATACGTTGGAATTAGCAGAACCATGCTGTCATGGGGAACGTTTTCAACATTGCACTTGTACTTTGTACTCAGTTGATATCATGCTATTTTGTCTATGGATGTCACCGGTGTGAAATAAAGAGGGAGACTGTAAGTCCATGGAGTTTGTATTCTGTGTTAGAGAAACGCCTGGGCCGCTAGCCTAACCCATGCCTAATCATGGTGGAAACTTGCAGCATCGCCATAGTGAGCTATCTATGAAGCATCCTCAATAAAAAGCTATGCATATAGTAAATAAAAAGATCGCTGAGATGCTCATTGTCTGCTTGCCTTGTCATTTTGGTTATGGGATAACTCGTGTACCATGTGCAAGGGGTACCCCGTTGGCGGTTCTTTATGATATGCAAATACTTACAATGACAAGAACTTACAAGTGACTGAAGTTGAGTAGCATGAGGTGTGGCCCTCGTATTCAAGGGACTTGAGATTGCCAATTTATACTTCGTCAAGCATATACTCCATAGTTAGTTCACTTTAACCTTAATCACTTCAAGATGCGTATGATAGGGGCAATGAGGGCTGAAAGCTAACAAGTACCATAATTTTTGGAAGCTCTTTTTGAAACTTAAAATCCCTGCTTCCTTTATAAAAGGCTTTTCTTCCACCATTATTGAGTCTCCACCTTCTACCTTTAGGCACCATTAAGAGAGCATAGTTGCCATCCTGTGTGTAGTGTCCCAAAGCTTATTGATTGATGCATATTGTGATATTACTTGTTCTTGTGCTATTTGTTTCTAGTCACCCTTATGAACTTTGAAGGTGTCCTATGCATCTATTTGCTACTCTATGAGGGACAAGCCGATTGCCAATATGCTATGTTTTCTATATGTGAAACAAACAAACATTTTTCAATGCATGTTATTCATGATCTTTGTTTGTAGCCTTTCATGTTGCATGCATAGTTACTATGTCCTATTGTTAGAACTCCATCTTTCATGCACATGTTTAGAGTTCTTTGATCCCATCTTTCAATGCTTGCAAATGGTTTGATATTTATTGTGAAGGTGCATGTCACCTCAAAAATTATTCTTTTATCACTTACCTACTCGAGGCCGAGCATGAGTTAAGCTTGGGGATGCTTGATATGTCGGAAACATATCTATAATTTTTTATGTTCCATGTGTTGGGGTTCGTAGCATGGAAAACAAAAAATTTCTACCGCATACAAACAAACAAGCCAAGATCTATCTACTAGATTGTAGCAACGAGTCGATGGAATAACTCACCCTCGAAGATTCCAAAGTGTTTAACGAGAGCGGATTCTCGTGGGTGATGTAGTCGTACTCTTGCCGATCTCAAGATCGTGTAGACGATCCTTCCGGCGCTGCATTTCGGCAGCGCTCCCGCAGTCGGTCACACGTTCGGTACTCGATGAAGACCTAGCTCTCCCTTGTTCCAGCAGGTAGCGGAGGTTGTAGCACTCTCCTCGCGATTCTGGCAGCACGACGGCGTGGTACCGGAAGTAGAGGGGAGATCTCGCAGGGCTTCGTCTTAAGCCGGAGCGAGTATGGTGGACTATGAGAGAGGCCTCGGTGATCTAGGGTTTAGAAACACCATGGAGAGAGAGCTAGGCCGGCGGCTAGGGCTTGGGGAAAGCCCCAAGTCGACGGCTAGGGTTTGCCCTAGGGCGGCGGCGGCTGCAGGAGGGCCGGCGGCTAGGGCTAGGGTTTTGGGTGGTGGAGGTGTAGGTCTAGAGGGGCAGCCCTGCCCCTCCTTTTATAGGTGGAGGGCGCCAGACAAGGGGGAGGGAGTCCTCCCCCAAATCGGCCTCCAAGGCCGGCGGTGGAGGGAGAGGAACTCCTCCCCAAGTAGGTTTCCTACTCTCCCTCCACCAAGCAAACTTGTCGTTTGACTTTTCAAATTGGCGTTTGACTTTTCAAACTAGGATTTGATTTATCCCTTTATTTTTCTCAGCGATGACACCTAGTACATGATGCAACCATTCCAACATGTTATGACACATTCATGTAGCCTTCCCCTCCGGAGTGCCGGACCTTCCGGAACCTTCTAGAACATTCCTGATGAAAACACCGGAACCATTCTCCAACCCCGAAACATGACTTTCCTTATATGAATCTTATTCTCCGGACCATTCTGGGTCTCCTCGTGATATCCCGGATACCATCCGAGACTCCGAACAACATTCGGTCTCTTACTCATCATTCCATAACTACTCAACAACATCAAATCCTTAAGTGTGTCTCCCTACGGTTCGTGAATTATGCGGACATGATCGAGACACTTCTCCGAACAATAACCAATAGAGGAATCTGGAAATTCATATGGTTCCCAAATATTTCTACGATTACTTTGCGATCGAATGAACCACTTACATACGATACCAATTTCCCTTTGTCTCACATAGTTTACTTATCCGAGGTTTTGATCGTCGGTATCTCTGCATACCTAGTTCAACCTCGTTACTGATAAGTACTCTTTTCTCGTTCCCGTGATATGTGATCCCTTGTGAGCCAGTCACATGCTTGCAAGCCAATTGGATGACATTCCACCGAGAGGGCCCAGAGTATATCTATCCGTCATATGGATGGACAAATCCCATTCTTGATCCATGTGTCTCAACCAATACTTTTCGAACACTCAATGCCACCTTTATAGCCACCCAGTTACGGTGTGGTGTTTGATGTCATCAAAGCATCCTTCCGGTGATGGTGATATGCATGATCTCATGGTCGAAGGAATTAGGTTACTTTGTATCATAAAGCATATAGCAATTGAACTATTAAAATGACTTGATCTTTATGCTATGCTTATCTATAGGAGTATGTCCATCATACCATTCTCCTAATGATATGATCTTGTTGTTAATAGCATCTCAATGTTCATGATAGGGAAACCACAATCATTTATTAACCAACAAGCTAGTATTATAAAGAGGCTTTACCAGGGACTCTAATTTAGTTTACAAATCACACAAGTATTAATGTTTCCTTGTTAATACTGTTATAGCATGAATGTAAACATTTATCATAAACACAAAGATATAATAATAACTACGTTTATTATTGCCTCTAGGGCATATCTCCAACAGTCTCCCACTTGCACTAGAGTTAACTAATCTAGATTACATGGTAATAGACCGAACACCCATGGCAGTTTGGTGTTGGTCATGTTTTGCCCTCGGGAGAGGTTTAGTCAACGGATCCGCCACATTCAGATCTGTGTGTACTTTGCAAATCTTTATGTCACCATCTTGGACATGTTCTCGAATAGCGTGAAAACGTAGCTTGATATGCTTCAGCTTCTTGTGTGACCTTGGTTCTTGCGCATTGGCTATGGCACCCATGTTATCACAGTAGATAGACATTGGGTCCAGCGCACTTGGAACCACACTGAGCTCTGTAATGAAGTCCTTCATCCATATCGCTTCTTGTGAAGCCTCCGAAGCAGCTATGTATTCTGATTCAGTTGAAGATCTCGCCACAACGCTTTGCTTTGCACTCCTCCGGCTAACTGCTGCACCATTCAAAGTAAATACGTATCCAGATTGAGATTTAGAATCATCCGGATCGGTGTTCCAACTAGCATCGGTGTAAACATTAACAACGAGTTGTTCATCACCTCCATAAGAAAGAACCATATCCTTAATTCTTCTCAAGTACTTAAGGATGTTTTTGACCGATGTCCAATGATCCACTCCTGGATCACTTTGATATCTGCTAGTCAAACTAACAACATATGCAATATCGGGTCTAGTACATAGCATGACATACATTAGAGATCCTATGGCTGAGGCATAGGGAGTCTTACTCGTCCTTTCTCTATCTTCTGCCGCCGCTGGACTTTGAGTTTTACTCAAGGTCGTATTGGGCAACATGGGCAAGAACCCTTTCTTGCTATCTTCCATTCCAAACCTCTTTAGAACTTTTTCCAAATATGTACTTTGTGACAATGATATTAGGCGTCTCGATCTATCTCTATAAATCTTTATGCCTAATATGTAAGCTTCTTCGCATAGATGTTTCATTGAAAAACTATTATTCAAATATTCCTTGACACTATTAAGAAGGTCTACATCATTCTCAATCAACAATATGTCATCTACATATAGTATTAAGAATGCTACAGAGCTCCCACTCACTTTCTTGTAAATACAAGCTTCTCTATAAGTTTGTATAAAACCAAAACTTTTGATTACCTTATCAAAACGTTGATTCCAATTTTGGGATGCTTGCTTCAATCCATATATGGACCGTTGAAGTTTGCATACCTTGTTAGCATATTTAGGATCGACAAAACCTTTGGGTTGCATCATATACAACTCTTCATCAATGTCTCCATTGAGGAACGCTGTTTTGACATCCATCTGCCATATCTCATAATCATAATATGCAGCGATTGCTAACAAAATCCTCACAGACTTTAGCTTTGCTACTTATGAGAAAGTCTCATCGTAGTCAACTCCTTGAATTTGTCGAAACCCTTTTGCGACAAGTCGAGCTTTATAGACAGTAACATTACCATCAACATCTGTTTTCTTCTTGAAAATCCATTTGTTCTCAACAGCCTTCCGGCCGTCCAGTAAGTCCACTAAAGTCCATACTTGGTTTTCGTACATGGATCCAATTTCAGATTTCATGGATTCTTGCCATTTATTGGAATCTAGGCTCATCATCGCTTCCTCATATGTCGCAGGGTCATCGGTGTTGTCCACCAACATGACACTCATGACGGGATCATACCAATCAGGAGTGGTATGAGTTCTCGTTGACCTGCGAGGTTCTGTAGCAACTACAACCGAAGTTTCATGATCATCATCATTAGATTCCTCTCTTATTGGTGCAGGCACCACAGGAACTTCTTCCGGTGTTACGCTACTTGCAAGTTCGAGAGAAGGTTCGACAACCTCGTCGAGTTCTACTTTCCTTCCAGTCACTTCTGTCGAGAGAAATTCCTTCTCTAGAAAGGATCCATTCTTGGCAACGAAGATTTTGCCTTCGGATCTATGATAGAATGTATACCCAATAGTTTCCTTTGGGTATCCTATGAAGACGCATTTTTCCTCTTTGGGTTCAAGCTTGTCCGGCTGTAACTTCTTTACATAGGCTTCGCAACCCCAAACTTTAAGGAACGACAATTTGGGTTTCTTCCCAAACCATAATTCATACGGTGTCGTTTCAACGTACTTAGATGGTGCCCTATTTAAAGTGAATGCGGTTGTTTCTAATGCATAACCCCAAATTGATAGCGGTAAATCTATAAGTGACATCATAGAACGAACCATATCTAAGAGAGTTCGATTACGACGTTCGGACACACCATTACGCTGTGGTGTTCCCGGCGGTGTCAATTGTGAAAGTATTCCGCATTTCTTCAAATTCTTGCCAAACTCGTAACTTAGATATTCACCTCCACGATCAGAACGTAGAAATTTAATCTTCTTGTTACGTTGATTCTCCACCTCACTTTGAAATTCCTTAAACTTCTCGAAAGTTTCGGACTTATGTTTCATGAAATAGATATACCCATATCTACTCAAGTCATCCGTGAAGGTAAGAACATAACGATAACCACTGCGCGATGCTAAACTCATTGGACCACACACATCGGTATGTATGATTTCCAATAAGTCCGTAGCTCGCTCCATCATACCAGAAAATGGAGTCTTAGTCATTTTACCCATCAGACATGCTTCGCATATTTCAAGTGATTCGAAATCAAGTGATTCAAGAAGTCCATCGGAATGGAGTTTCTTCATACGCTTCACTCCAATATGACTAAGACGACAGTGCCACATATAGGTCGAGTTATCGCTCGATTTCAAACGTTTAGCTTCAATGTTATTAATATGTGTATTTCCACTATCGAGATTCAACAAGAATAGACCATATATCAAAGGTGCATGTGCATAAAACATATTACTCATATAAATCGAACAACCATTATTCTCGGACTTAAACAAGTAACCGTCTCGCAATAAACAAGATCCCGATATAATGTTCATGCTTAACGCAGGCACCAAATAACAATTAATTAAGTACAAAACTAATCCCGATGGTAGATGAAGAGGTAGCATGCCGACCGCGATCAACCTTTGATCCATTTCCCACGAGCATCGTCACCTCTTTCTTTGCTAGCTTCCGTTTATTCTGCAGCACCTGTTTCGAGTTACAAATATGAGCAACCGAACCAGTATCAAATACCCAGGCACTACTACGAGTACTAGTGAGATACACATCAATAACATGTATATCGGATATACATTTCTTCTTGATGTTGCCGTTCTTCAAATCCGCCAAGTACTTTGGGCAATTCCGCTTCCAGTGACCTTCTCCCTTGCAGTAAAAGCACTCAGTATCAGGCTTAGGTCCAACCTTGGTCTTATTCGTCGGTGCGGTAACTTTCTTACCACCCTTCTTGAAGTGTCCCTTTTTCTTAGACTTCCCTTTCTTGAATTTGGTGGTCTTATTGACCATCAACACTTGGTGCTCTTTCTTGATCTCCACTTCTGCAGATTTTAACATGGAGAAGAGTTCTGGCAACTGCTTGTTCATGCTTTGCATATTGTAGTTCATCACAAAGTTCTTGTAACTTGGTGGTAGTGATTGGAGGACACGGTAAATCCCCAAAGCATTAGGAATCACTATACCCAAGCTTTGGAGTTTGTTTGCGTGCCCAGACATCTTAAGCACATGCTCACTGACGGAGCTGCCCTCTTCCATCTTGCAGTTAAAGAACTTTTCAGAAGCCTCATAGCTCTCAACTGCCGCGTGAGTCTCAAATATCAGTTTGAGTTCACGGACAATATCATGTGGGTCTGAATTCTCAAACCTTTTCTGAAGATCCGATTCTAAACCATACAAGATAGCACACTGAACTGTGGAGTATTGAGTCTTCCGAGCGAGGTAAACATTCGTTACTTCATCGGTAGCAGTAGCTGCAGGCGGGTCACCCAGCGGTGCATCCAGCACATAGGTCAAATTACCAGCATTGAGGACAATCCTCAAATTCCGGAACCAATCCGCGAAGTTGCTTCCATTGTTTTTCAACTTTTCTTTCTCTAGGAACGCATTAAAATTGATGGTAGGGGCCGCCATTGATCTACAACATATTTGCAATAGTTTAGACTAAGTTTATGACAAATTGAGTTCTAATTAATAGTTAAATTAATCTAGGTGAACTCCCACTCAAAACAATATCCCTCACATTGTTTTAGTGATCACACGAACCAAATCCACCACATCAAAACCGATCATCACGAGAGTTGATGTAGCTTCAATGGCGAACAATCGACATGTTCATCATATCTACTATATGATTCATGCTTTGCCTTTCGGTGATCCGTGTTCCGAGACCATGTCTGTACATGCTAGGCTCGTCAAGATCAAACCTTAGCTTCGGCATGAGAAAATCTGGCTTGCTCACGTTGTATACACTTGTAGAATCTAACACACCCGATCATCACGTGGTGCTTCGAAACAACAAGCTTTAGCAACGGTGCTTACTAAGGATGAACAATTTAGAACTTGAAATTCATGTGCATGAGGGGTCATCTTATAATGCTACCATCGTTAACTAAGCAATACAAGATGCATAAAGGATTAACATCACATGAAATTCATAATATGTGATATGATATGGCCTTTATTCTTTGTGATTCCGATCTCCATCTTCAAGCACGAACATGATCTCCATCATCACCGGCATTGCATCAAGGTCAATGATGCTGTTCCATGGTTGTCGTCCACCAGCTTCAACTATTACAACTACTTTGAATAGACACGCGGGTCTTAACAGAAATTAAAGACAACCATATGGCTCCTGCCGGTTGCCAACTTACAATAAGAAACATTGCATACATCAAATATAATCACAATCATGGCCATATCACATCACAGCACACCCCTGCAAAACAAAGTTAGACGCCTCTAATTTCTTTGCATATTTTACGTGGTTTGGGGCTTTCAATAATTGTCGATCTAACTTACGAACAAGAACCACAACGTTGATGTTTGAACTATCAAGTGCCCGTTGTAAATTGGATCTATACTATAATGGGAGAGACAGACACCCGCAAAGCCACTTATGCAATACAAGTTGCATGTTGAGCGTGGAGCAAGTCTCATGAACGATGTCATGCAAGGTTAGCCCGGGCCACTTCATCCCATCATACCGCAAGATGCAAAGTACACAAGAAGCAATTGATAATAAAAGCACCACCGCCCACAATGACCATTGTGTTCTACTCGTGCAACAGATCTACATATAGACAAGGCTCTGATACCACTGTTGGGGTTCGTAGCATGGAAAACAAAAAATTTCTACCGCATACAAACAAACAAGCCAAGATCTATCTACTAGATTGTAGCAACGAGTCGATGGAATAACTCACCCTCAAAGATTCCAAAGTGTTTAACGAGAGCGGATTCTTGTGGGTGATGTAGTCGTACTCTTGCCGATCTCAATATCGTATAGACGATCCTTCCGGCGCTGCGTTCCGGCAGCGCTCCCGCAGTCGGTCACACGTTCAGTACTCGATGAAGACCTTCCTCTCCCTTGTTCCAGCAGGCAGCGGATGTTGTAGCACTCTCCTCGCGATTCCAGCAGCACGACGGCGTGGTACCGGAAGTAGAGGGGAGATCTCGCAGGGCTTCGCCTTAAGCCGGAGCGAGTATGGTGGACTATGAGAGAGGCCTCGGTGATCTAGGGTTTAGACACACCAAGGAGAGAGAGCTAGGCCGGCGGCTAGGTCTTTGGGAAAGCCCCAAGTCGGCGGCTAGGGTTTGCCCTAGGGCGGAGGCGGCTGCAGGAGGGCCGGCGGCTAGGGCTAGGGTTTTGGGTGGTGGAGGTGTAGGTCTAGAGGGGCAGCCCTGCCCCTCCTTTTATAGGTGGAGGGCACCGGCCAAGGGGGAGGGAGTCCTCCCCCAACTCGGCCTCGAAGGCCGGCGGTGGAGGGAGAGGAACTCCTCCCCAAGTAGGTTTCCTACTCTCCCTCCACCAAGCAAACTTGCCGTTTGACTTTTCAAATTGGCGTTTGAATTTTCAAACTAGGATTTGATTTATCCCTTTATTTTGCTCAGCGATGACACCTAGTACATGATGCAACCATTCCAACATGTTATGACAACGGAACCCTTCTAGAACATTCCCGATGAAAACACCGGAACCATTCTCCAACCCCGAAACAGGACTTTCCTTATATGAATCTTATTCTCCGGACCATTCCGGATCTCCTCGTGATATCTCGAATCCCATCCGAGACTCCGAACAACATTCGGCCTCTTACTCATCATTCCATAACTACTCAACAACATCGAATCCTTAAGTGTGTCTCCCTACGGTTCGTGAATTATGCGGACATGATCGAGACACTTCTCCGAACAATAACCAATAGAGGAATCTAGAAATTCATATGGTTCCCACATATTTCTATGATTACTTTGCGATCGAATGAACCACTTACATACGATACCAATTTCACTTTGTGTCATGATATTTTACTTATCCGAGGTTTTGATCGTCGGTATCTCTGCATACCTAGTTCAACCTCGTTACTGATAAGTACTCTTTTCTTGTTCCCGTGATATGTGATCCCTTGTGAGCCAGTCACATGCTTGCAAGCCAATTGGATGACATTCCACCGAGAGGGCCCAGAGTATATCTATCCGTCATATGGATGGACAAATCCCATTCTTGATCCATGTGTCTCAACCAATACTTTCCGAATACTCAATGCCACCTTTATAGCCACCCAGTTACGGTGTGGTGTTTGATGTCATCAAAGCATCCTTCCGGTGATGGTGATATGCATGATCTCATGGTCGAAGGAATTAGGTTACTTTGTATCAGAAAGCAAATAGCAATTGAACTATTAAAATGACTTGATCTTTATGCTACGCTTATCTATAGGAGTATGTCCATCATACCATTCTCCTAATGATATGATCTTGTTGTTAATAACATCTCAATGTTCATGATAGGGAAACCACAATCATTTATTAACCAACAAGCTAGTATTATAAGGAGGCTTTACCAGGGACTCTAATTTAGTTTACAAATCACACAAGTATTGATGTTTCCTTGTTAATACTGTTATAGCGTGAATGTAAACATTTATCATAAACACAAAGATATAATAATAACTACATTTATTATTGCCTCTAGGGCATATCTCCAACACCATTCTTGTTTAGTATCTACTTTTCTTTGCCTTTCTTTGAGGTGTTTTTATATCTTTTTTAGAACTAACCTATTAACAAGTTGCCATAGTGCCAGTTGCTTGTTTTCTTCTGTTTTTTGTTCCAGAAGGCAGAAAATCAATATTCTCGGAATTGAACGGGACAAAAGCCAAAGTCAATAACTTTCTGTGGGGAACAAGAAGTCCAGAGGGGAGACGGAGAAGCGTGCCAGGGCGGCCAAACCCCCCCTAGGCATGGCCAGGTGACCTTGAACTTCAGCAGCAAGCGAAGGGCCCTGTCAAGGTCTCCCTCGGAGATTTTCTCAGCTGAAACTCTCGTCGGATCACGGCGCCCAGAATAAAGAAACATCGGGTGCGCCCTAGCCTGGAGAGGCTGCACCCAACGCTCGATAAACGTGCGGATAATATCCACGCCGTTCACCTCCTTCTCCGGAATCAACTGGAGATCCTCCACCCGACGGTAAAGGGCCTCTATCTCCTCTGACTCTCCATCCAAGATCTGGTTTTTCCAGGACCTTTTCGGCTCGATTATCTGGGAGGAGTCGAACGGAGCAAGACCAAAATGCTGCTCAGCCACTGTGGAGTCGCGAATGTAAAACCACCGCCTCCGCCAGTACTGGACAGATTCAGACATAGAGAAAGAAAAGAAAAGAATATTGGCCTTGAGGGAGATGATGCAACCCCCAATGGGATAAACACCATCCGAACCAGATTGCCTCTTCACGGAATAAAGTTTCGGGAAGAGGCCAAAATGCGGCTCGATGCCGAGCCAGCACTCGCAGAAAGTGATGAAACAAGCAACGTGAAGAAGAGAATTGGGCGAAAGATGATGCAGCTGGATGCCATAGAGAAAGAGCAGCCCACGAAGGAAGTCGTGGACTGGGAAGGAAAACCCACACATAACGAAGGCAAGAAACACAACCTGATACCCAGCGGGGGGACGGGGGATTACCTCGTTGCCGGGGAGTCTGACGGCCTCCCTATCCTGCGGGATCAAGCCCCGCTCGCGAAGCTTGCGGAGGTCACTCTCCCGCGTCTCTGATCGCCGCCAACCACCGTCGGTGACACGGGTAGCGGTGGCGCCTTTCTTTTCTCCGGCGGCGCTGGTACCAACCGCAGATGATGACTTCTTCGGTTTCCACATCGCGCTACGGCGGCGCCGGCGGTGAGAGCACAGAAGGGAAGATGGAAATGTGGAAGGATATTCCAGCGTGCAGCAAGAATTGCTAGAGCGCAAGGAGGCAGTGAAAACAAGAGTAGATGCGGTGAAAACAAACTGCAGCTTTCCCCAATGATTATAACGGCGAAGACGATGCACGACAACCGTCCATCAAGAAGACCTAACGCCAACGGCAGATCTGCCATACACGTGTCAGCATCACAACGAACCGTCGTTACCACGCCGTCCACTACGCGCGGAAATCGAGGAGACGCTGTAATTATCTCCACGCCGCGCGTGACCGGTCAATTCAAGGTCAGCAAGTGGGACCCACGTTCGTCCAGTCAAGTCATCTCTGGCGCAGCAGACACTTGAGGTCATTGATCGTCAGCACTTATGTCATCAAATCTGTACTAGCAACAACTACAATTTCTTCAGCTTCAAAGCTAAGAGTACTCACTCGAATCTACGATTCGACTAAATACTCGGGGGCTACTCCTATTAGGAGCGCTGGCCGCGCACCCGAAAGATGAATAAAAACGAACTATTTCTTCGAGTCCTACGTCGAGTCTACGACTCCACTACGGACTCGGGGGCTACTCCCATAGGGAGGATGGATTTAATCATCTGAAATTTTTTGAGTCCTACGGACTTAACAACTGAACAATGTTTGAACTAAAGTCTCCGCTCGAGTCTACGACTCGAATAGACACTCGGGGGCTACTCCCATAGGGAGCGCTGGTCGCGCACCCTATGAAATCTTCGACTGCGATCCTTCGGATCAGCATGCAAAAACTTTTCGGCAACTCTGCCCCAACAAAACGCTGAGTGGGCAACGATCTCCTTGGCCACCCGAAACACCTCCGCGGTGACAAAAATTCGGATGCTGTGTCTGCGACACAAAGATAAGACCTACAGATATCATCTGATGGCCTGGCAACGCACACGACTGCGCTCTGCTAGTAAAAACCCGTGCTAACAGGTGCGATGAAAAATCCCGACGGACGCGTTGGGTACATCAATTAAATTCACTGGAATTCCACTCCTGTAAGTCCTCCGCGGCCTGAGTCGAATTACGCCAGCATATGTTCCAGTTTCGAGTTGAGGGACTCGAACCTGAGGAAGATCGTGTTGTTTCATCCTAAGACAGTTAACTGACCCTGATCCGTCGGATGAGTCAGGCACACGCATCAACAATCCCTACACACATACTGTTAATACATAGTTGCACCCGAAGGATTAAAGAGTCCTCAGCCGAATCTACGATTCGACTGATCACTCGGGGGCTACTGACATGGTTATACCCTTCGGGTACGTGACCTCAGCATACCTGGTCCAGCCCAAGGAAGGCCCACGGCGGATGTACGCCGGCCCATGAAGACTTTCGGGTGGCCCAGGCCCATGACGCCTTCGGATCCTTGGAGAGCAAGACTAGAGTAGATAGGAAATTCAAAGGGGTAAAACCCTAGAACCTGTAACCGACTAGGTCTATGCCCAGGACCTGCCTAAGTCTATATAAAGGCCAGGAGGGCACGACCTAGATCTCTCGACTCATACTTTCGCATACACACCTCCACGCCAGATTGCATCTGCGCACCCCTGTAACCTTCGGTTCCGCCGTAATCAAGAGCAGACAAGTAGGAGTAGGGTTTTCCCTCCCGGGGCCTGAACCTGGGTAAACCATGTGTCCCCGTGTTGCTTGTTTGCTAACCGTGCCATGATCTCCAGCATCCCCATCTTCTCCAAAACCCAAGTCCGTAATAATTGGCATTGATGAGATCCAACCTCGTCACCAGGGGTGGGCCCGCGCCTAGGCAGGGTGTGGCCCCCCTGGCCGCCTCCTCGGCCTCCCCCTTCACCTATAAGAAGCCCCCGATGCATAAACCCTAAGCACCCGATCAGTATCCCACGAAACCTTCTATAGCCGCCGCCACCGTCGTCCCTAGATCGGGGGGATCTGAAGTTCTTCTCGGCACCCTGCCGCAGGGGAGATCATCCCAGAGGCCTTCTCTCCGGTATGATGCGTGAGTAGTTCCACCTTGGACTATGGGTCCATGTAGTAGCTAGATGGTTGTATCTCCTCCTTGTGCTTTCATGTATAGATCTTGTGAGCTCCGTTTATGATCAAGATCTAATCTATTTGTAATCATGCATGTTGTGTTTGCGGGGATCCGATGGATATTGAGATTATTATGTTGGGTTGGTTAATGGTTTTGTCTTTATGATTCTATCATGTCTGTGTTGTTTGTGATCTTGCATGCTACCCGTTGTTAGTAGCTATTTTGGCCGAGTATTTGCTAGTGACTCCAAGAGAGGGTATTTATGCTCGATAGTGGGTTCATGCCTCTAGTTTCCAAGGGAAGTGACAGAAATCTCTTCGGTTGTAGATGTGATGTTGTTACTAGGGAGAAAACAACGGTCTCCTGTTCATGGAACATGTGGACTGTTTATCTTACACACTTTGCTTATAGCAGTTGTCTGTTGCTTGCAACTTAATACTGGAGGGGTTTCGGATGATAACCTGAAGGTGGACTTCTAGTCATAGATGTAGTTGGATGGTGGTCTATGTATCTTGTTGTATTTCCCAATCGAATCTCACAGGATCTTTCTGACTAGTATTGCATTGTTATGCCTTGCTCAGTTCCTGTCAATTGCCTTGCTGTAATTTGTTTACCCTTCATGCCATATTGTTTATCTAAGGATAGCACCTCTAGTGAACTATGGACCCCGGTCCAATCTTTACCATTGATACATCTTCCACTGTTACTTGTTTACTTGCCGCAAAACATTACCTTCCACACCATACGTTTAATCATTTGTTACAGCAAACCGGTGAGCTTGATAACCTCACTGCTTCGTTGGGGCAAAGTCTTGAGTTTGTGTTGTGCAGGTCTCCGCGTTGCTTGCAACACCTGTGTGACGTTTCATTCCTCCTACTAGTTCGATAACATTGGTTTCTTAACTGAGGGAAAACTTGTTGCTGTGCTACTTCACACCTTGCTCTTGGGGTTCCAACAGGCTCCACGTCAACCGTGCTAGCCATCATCAGAAGAGATCAAAGATATCCCTCTCAAGCAACCCTGCAATCAAGATAGAAGAAGTCGCTTGTGTCCCCAACACACCCAATACACTTGTAAGGTGTATAGGTGCACTAGTTCGGCGAAGAGATAGTGAAATACAAGTAATATAGATGATTATAAGTGGTAATTGCAATCTGAAATAAAAATGGCAGCAAGCAAATATGTAGCAGGATTAATTGTAAACGGTGTTTCAATGCTTAGAAACAAGGCCTAGGGATCATACTTTCACTAGTGGACACTCTCAATAATGATAACACATAAATATCTTCTCTTCACTATGCTATCTTGAACTACTCTCCGATTGGATAACGACACCAATTCACCGCGTAGGGCTACAAGAGCACACCTTAAAGTCCGCATTCCCCATCTAGGTAACATCTAACTGTCATCTTGAGCACTAGATGGTTCAGACAAATACCACAATTTCATAGAGACATCCAACTCAAATTATAACTCATGATAAGTATTTCTGTAATCTTTAGCTTAAGAGCCACACACGGTGTACACACTGTCGTCCTTCACACACGTAGGACAAGGTGTCTCCGGAGATTACATTAATTAAAGCGCTTGAGTAGCAGAGTAGCATCTACTTATTCAACTAGATTACAAAGCTCATGATCACAATAAAATCATGCCATGGAGAGAGATGAACACATAGCTACCGGTAGAGCCCTTAGCCTCGGGGGGAGAACTATTCCGTCCTCATCATGGGAATCAGCAATTGCGAAGGAGATGGCGGTGGAGTCGATGGAGATGGCTCCGGGGGCAATTTCCCGTCCCGACAGGGTGCCGGAACAGAGACTTATGTCCCCCGAATCTCGTCTTCGATGGCGACGGCGCTGCGGAACTTTTTATGGATTTCTGATCTGATACTTAGGGTTTTTGTCTCGGTGGGTTTATGTCGGCGAATGGGAAAGGTCAGCGGATGCCTGAGGGGCCCACACCCTAGGGTGGCGCGCCCAATCGACGAGGATGGTCGGGGCAGTCAGCTCTCACGGCCCGGATTTCCCCTTAGGAACGCGCAATCTTGTCAGCGTTCTCTTGTGGCTCATATACAACCGAAATCCACCAGGGAAAGTAATTAGCTACTGATACCTTGGCCGTAATAATGTTTGTGGTGAACATTGGCTCGGTGATAGTTACCAGCATGCTCTGCCACGCTAGAAGTATGCCGCCGCGAGTTTCCTCAGCAGGCAAGTACGTACACATAATCGTCGAAATCTGGCCCAAGGGTTTCGATTACCACAGATGAGCTAGCTGATGATCTTCATCTCTCGGTCTCCTGGAAACAGACGACCTTTGCATTTGTTGTAGCCACGAGTGACCTTTGCTAGCTAGCATTGAGTCCCCGCACGTACGTTGCAGATAAAAATCTGTAAGTTTTCAGTCATTGGCATCGCATCGACATATATAAGGCCGGTTCTGCAAGCACGCGACTAAACCTCAAAGAGGCAGCCAGCGGGCAGGAAGGCACAAGGGGGTGGTGCATCGGCCGGGCTGTGTCGGTACACGCGATCGATGATGGAAGCTATAGCCGCCAGGATGTCTAGCGGGATAGGTACGGCGAACACTTTGTCGTGTAGACCTTCATGGCTTCTGAAGTGATTATTGGCTCATTGATGCCGACGACGTCGAGCGTGAGCAGCACCTGTACTTGAGCTCTCCGCTGAAGTGATTTTGGGCCGTTGGGCTCAGCGCCTCAGGGACTGGAGCGGCTTGCGGGGCGGTCATCAGCCCGCGCCGTCGTGGTAGGAACATCCCCAGCGGTGGTGCTTACTGCCCACGTTCTCCTGGTCCATGCAATCGTCCAAGCTAGCAGCAGGAGTTGCAGCGGTTGAATCCCTACCTAGGCCGAGAATGCAACTCTACCGTGCACGGTTGCATGGCTCACCTCTTCTCTTTTTGACTTTTCTAAGATTTTGATGTGTATTGAATTCTCTCTCCTTCAACACTAGTACATTTAGTTTTAATACTAAAAACTTTCATATCTATTGAATCTTAATTTTATTTTATGAACCGTTCAAATATTTTAGTTTTTAGCGACGGGAGCTTCAAAATAAGACCAATATCGAATACTTTTTAACTACTTTTAAAAATTGACTTTTGAAACTTAGTGAAAAATTTCTCTAGAACAATTTGTTTTAGAATATTTCAAATTTGTCTGGTCATAGTTAAAAATGTTTGCGAATTATCTTAAATTTTATTTTGGAAACACAATTATTTCATATCTTATTTCATTGTGTATCATCATGTTTGAATGTGTTTCGGAATTCAAATTTTGAATTTTGCCAAAACAGACCCTTTTTAGGCTTTTTAGAAGATCTCATCAAAATAAATACGCATATCCAAACGGATTTTCAAGCTGATATATATTTCAATATATATTGCTCTTTTAAGTTCACTATCAAAATTAAATTCAGGTATTAAAAAATGAGAGAGATAGTACTAATGTGGGGTATGCTATATGCAAAGATTCTCTTCAAATGCTAATCTTAAAACAAACACAAGAGATCCAAAGGACGCAGGCATGCACGCTACCTAGTATGCATGCTAGAATTGCCATTCTGCTATCTAGGCCCGACAACTGATCATCCTCGAAAGCCGGGCGCAACATCCATCTGGGAATCGGGAACCTAGCTCACTGCCCACGAAGGAACAGCTGGTGGTTGGTTCCTGCTCGCGACAGATCCGGTGCGTGTCGCTGTCGTGCATGGTGGTACCGCCCTCCGCGGCAGAAGGCGACATGCTCATGGGTCCGGGCGAAGAGTGGCTTGCTAATGGGATCTCTACATATGCCCTTCCAGAGAGCTCGAGCGGTCTTGGATCTTGACCAGCTGGTCCTGGTGTTGGTGTGGCCGCTCCGTCGCCGGTAGCTGCAGGCGTGGAGACAAGCAGCTGCCTCTCCTTTACACGCCAAACGCTCCTTTGTTGTGGTTGACGAGATGGCGTCTCCGTCTGTTCGCACTGGGCCCACGCGGGACCGGCCAAGGCTCCATTGACCGTACGGAAGCGGCGGCGCCGGTACGCGGTGGTGTTGGTGGAGCATCGCGGCGGGCGTCCGCCCAAACCGCGTCGCATGCCAGCCCGTCGCCCATGTCAGGGAGTCGACGGCGCTTGCGCCCACGTCTGCGGCCCGGGGCGCGACGATTGTGGCCGCCAGGATCATCAGGCGCACCGTCGGTGGCTCCAGCAGGGTTCGGGCAAACGCTACGCCTCCGCGTCGGCGTCGAGTTCACTCCGGACCACCCCAATGGAGGTAGGGTAGGTCAGCGTCCGCAGCGCGTGAGGTTGAGAGGGCGAGCATGCCGGGACAAGCTCCGCGATCTCGAGGATGAGGATGGCCTGATGGCGAATGGCCGCGGGGTTTCTTGCGCGAGCAGAGAGCTTGAACGTGATCATGTCAGCGCGGGAGCGTGTTCCAGGATGGGGGCGCTCAACCCCAGACGCTTCCGCCGAGCAGGGGCTCCGCCGTGGACACATTCCACGCCTGCACCAGAATGCCAGTGATCTCGATCTCGACGCGGTAGTCCAGCTTGCCGACATCGGCATGGGCGAGCTTGCACCAAGGACGGATGGACAGAGTGAAGTTTAGGTCGCCGGCGACGCGGTCCATGCGGTGCCTACACGCGAAGATGATGAGGAAATCTTCCGGGTGGTGGTGGTGGTGAATCGACAAGTCATGACGTGCAGAGCACCCTGGCCACCTCGTCGACGGCGACCGCCGGTCGCGTTCCAGTGATGGTAGCAACCATCGCTCTCTGCAGGACACGCTACACCTCCTCAATCTCGGTGCTGCGCGGAATGACGACACGAACTGACAGACGGCGTCGGCGCGTGCACCACGAGGGCCTGCTGCCTGTTCTGCAGTGGGAGAGGTGGTGGTGGCGGGGTCGCAGGGCGGCGTTGCAGTGGCGGTTGGCGGTCTTGGGGTGGGAGGCGAGCGCGCGCGTGGTCGAAAGCACGCCGCTCCGGCGTGCACTGGCGAGAGCTGTGGCCGGAAAGGAGGCAGCCGTGGCACCGTATCTCATTGGTGCATTCGCGCACGGGGTGCCCTGGTTCCAGGCAGCGGAAGCAAAGGCCGGCCTCTAACTCCAGACTTGGGCTGCGCCGCTGCAGGCTGCGCGCGTCAGCGGCCTGAGGGCGACGGCGCTGCCGATTCCTGTGCCTCGGTTGCTGCCAACCCTCCTCGTCCGCGCCGCGAGGTGCCACATCGGTGAGCTGATGGACCTCAGAGCGTGGGCCAAGGCGGGTGGCGGCCGGAGCGCGTCGAGATGCCGTCGCCGACCCGGTCGCGGCCTGGGAGGGCGTCGCTGTTGTTGGGGCGGCCGTGGCGGCACGGGGGGCCGCCGGCGGGGAGCGGGCAACTTCGCTGTAGCTCCTCGAGCTAGTGCTGGAGTCACTGTCGGATGCCAGCCAGCGGTCGTCGCGGCGGTTGTGACCGGCGCTGCTCTCGTTGGGGTCCATGGCAGGGGCAGGGGCTCGCGGGGAGGGATACTGGCGTAGGCACGACGACAGCGGCGAAGCTAGGTCAGAGTAGATGGAGCACGGGGGTGGGGGCTTGCATCTACTTCCTTTGTTTTAAAATATAAAATCTTTTAGCTTTATAAAAAAAAAATATCTAGACTACTTTCAATACGTAGGTTCACTCAAGTTTATAATGAATCTACGTATTAAAAAAAGTATAGATATATTTATTTTACAAATCTAAAATAACTTATATTTTAAAACGGAAAAAGTAGAATCGTGCGAGAAAGGAGAGATAGTCCACCAATCAGACTAAACTTTCTCAGGTGAACCCATCGCATAGTCCACCAATCAGACGGAATTTTCTCAGGTGAACCCATCGCCCATGAAGCCCGACGGGCACGCGTATCCTCTCAGCGACTTGGAGCCCGAGCCGGCGGAGAAGGTCTGTCATGTGCCGCATATCCCTCAATCACTCGCCGGTGTTCACTGCGCAACGGCCAGGGCCCGATGGCTATGCACTCCTTGTACCCTCTCCCTCGTATTGGACGCCCTTTACCACGGGGTACACGCACATCCTTCCGCTCCACGTACATAGCAAAATAAGATACTTCCTCAGTCCTAAAATAGATGTCTTAAGTTTTTAAAAATTTGGATGAATCTCGATTCATCCAAATTTTTAAAAACTTGAGACATCTATTTTGGGACGGCGGGAGTACTCCCTCCGATTCAAAATATAAGATGTTTAAGGTTTGTGAAGCAAATGTATCTAGACTACTTTTAGTATATAGGTTCACTCATGTTTGGAGTGAATCTACATACTAAAACAAGTCTAGATACATTCTTTTCACAAACCTAAAACATCTTATATTTTGAAACGGAGGGAGTACATGCTACACAAAATATATATTCAGCTTTTGAGAAAAACAAATGTCATTTCTGCCTCACCTTTCCTATTTCGTCTACACGAATATATATATATATATATATATATATATATATTCCTCGAAATTTGGCAAAACACTATAGACTCCACGTATACACACGAGTGTTATATATGAAATTCAACTAACTACGTTGACACATTGCACAATAAAATAAATAACTTCGATGCATCAGAGTATTGATTAATAAGTTATTATTATAGGAAACCAAGAGAATCTCAGAAGCCGGTAATAACTTACATCATCCTTGTAGAAGACTGGTCCGGGCCACGGAGGAGGGCCTGACTTAGAACTTCTTTCTCAACTTGGGGCTCGCACAGGTGCTGTGCAAATACGCAACCCAAACAATTGTTGACTCGTCTTTATGGCCATACGAGAAAATAAGCACCTCGTCCTGCTGTCTGGTCACAACAAGCTCTTCGCCATCTTTGGAGATGCCCAAATCCTATGGAAAGGAGGAAATACGCAGAGTAAAAAATAGTCAAATCCACCTTTGGCTACGCCAGATTTTTTAAAATTAAAATGGTTAGCCGACCAATTTATATAAAGCAAAGTCCTCATGATTTAGTACCGGTTCCAAAATAATCAACTAAAAGATGATAACTTGAAATTCCTGATAAACATGATTAATTTTTTAAAAGTACTTTAGATATAGTATCAGGATATTTAATTTTTAGATGTGTGAGATGGTTATCGAAATTGCGGGATGAACTCAAAAATAGGTGGAAGAAGATGGGATACAATGCTAGCGATTAGGCCACCTCCCTTCATCTACGTGTGGCCAGGAACGAGAATAGCACACATAGATATAGGTGGGAAAGAACAACGTCTAGAATCTAATGAGGTGGATAGAGACATCACCGTCAGACATGGACCATAACATAGATGGACAGATCCAGATGACCGGCCGTCAAGAGAGAGCAGAGCAGACTTACATGTCTCCAGTGACAGTGCTGGACGCGCAAGGGAAATTCGTCAGAATTGATCATAATTGTAGTACTATAGTTTGGAGAGAGAGGCTGAACCTAGAACGGTGCTGAAAATTCGGCAGAACGTGTCAAAACTGTAGTGATACAGTTGGGAGAGAGAGGCCGAACCTGCAACGGTGCTGCATCGACCACAACCCCAACTGCGGGAGTCTTGATCTTGATGGACTCATCGTTGTAAATCTCCTCATCATCATACCCGAACTCCAAATCTGATTCCCCTAAGCAATGTATCGCGCATCGACGGAACGTGACTTTCTTTTTAGGTAGCAGAGAAGTAATTCAACGGAACATGACTTTCTTTTGGTGTATAGGAAAGTCAGGACTCCGCGAGGAGGCAACATCCTAAACAAGGTTTCCGAGCTGATTAGCCCGATCACTGGACAATGGGACCAACAGCTTGTTAGGGATACCTTCTTACCGGCGGAGGCAACTCTAATCTTAAACATGCCACTAAGAGAGGGTGAAGTAGACTTTGCTGTATGGCACTTTGATAGTCAGGGTTTGCATTCTATCAGAAATGCATTACAAGATGCACATGCAACTGGAGGCGCAGAGTACAGGTCGTGATGGTGGAAGCAATAGAGATCAACCCGACGTGCTTGGTGGTACGGTCAAAAACAAATGGTGGAGGATTTGGAGATTACACTGTCCTAACAAAGTCAAGCAGTTCTGGTGGAGATGTGCCCACAAATCCTTGGCCAATAAGGACGGGAGTGAAAATAGAAGATGTGAAATGTCCCTTCTGTGGTAAAGCTCATGAGGAGGGATGCCACCTCTTTGTCACTATTGGATGAAATCTAGAAACTATGTGGTGGATGCCACCGCTTGGTGCATGCTCGGTTTCGAAAATCCAAGGGAGAAGATTGAGCTTATAGCACTATTGGATGAAATCTAGAAACTAACAGAGGCACAAATATTGCAAGTTATAACTATGTGGTGGATGTGGTGGCGGGAACGCAACGGGTTGAGGGAAGAGGAATTGCTATTGGCGATTACTGAACTTGCCCATCGGATCAAATGCACAGCTGCTGAATATCTTGAATGATTTGCAAAGACACAGAATCAAGTTGCTGGTGACTCCCCTGGATGGAAGATACCACCTGATGGAGTGATCAAATTCAATGTCGATGGGGCGTTCGTGGAAGGACAAGACCGAGGTGGTTGGGGTAAGGATGGCACTGGGTACCCTAATGTGTACCCTTTACCCTACCTAGTACTCCCTCCATCCCAAAATGTAAGGCACGCAAGATTTAGTCAAAAGTTAACATATTATGTTTGACCAAATCTATTATACACTAAAAGCAATATAAGAGTGTTTTTCGAGGCATGAGGTTGATCCACATCATCACAATTATTTTGGATAGTTGGATCTAAAATTTGCGGCTAGGATTATAGCTAGATTTACGTAACAGATATGTCACGTGTTTCAGTTAATTGACACGACACGTCGGGTCCAACACGATACAATAGTCTCATATAAGAGGGTACGTAATCCTGTTTGAATACAACACGTTTGATCTCTAAAGAAAACACAACACGTTCTTTTTTAAAAGAAAAAAAACATGTTTACTGTTTTGTACCTTCACACGTGGGCGTGTGTTCCTTTTTTTTATTTTTCTTTACGTATATGCGTGTACTATATCCCTTGGCTACGTGAAAAAGGGTACGAATTGCATGCAAGCCTCAATGGATCTCAAAAATAAAAATATAAAGCACGTTGATGAGCCTGGTCGTCTGCTCAAATTCTCTTCCTGCTAAAAGCTCATAGGCATGTACAACAAACAAATCACTTTGTGATATATTGAAAGGTAAATTTTTTAATCCTGTTGTACTGAGGATCTGTATAAGTAAGAGAGTGCGTGGACTTCGCTATAGAATAGAGTTTGAGGATAAATTAGGATTAAATAAATAAGGAAAAATTCCTAAATTAAACTTTGCGGCTAGGAAAAATTCCTATATTAAATAAATATATATATATATATGGAAAGGTAATTTTTTCCATTTTTTGTGAGGATCAATATATTAAAAAGAATTTATGGACTTTGCGGTAAAAAATAGTTTGTGGATTTTAATTAGGATTAAGGAAATAAAGAATAAATACAAATATTGTTTAGTGGCTATTAGATTGTTTATACGAGCTCCCCAACACATGCACTCTAAGTATGTAAACCACTTTTATTATAAGTTTCACATAGGTCATCCAAAAGATTAGAAAGAGTGTCATGTTCAATACCTGTTTTGATGATATATATATATGCACATATCAGATGCAAAAACACCGTAGAAGGCCATATTAAAGAAGTTGGTATAGATATGTATTTATTTTTCATTAGTTTCTGCTAAATTATGGGTAAATATTTTCTCCGCTAGAAAAACTTTAGCTTCTGCACCTTGGTTTTGATGCGATTTTAAGCAATATTACGATTTTGTCATGTTTTGTAGCATAATGTTGTTCGCTTCATTCCCTTTTGTCATATTGATAATATGTCTATGTAAGTATGCGGAAAATAAAAGAAGATATCGTTTGCATGGCTCACTATTTTCTCCATTGAAGATTGGAACATGGTTATTCAGGTAGCCGATATCTTCTAATTTTGTGGTGGTGTCAGAAGATAGGCCTATCATCCTTATGGAAGATCACGGTTCCTCTAAGTTAAGAAAAGGTTCCTATATTCTTCATATTAGTGATATACATATCTACTAGCAATAGGTTTTATGGCATTACATTTCTTACTCCATGTAAATATGATGTCATATGCTATTAGTTGGAGGTAGTGTAAGTTCTTTTTGTAGGAATCATACACTTTTTCCTAGATTAACATGCTATATATACTTTTTGAATCCATCGAGTGCACTATACTCCATATTGTAAAGTTTGCCTTTTTATTTAGTAAGATAAAAAAAGGTTTTGTATGAAAGTTCTTGATAAAAAAGTAATTGAATGTACACTTACTGCACTTTTAAATTTTCATTTCCTTTTCTATTCTGTACAAAAATATAATGGTGGAGTTGGTTTTTGTTCAACATAGAAATTAGTTAAAGTGACACTAAAACATCAACGAAACTACGCAAAGGTTTCACAAGCTATTTTCTGATAAAATACCGGTGTTAAGTCAAACAAGATTTTGATATCATATAGGAAGATGCCAAGGTGATTAAAAGACGTTGGTCTTCTCTTCTATGTCATGGTTGCATATTTCATGCTCATTGTTACATATCTTCTAATATATGAGATGCTACCAATATATTCACAAAAATAATCCCAAATTATGAACATTGTTGACATCTTCAAATTTTTGGTGTGAAGCAAGAAGTCATATTGCATCCTTCTTATACGTATATTGTAAAAAGTAACTAAAGTTAACCCACTCTATTGGAGATAGAAGAAATCAAGGGAGAAGTCTATGGACATATCAACCATTGATTTGTTAAATTCCGGTTGTACATGCAAGAAAGTATCTATACAGAGGAGGGTATGAACAGAAATACAAGATTGTTGTGTACAACCATGCACAAAATGACAAAATGTCAAAGATGTGGAACTGTTTTCTAAGAGAAGATAACAATTAACTTAGCGGACACGCAGATTGCGGGATAGTTCTTTGTGTCTATGCAATTCCATGCCTTCCTATACAAACTCTCTATATAGAACAATTTTGTCACTAGATATTTTGTAGAAGATATTTCATAATTATTTTTATAAAAAAGGTTAGATTACATTATTAATAATGCATGCGTAGTTAAAATATTATGTATCCAGTTATGCATACATGAAGTATCTCTACAAGGAGCGCATGAAGAGAAAAATATGAACATATGGACTATATTGTTGTGCACAACCATGTACAATGACCATGAGTTAGAGCAACATATCTATTATAGAGAGCACAATGGAGCTAATCTAGATGACATGCATGCCAATAATTAGTTTGTGTTGCAACTCCATGCTTTTTGTAAAACATGTTTCACAATTATTATTATCATTTTAAAATAAAGGTCAAAGTTGCATTATAAATAATTTATCCAAATTAAAAATATTTTGTATTTCACGATGAAGAGTGTAAATATGATTAATAAATATTAAAAATTTGACAATTTTAAATCGTAAAGATGATTTGCGAGGGCCACCATGCTAGTTTATATGTAAAAATATAAACATCCATAATATCAAATCAATATCAATAGAATCATCATAAAGTATAATTTCTCAATATGTCCATTAGATATTGCAGATATTCGTATTTTTTTGTATAAACTTGGTCAAACTTAGAAGATATTGACTTTTGACTAAAGCTTAGGCGCCTTACATTTTGGGACGGAGGGAGTATAAAAAAATGAACTAAGTTTTGGCAAAACACCACTTTTTGAGAAAACTAGTTTATTTTTTTGAACTAAGATAAACTAAAGGGTACCCTAAAGGTGCCAAAGTTCCATCTATAGGTTGGGGTGTAGTAGCACAGGCTTTCAACGGTGAAGTGATTGCAGCAAGAGCGGGCTGCTCGGATGTGATTTATGATGCTTTTACCGCCGAGCTCTGTGGCATGGAGGTTGCTTTCAGTCTCGCAGCTGAGTTGGGAGTAATACGAGTGGAGTTCGAGACAAACACTCAGCTGTTAGCCATGACACTTACCAGCTTAACACCTGGCTACTCCAAGAAGGCGTCGATCATCGAAGACCTGAAGATTCAACAACGCACTTTTTTCTTCTTGTACTGTCAGGTTTAGTCAATGCGATGCAAATAAGGTAGCCCACGCTTTGGCACAATTTGGTGTGAAATGTACTGTAAATTCTACTGTTAGCTGGGACTATGAGGTGTCTCAGTTTGCCAATGTGGATGTAATGGGTGATTCTGCCCAACTAGTTTCGTAATAAAGCTATGAGCTTTCTCTCTCAAAAAAGTAGAGAAGTAATCATACCATCTAGCTGAAATTGTTATCCATTTTCCTTATGTTATTGAAACACCACTACTTGGCTTTTCACAGTTGTATGGTGCAAGGCCCATAAATAGGTGGATAGAAAAGAACATAATGACAACAATCTCCAAGATGCTTGTCAATGGAGAAGCCAGTGAAGGATCAACAATCTCCATTGATTCTACTAGTAAGTAGCACGTGCTTTGCACGTTACCGCATTTATCATTTCAAATATAATTTTGTATTTATTTAGTACGTTTGATATTGATATTTCTTTCCCCAAATTAGGCAAAGAGTAAAGTTCGGCTTTTGAAAAACTAATATACCCTATAAGAAGGAATGTAATGACTAATAGCATGAGATCAAAATAATTAATTTTTAATACATATGAAATAGAAAGTATAACCTATTACGAAGTGATACAACTTTTTTTATGAACAATTCAATATGAGTATGCATATTTTGTGATTATATGTCGAAGTAATGTTATGGGTCTATACTGCACATAACATTACTTCGACATATAATTGTGCAACAAGAAGAAGCATCATATGTGCAACAATCTAACAAAGAAGAATTGTGCAAACTCATAACCATCATAAAAAAGCAACAAAAGAGAGAGTGACTCACATGTGGTCTCCTCCCGTGTTGGCTTTCCACACCAATTATGTGTCTTGTACAGGACGGTTTGGCTGTGTACAGATCGTATAAGTATGTACACGACGCCGCCGGAGAGAGCTCAAAGGCGCCAATATGGACGTGCAATGTTGTAGACAGGAGACGGCTGACACTTCAGCTCAACCAAGGCCTGTGATCTTGGTGCAAGGAGACGTAGAGCTGTAGTCTGATGTTCTCTACGCGGGACGAAGGCCATGGAAGAAGCACGGTGGTGTGATGTGCATAGAACGAAGGAATGGACCTATCCACGGTTCAGGAGCGTGGGCAGCCAGCAATTCCTTTCAAATAAAATATGCGCAGGAGGAACGAAAAATCCAACCCAGAGCAAGCAGGTTGTGGAGCTACCGGGAAGGGTCGAGGAGCTTCCAAAACACATGCGCGCGGGAAGAGTACTAGAAGAGCGACGAATCCAGCCGATTTTAGCCGTCCGATTTGACAGATCGTGGGGGTGATGTAGTGTGGATAGCAAATCATGCCTTGCAATCAACGGCCAAAAATGGTTCTTCATTGCTTAGCGGGAATCGAGACTGGATTGAAAATTCAAATTCAAAACTAAAGCATTATAATAGTAGAGACTAGTGACAAAAAAGGGTTGAAATACCAATTGGCAAAGAAGATAAATGTGAAAGATCTATGGAGAAAGAGATCTTCTCAATAACTCTGGAGAACGACAATGATAGCTTAATCTTGGTCACAGTTTATATAGAAGGAAAAGGATGTGCAACTTTCACATTTTTTTTTCTGTTTTTATTGCACACACCACCAATGTGATCGTAAAATTTCCACTGAGTGAAACATTTTTTTATTACTATATTCTTCATGCAGGTGTCTTATATATATACACGTATGAATGCAGAAATTATGATTCCAATTCTAAATCCAGTTGTCGCGTAATTTTCTATTTGACCGACTTTTAAAACCTTTGAAAGGAGTTAGCTCGTTGTGTGTGGTCTTCTCTGTCTCACTAAGTTCCCTGATGCACGTATAAGAACACCTGAACTTAAGGACAAATGGGTATCCCCCCCCCCCCCCCCCCCCCCCCCCCCCCCCCACACACACACACACACACACCGACACTTGGGTTGATCGTAATGATCAAAGCACGCACGCGATAAAACAAGCCGAATGATTGGGAGAGCAAAACTGCCATCTTGCAAATTTCGTATCTTGGTTAAGGACTCAGATGAAAGGCGAGCAAATGCAGACAAGTTCACCTGGCACTACAAGAGTTTTGGGTGGTTCTATTCCGTGTGCATGATTTCCATCTACTCAACCAAGAAAACCAATCAAGTAAAACCTAATAAAACTGATTGGTCAAAATTTAGGACGTGCACGAAAACAGTGTATTGGAGTGCAAAATTTCACCATCGACGATTTAGCAAAAAGTGGAGAAACAGATGAATCTTCTCCGGATCCGGCAACGTGCCCGTGCTTTCGTGGCCTTCAGGCCTGTCATTCCTGCGAAGCCTGATTAGACATTTTTCAGTTTTTGTTTTGCGATGTTTTTGGCATGTTTTTCACCTTAACCACCCTCTATCTATTTGAAAATGTAGGGCTCATGTCGTTTGCTCCAAAAAAAAGTTTTTTTTTGAACAAGAAACGCCCCGAAAGGCATAGAAGTTGCCTTAGTCAGAACGGTGGGTACAAAATTACATCCAACCCCCTGTAGTCATCCACTGCACATACAAGACCTGATGCTCGAAAAAGGGGCTAAAACTTTGCGAAAAGAACTCTGGAACAAAAAAAGAAAATCAATCAAGTCCTAGGGATCCATCTCCACCGCTTGCCGGTGACCTCAAGGCAAAGCCGAGGTCGAAGACTATGGTCGAGGGGGGCCTCCTGCCCGGTGAGGGACACGATCCGCCGGTCGTCAAGACACTTCCGGGGGCGAAACCACTTGGGGGTGAAGCAGCGCTAAGCTCCAATGGAAAGATCCGATGTTGAGGGCCTCAGAAGGAGGTTGAAATCCCAGGTCCCCTTTCGACCAGAACAGGAAGCGGCCCAGCAGCCTCACCGCTGCTATCGGACCACTGCGAATGATTCCGAGAAAGTTGCAGCAACACCGCCTGAAGACAGCAGCAGTAGCAGCTCAAACTCCAGTCGCCGCCGAAGACGAACTGACGACGTGCAGAAAGAAAATCTCCCCTCACCACCATGGCCGTCCAGAGCTCCGAACAACACACCATCATAACACCAGCGACGGCCAAACAAACGAGCAGATCATCCCAACAACAACAACCAGCCTAACCGCCATCGGCTCCCACCATAGGAGCATCCAACATGGACCAGCGCTGCAACCTCATGGCGCTGCTCCAGAGCGCCAAGGAGTTACCGGGCAATAGCAGGAAGACCCGACCCTCACCTTCATCATCTTCTTGCCCCCCGCCACCACGGCCGGCCAGCAGGAAAGAAAAATCAGGCAGGAGCAACCCCACCCTGCCATCGGAGGCAACTTTATTTGCCGAAGATGTGGTCTCCTCCACCCACGTCCGCCCGCCACCGAGCAGAAGAGATAAAGGAGAGAGAACCCCTAAATCACCCCAGATCTGGCTGCTCAGATCCTGGACGTAGCTTCCTTCTACGGGCAAGAAGCCCAAGACACGGCAACCTGTCGCACACACTATCTACAAGGAAAGCTCCCTCCCCCCTCCCCCCCCCCCCCCCCCCCCCCCCCCCCCACACACACACCCCACCTCCCCGGATGGCGAGGTCGTCGGAGAAGGGGGGAAAGTAGCCGGAAGGTGCTGGAGAGCTCTTAGAAACCTGCCTCTCATTTCGTGCGAGAAGCTGCCGAGTTAGAGTTTTCCAAAAAAAAAAAGTAGAGGAGCATTGTGTACACCCTTCTCATGAGAACCCATGCGTGGTTTCACTAAATTTACAGCAACGTATATACATCATGAGAACAACATCACACCACGCACCCGGATATTTTCCATAGATGACCATGCATCGAGACTCAGAGTTTTGACCATTTCTCGAAAAACATTACTATACATTTTATATGAAATAATCGATCAAATTTCTTAACTTTCACTTGTGGTGGTCGGAAAGTTTAAGTGAGAACTCGGAGTACATAATTAGTTAATACTTAGATAGATCGGTCAAGACAAGAACAGTGACACTGCATTTGACAGTAATAACAGGCAGGGACCGCGGGTAATATACTTTTCCGGTGAGATTAAGTGCGGAACAGGTGGTGCATGAATGGGCCTCCTCCGTAGTCCGTACTCCTGCATGATGCATGCATAATCGATCAATTGACGGCCACGCCGACTCTTTGGAGCTATATATGGATGTGGGAGGGTATATTAGTATTACTAGTGGAACACTCTTTGAGGGCACGAGTGGTTAATTACTGACAATAGGCGGCACACACACCAGAGATGTCGTCCTGAAGTGGGGCCTTTTCCATTGCTTGATGGAAATAATAAACGGTTGCTTAATTACTTGTTTGGTACTAGGAGCATGAGGAGATAACTTTTTTGACGTTCATACCACTTAAGTTTTTGGGCTGATACTTTTGGATCTGTTTGGTGTATTCTTCATACAAAAAACAGTATACATTTCACTGAGTAGTAAATATACTCGAGATGATCATAATCAGTGCATATCCCTTTTCGTTGCAAAACAGTATATACCTCTACTATAAAATGAGTATATACTTATTTGGGTCATAATCAGTACATATCCCTTTTCGTTGCAAAACAGTATATACCTCTATAAAAAAAATATAGGATATACTTGGTAAAAATGGGTATATACCCCATCATGGCAAAAACATACATACTCCGTTTCAAAAGTAGTATATATGTTTTCCCAAAATGAGTATGTCGTCCTACCCCTCTCACACACCAATGCTCGTTGAAATTCAAGATTTACTGCATACTTGTATATAGTGCATAAATAGAAACAGTTTCATGTTCACAAGGCAACAGTATATACCTCTATAAAAAATATACTCCCTCCGATCCAAATTAGTTAACTAGGTTTTGTCTAAATTCAGATGTATCTAGCACTAAAACAAGTTTAGATATATTCGAATCTAGACAAATTTGAGTTAAGTAATTTGGGTTAGAGAAAGTAGGGTATACCTGGTAAAAATGGATATATACCTCATCATGGCAAAAAGATACATGCTCCATTTCAAGAGTAGTATATATGGTCTCCCAAAATGAGTATGTCCTACCCCGCTCATACACCAATGCTCGTTGAAATTCAAGATATACTGCATACTTGTATATACTACATGAATAGAGCAACATTTGGATTTGGATAAGGATGTGGTACACGGTTTAAAAAATAGTTTCCTTGACATGGCGAAGCAATCCGGATGGCTTGTTAGCTACTGGGTATATAGGATCTGTTAAGGCACGGGAGTACATACCCCAGGAGTGCGAAAGATGAGTCATATATATAAAGATGAGGCCGGGCGGATCCCACCCCTCTCCGGCCTCGTCCTCTCTCCCGCGTTCTTTCTGCTCGCCGCCGTTGTCCGGATCGTCGTCGGACAAAGACCTGGTGGCGTGGCGGTGGCGGCGGTGACCCTGGTTGCGATCTGGCGGGAAAAGGCAGAAACGCCTGCATCTGGCTGGTTCGACGGTGGTGTCGTGGCTGGCAACGGCCGGAGGTCCTTGGCCCAGATGGCAGCAAACGGCGGCGAGATTCGGGCCTAGATCTGATCCGTTTGTTGGCCGACATCGATGCCCAGGTTCCTCGGGCCATGTTCGCGATACTAGGACTCTTGGGGCATCTATCCTAGGCATGGTGGTGGTGACCTCCGTCTTCGTCGGAGTGGTCGGCCGGGTGGTCTTGCCGTCAAGCGACGGATCCTCGTAGTTTCCGACGGTTGGCGTGGGGGCTACTGGCTCGGTTTCAATAAAGGGGGTTGTCCTGGATTCCTCTCAAACCAAGATGAAGATCTGCCTAATGTTTGTCTCCATTTATCTGGTTTCTGTGTCGTGTTCCGGAAGGCTCCGCCGGCAAACTCTATAGTGCGCTCATGACGAGAGATTGCTGAATTGGATGGGATTCGGTCGTGCGCATCCATGTTTTACTCTGACCGTTTGGTTTTAGAGGGTGCGCTTCGAAGCTCTGTTGACTGTTATTATCATGGGGCATGTTCTCATTCCATAGTGCAAACGGAGAAAGTCATGGAGACCAAGATATGAGGACTGACAATGGTGGTTCAAGTTTGGGTGGTGATGAGAGTGGCATGCAAGTGGGAGCGAATGCACGGGAGAGATTTATGGTCCTAGCTTTCAGAGTGAAAACCCAGCGTCTGGCCTTAATTGGTTGTGCCTAGCAATGGCCTTATTGAAGGTAGTATTTTGAGAGTGTGAACTTTCTTCAGGATAAAAACCTAGATCTTTGATCATGCGATAACGATGTTTGTGCACTGTTCCTTTTTTGGAGACTTCATTTTTAAAGAAGTTGGACTTCTGGTGATGTCTTGGTGGTGGTAATACTGCCGTTTCAATGATGAGGCAGTGTAGCGGGACTTTTTTTTTAATTCTTCTTTGTTTTTGCCATGTGCACCCGGATGGCCGCTAGGCAATGTGTTGTTGCAGATGCTGGGTGTAATTGGTATCCTCTGATATTAATATATGCTCCTTTCTAAAAAAATAAAAAAAGGATTATATTTCAATAGGTAATGGTATTGGACCTCACATATTGTGCTATTTGTATCTACAAGTAGGGGTTCTTTATGTTTGAACTGTTGGTTTTATGGGTCGGACCGTTAGTCCGGTCCGGTTTTTAACAAACAAGGGCTTAGTCCTACATTCGACCAATTTGAAGAGCCCGAGCTCTAGTGACCTTTTATTTCAAATTTGATTCTCAACCAGAAAAACATGCTTTGGCATCCGGTTATCTTTGGGCTCCCAACCAGGTAGCCAGGATGGTCTTAGGACTTATGTGAATGTCGGTGCAGTTCGGGTCGCCGCGGTCCGGGTTGATGCGCCCGCCGACCGGCGGTGTCCTGGCCGGAGGGTTGGCGCCCGCTGCTAGCGCTCCATGCCACATACTCCCTCCGTTTGGGATTATAAGTCCCGCACGGATAATTAGGTTGCTATTTTCAACAAAATATTATAGCATAAAAATTATATCATTAGAAACTTTAGAGGTTATATTTTTTAATGGTATATTTTTTATACTATATAAATTATATTTTATTAATCAAATTAACAATCTAGATATGCGCGTAGGACCTATAATCCCAAACAGAGGGAGTACTAGGCTAAAAGGTTCACTGAAGCCGTGGACTCACTGGAGTTCGTATTGCCGTGTGTGTGTGGTGTCCTTCGCTGGGCGTGACCACATATACTAAACGAGTTCCCATACTCTGTCGTTAATGACAGCATGCTTGCGGATTCGATGACGTACATGGTCTTTGTGGCGGACGGCCTCGCCGACGACGCTTAGTCCTATATCTTTTGACGGTTTCTCTGAGAAGCTGTTCTATCCTCAGCTTTTCGGTGAAATCGGTTTAAAAAAATTATAAGGCTTTTAAAATGGTTAAGGCTAAATTAATTTGAAAGCCTAAATTTTTTTTAGAACCGATTTTCCCATAAAGCTGGGGATAAGATGGTTTCTCGAAGAAGCCAACAAAAGAACTGGCCCTTAGATACTATGACGATGGTGCCACACGGAAATTTCGAAAAACCATCATAATTGCACATGAAGATTGCAAAACTATTGGAATTCGTATTTTTCAAAAGACACCGGACTTGTGCTAGTTTGTTTCAAAAAATATTGATCGTTCATTTGAAACGAGGAAATGTTAGTTAGACATAAATTCTTTTGTAACTTTCTGGTGGACCATACCTGTCAGTTTGTTTCTCTCCAAATCCAAAGACTATTTAAAATTTAAAAATATCCATGTTCTCTCATGGTAGCTGTCGGAGCCCCGCTTGGTGACCAGCTCCACCACCCCTTCTTGCCTCGCTATTTCCCATGTCCTCGACCCCTCCCACGCCTATCTTTTATCATTCACTTCTCTCTTTCCCTACCTCTCGATCTCATTCGCCCTCTCTACCTCTATCATCCAAGACCACTGCCATTATCATTGCGTCCCGCTGGTACTATGAAGCTCCCCAAGTCCACCTGGTCACTCTGTTGGCTCTAGTGTGTCTTCCTATTCCTCTCTCCGAAGGAATCAATCCGAGTTTCCCCTAGTCCCCGGCTTCGACACCATCTTTTCCAACTCCGACCGAAGGATGCCATCATGAATCCACCATCTCCCAAGTTCCCACAAGGTCGCTGCGCTCAGCCATGGCCAGGGAAGGGAGCACCATCAGCGGTAGCGCACATACTGTCTACTCTATGTCCAGCTACTGCCTCTACTTGTTCAGATTGAGAGGAAGGAGACGAGGTATGTGGCGCCGACATGTGTGGACGTGATCGTGATGGCGACAACATCACAAGGGGACGCGGTCGAGATGATCGTGGCATTAGGGGACACGAGCAGTTAGTTTTTTTTTAAAAGGACGCGAGCAATTAATTTTTGTAGATAGACACATGTGAAATTGACAAAAAAAGAAAACGGAAATTAAACCCGTCTAACATATGTATCCCTTAACTATTTCCATCTAACCGTGGGTCCCGCTCGTCAGAAAACTTGATAGCGCGACTAAAAAAGCTACCAGTGTTTCTTTCGCAAAAAAAAAACCCGCGCCTAATGCCACCGTTTCAGGGCTTAAACCCATCTAACATATGTACTAGCTCCGTTTCAGGGCTTAAGACGCACACGCTTTTCAAAGCAAAGTTTGACCGAAAGAATTGAGCAACAAAATCTTGATTATATTGTACATAATTAGTACCGTTGGATTTATATTAAAAAATACTTTTCAATGATATTAGTTTTATACCAAAACTCTTTACGTATTTAGAGTAATTCTTGGTCAAAGAAAAAACACGCAAAACGAGGACGCCTTAAGCCCTGATGAAACGGAGGGAGTATCCCTTAACTATTTCCATCTAACCGTGGATCCCGCTCGTCAGAAAACTTGATAGCGCGACTAAAAAAGCTACCAGTGTTTCTTTCGCAAAAAAAAACCCGCGCCTAAAACGAGTTGATATTTTTTTAAAAATACCAATCCCAGTGATTTTACGAACTTTATGGGCAATTTTGTTTCTTTAATATAATTCTCCATGGTGCCAGAAACACCGAAGTGGTGGGCCCCTCCGACGTTGAACTGGCGGTGGACTCGGTCCTGTTCGGGATCGAGCAGGCGAACAGCTAAACGCGATCATGGCCGCGGCATTGGTTGGTCATCCGGGTTTTCTTTATTAATGACGCAGGTCCATCCTGTGTAATAATCAGATGTGAGTTTGGGGAGTAAAACACTTGGGTAATTAATTGTTACCGTAGTTGTCCCGGTTTTCATACCGCTGGTCGAGAGTTAACTGAGTGTGTAATGAATGACTCGCACGCTGTATGATCACCACGTACGTATGGCGCGGCACCCTTCTACCAAAATCGAGCTCGACGGAGGAGCTTCACGGGCACGGCGGCGCGAAGGATGGCGGCCCCTACTCGTCGAGGATGATGACCTCGACATCGGGCTCGCGGGCGGCTGCGCCTCCATCTGGCGGACGCCCGGAGCACCTTCTCGTGTTCGTGCTGGAGCTCCACTTCGCGATCCTCCTCCGATACGTGGGCAGCGCGGCACGCTCCTCCTCCTCCTCGTCGCGCGCCCAGTCTTCCGACGAAATGGTGGGGGAGCTCAGTGACGACTCCCCGACATGCAAGTACCTCCGGATGGAGAGGATGTGCTCCGGCGGCAACGGAGCTTCCTTGGGGAGATCCTCCCCGTACGGACAGAGCGACGACGAAAATAAATACAACCTTGAGTCGTTTACCGTTTCTATTAGCTTGCACGCTCGGCCCATAAACCTTAAATCCGTCAGAATTTTACAGGTTTAGGCGTTTACCGTGTCTATTATTGATGCTCGGAAAATTAACTGTAGAAAGGATTACTGTGTATAGTAAGAGCAAATTTTACTCACATTATTGCGTGCGTAGAAAGCAAGAGGACTAAATTAATTTATGCGGTAACTAACCCATTCACTCGGCACAACCCTGTGGAGTGGTCCCACTTTGACGAGAAGGTTCCGTTTCTCCACTCGCGTTTATCTAACCATGGTTAATGAAGTGCTGGTAGCTAATCTACAAGTTAAGAGCTACTGTAGCGTGGGTCAGGTCCTAACCGTGGTTAAGGAAACCGTCACATCCGGCGTCTCGTATTATAAATACAAGGGCCATTCACGCGAGGAACCACCCCAATTTCGGAATTTCCCCTCCAAAAATCAAATAGCGGTGGCGGAACAAGGCGGCGGCGGCGGCGGGCTACGGAGCGAGTCGCAGAGCTGGAGGTTGGTCGCTCTCCCTGTCCCTGGGAGGCGTAGCCATGGAAGGGAACGTCGTCCAGCCTGCGCATGGAGCGGGCGTCGCCGCCCTCGTCGCGCAGGCGCAAGCGGGCGTCGCGGCTCTTGTTGCGCAGGCGGAAGCAGGCCTGGCCGCCCTCGTCGCACAGGCGGAAGCGGGCGCCGCGCTCGGCCAGGTCGATGAGGACGTCGGGGCGCACGCGGAGGCGGAGGCGGAGCCGCTGCCCCAGGCGCAGGTCGTCGGGCTCGCGCCGCCAGAACCTGCCGCCGACTTCTTCATCGCGCCCTTCCTCGCGCAGGCAGCGCAGGCCGAGCCGCTGCCCCAGGCGCAGGAGGCGCAGCCGCCAGAAGCTGCCGACGTCTTCCTCGCGCAGGCGGCGCAGGCGCTGGTCGGCGGGTTCGCGCAGCCAGAAGCTGCCGTCGACGTCTTCGTCGACATCTTCGTCGCGCAGGCGGAGGCAGGGCCGCTGGCCCAGGCGCAGGAGTTCGCGCCGCAAGAAGCTGTGGTGGACATCGCGGGGCCGTTAGGGGGAGTAGCGCCCTTCCTCGCGCAGGCGGCGCAGGCGCAGGCCGAAGAACCCGGCATCAACTGGGTACAGCATGATTTCGGCGTCGTTATCGGCGCCGACAACGACGAGGAGGACGACGACGATGACGAGTCCTTCTTTTCCTGGATTGGTATGCTGATTCTTTTGATCGCTATCTTCTGTGCGTTCGGAGGATCGGCCCGCGTAGATATCGAGTGAACGCAGGTCTAATTTCAAAGAACAAATCGGTTAAATAGCAATTTTATCATCTTGTAGATGATCTGTGGATCTTATATAGGATTAGTCTTAATATGGCAATGTATCTGTGTCAGGGGTCGTCACAATTGGTGAACTGCCAATCCGTGAACTCACTGTTTTGTAGTAGCTCCAGTTAGACTGTATGCTATGTCTCTCGTAACGTGGTGTATTGTTCCTTCGGAATTCATTTTCCACATGATCTAGTCACCCTGCGTGCAAAGTGAGGATAGAGTGACCTGTGGATGATGTATTGGTGTGGAAGGCGTAGCCTGTCATCAGGCCGATCTCTCTTCGCGCAACAAACGTTGCTTGGCAAAATGCTGGCTCAAAAAGACATCACCAGAAACTGCTCTCGGAATGTTCTTCTGTTCTTATAAGTTTGTCTCTTTTTAGAGTTTTTTCTTAATTACCACTTTCCAAAGGATTATCATTTTCCAAGGCTGGAAATTAACTAACTCTTCTATATCCCATACCAAAGTTCAGAAACCGGAAGAATGTTGAAAACACTAAGAAAACGAAAAATGATACTATTCCCCCGGAAATCGAACCAACTGATCCCCGGGTCGCTCGTTCGGCTGCGTACGCACGGTTCATAGCCCGCACGCCCACGGCTACGTATACGTTTCATAGCTGGCCCATAAAACAACCTGTATTTATTCGTTTGTCCTTCAACCTCCGTGCGATGCGTCCTGCAACCCCTGCGCTGCCGCTAGGCCTCTTGCAGCTCCTGTAGCTAAGCCTCTTGCAGCTCCCGCGCTGCCTGCAGCTTCTCTCACCACGCCGCCGTGACTCTTGCGCGCCGCCTGTCGTGCCCTCCGCAACTCCCGCCGCCAGGCCTCCTGCAGCTCGTGGCGCCCCTGCAGCTCCCGCCGTGTCGCCGCCCGCCGCTACAGCTCGCGCCGCCCACAGCTCCTGTCGCCGTTGCAGCTCGTGCCGCCCGTAGCTCCTCATGTTGTCGCGCCACTGTGACTTCTGTGCTGCCTGTCGGCGTAGCTCGCGGGCAGCCCATAGCTCCTGTCGCCCCTGCAGCTCGTGTCGCCCGCAGCTCCTTCTGTTGTCGCGCCACTATGACTTTCGTGTTGTCCGCCGTCGTAGCTTACGCGCCGCCCACAGCTCTGATAGAACTGCTAGGACCTCTAGTGGTAGATCTAGGGGGTAGAGAGAGCCTTACCATTGGCTTTTGGGGTCGACGATGAGCTAGCCATTGAGCTCGTTGGAGTGGCGGCGGCGGTCAGGGGTGATTCCCGCCGCTACAGCGCAAGCCAGGTCGGTGGCTATGGGTCTAGGTTTTCGGTGGGGAGAGTGGGCACGACGAACCTTGGAGTTCTTGCTCCCACCACCACCTCTTTATATTGCGCTGCGCGACGGGGGGCCACCAACGATTGCGACGTTGGGCGCCCCTGATCAGGAAGCGAGATTAAAGCGTTCGGGCCGTTGGGCCGAACGTGGGAGATCAACCTAACATTCTCCCTCCTTGATATCATCTTTCATTTAACTTATACTTTAAACTTCTACTTTGGCACCCATTTCATCACAGATCAACATATAGAGCATGTCTCGTCATAATAGTCAGTTACGCACCATAGATTCAACAACCACTATACACCTCTCTGATTTGAAACAGATTCTTGTTCTAGACCCTTAATATCCAGGTATCATAGGATTTCCCTTAAACCCATGCCGACTAAGTGTCCTCCGAACACACTGAGTGGTAAGCCTTTTGTGAGTGGATCCGCGAGCATTTCTTTTGTACTTATATGCTCTAAACTTATGGTATGATCCTGGATTCTTTCTTTCACAACATAAAACTTAATGTTAATGTGTTTGGCAGCAACACTTGACTTATTGTTGTGAGCATAGAATACTGCTGGCTCATTGTCGCAGTACATCTTGAGTGGTCTTTGAATGTTGTCCACCACTCTCAACCCGGGTATAAACTTTTTTAACCAGTTTGCCTGCCCCGTGGCCTCATAACATGCTACATACTCAGCTACCATCGTGGACGATGCCGTGATGGTTTGCTTGGAGCTTTTTCACGATATAACTCCACCTGCGAGAGTAAATACATATCCTGACGTGGATTTTCTTTCATCTACATCTCCCGCATAGTCTGTATCTGAATACCCTTCTATCTCAAGGGAATCAGTTCTTCTGTATGTTAGCATGAGGCCTTTTGTGCCTTTTGCATAACGCAATGCCTTCTTCACCATTTTCCAGTGATCTATCCTTGGATTACTTTGGAATCTTCCAAGTACCCCGATAACAAAATCTAAGTCAGGGCGTGTACACACTTGAGCATACATCAAGCTTCCGACAGCAGAAGCATATGGAACCGCTTTCATTTGATCAATCTCATATTGGTTCCTGGGACACTAAAGGTTCCCAAATCTATCGCCTTTGACTATAGGAGCAGGTGTAGGATTACTCGCATGCATACTATACTTCTTCAGAATCTTCTCTAAGTATGCCTTCTGCGATAACCCTAAAACCCCCTTTTGTCTATCTCGGTGAATTTCAATTCCTAGAACGAATGAAGATTCACCAAGATCTTTCATATCAAAATTCGAGGACAAGAACTTCTTCGTCTTCAATAGTAGACTAACATCACTACTAGCGAGTAGAATGTCATCCACATACAGGATAAGGAAAATGAATTTCCCATTCTTGAACTTTGCATATACGCAATTTTCCTCCTCATTCTCATCAAACCCAAACTTTCTTATTGTTT
The DNA here is from genome assembly GCA_910589765.1 of Avena atlantica. Taxonomy (NCBI): domain Eukaryota; kingdom Viridiplantae; phylum Streptophyta; class Magnoliopsida; order Poales; family Poaceae; genus Avena; species Avena atlantica. The sequence continues at coordinate 371,754,945 of OU342736.1, forward strand.
TATGGAACTTTAAATACCATTGCCTGAAGGTCTGTTTTAATCCATAAATGGACTTTCTCAGACGACATCCCATACGCTATTTTCCTTCCACAACAAAACCCTTGGGTTGTGCCATGTAAACATTTTCTTCCAAATCTCCATTTAGGAATGTCGTCTTTACATCCATCTGATGCAATTCTAAATTATAATGTGCCACTAAAGCCATTATGATTATGAAAGAATCCTTACTTGAGACAGGAGAAAATGTCGCATTATAATCTATTCCTTCTCTTTGGGTGAAGCCCTTAGCAACAAGTCGTGCTTTATATCTTTCGATATTTCCTCTAGAGTCACATTTTGTTTTATAGACCCATTTACAGCCTATCGTTTTGGCTCCTTTAGGAATTTCTTCTAAGTCCCAGACTTTGTTGCTACTCATGGATCTCATTCATCTTCCATGGCTTCAAGCCACTTTGATGAGTGAGGACTTTTAATGGCTTCTTCAAATGTGGTGGGATCACCCTCCATTTGAACTTCTTCACTGACATAGATCGCAAAATCGTTAGCAATAGCTGGCTTTCTAGTTCTTTGAGACCTTCTTAGGGTCTCGCCTTCTGGAACATTCTCTGTGTGGGGCTGTTGCGGCTCTCCCTCATGTGTGGTAACAGGGTCTTCATTTTCATTCATTATCACCACAGGAGAACCAACAACAGGTGTCACATCGACATTGTCATGTGTCGGTGCAGTAGTAGGTATCGAGAAAAATGGTTCCTGAATCATCGGAGTGGGTGCATGCACCCGCTTCTCCTCAAGGTTGATTTCTCGGGATACCGTGCTCCCCCTGATCATCTGATCCTCCAGAAACACTGCGTGTCTCGTTTCTACAAACTTAGTAATTTTGTCTAGACAATAGAAACGATAACCTTTTGACTTGTCTGCATAGCCAATGAAATGGCAACTTACTGTCTTGGGATCTAACTTCCCAAGGCTTGGGTTGAAGATTTTTGCCTTAGCTGGACAACCCCACACTCGCAAATAATTGAGTGAAGGTTTGCGACTAGTCCATAAGTCATATGGTGTTTTAGACACCGATTTACTCGAAAGTCGATTAAGTATGTGAATGGCGGTTTTTAACGCCTCCATCCACAAACAAATCGGTAAGGTGGAGTAACTTAACATGCTTCTCACCATATCCATCAAGGTACGGTTTCGTCTTTCATCTACTCCATTCTGCTAAGGCTCGCCCGGTGTTGAATACTGGGCGACTATACCATGTTCCTGTAGAAACCTTGCAAAGGGTCCAGGAACTTGGCCATATGGGGTATTGCCGGCCGTAGTATTCACCTCCACGGGGGGACCTTACTACTTTAATCTTTAAACTATGCTAATTTTCAACTTCAGCCTTAAATATCTTGAATTTATCCAATGCTTCTGAATGTTCTTTAATATGATAAATGTAACCATAACGCGAATAATCATCCGTGAATGTTATGAAAGAGTCATAGCCATCCATATATGTCACATGAAACGGATTGCATATATCCGTATGGATTATTTCTAATACTCACGTGCTTCTTTTGGCGCCTTTCTTAATGTTCTTTACAAACTTTACTTTAATGCAATCTATGCATTGCTCTAAATTTAAAAATTCTAGAGGCGGTAGAATTGATTCTTTTACTAAGCGTTATATTCTCCCCCTCGAAATATGGCCTAAATGACAGTGTCATAATTTCGGTGAGACATCATCAATTCTTTTCCTCTTACTCTTTCCATTGAGGGATGAGGAGGCATTCTCATTCTCAGCGCTTAATACATTCACATTGTCACAAAGTGATAACAAATAAAGCTTGTCTTGTCTGAAGGCAAGACCAATAATCTGATTATTAAAATTGATCTTACATTTTCCATCACCAAAATGGCAAGCAAAACCACAATCATCTAAGCGCGATACACTTATTAAGTTTCAATGCAAAGAGGGTACATAAAGCACATCTACTAATAAAAGTACAAAGCCATTCGACAACTCTAAAGGAAGATCTCTAATGGCTTCGACTTCAGCTTGAACGCCGTTTGCAACTTTAATACTTCTTTCTCCTCTTTGCAGGGTCCTTCTCATACGGAATCCCTGTAATGAATTGGAAACATGAACGGTCGCACCTGAGTCAATCCACCAAGTAGATTTGCATAACTTAAAAATAAGGATTCATCAACAAAAGTAATTAAATCCTCACCATTCTTGCACAGATACTTCAGGGAAGCCACATAGTCACTCATGTAGTGGCCCTTCTGCTTGCACCACTTGCAGGTGTCCTTGTCCACCTCCTGTGCCTGGTGATCAGGAGCCTTTCCATGCGGCCTAGAAGAAGAGGGATGCCCCTGACGTTTCCCTTGGGGCTTGGAACCCTGGAAGTTCCTCTTCTTGGTTGGGCTCAGGTAGTTCACAGAATCACCAGACTGCCCCTTAGGCCTCTCTTCTTCTTGAACGCACATGGCCATCATCTTCTGAATGCCCCACTTTTCTGGCTGTGCATTGTAGTTCACAGCAAAATCTTCAAATTGGTTTGGCAGTGAGGCAAAAATCAGATGAATGATGAACTCATCTGGAAGCTCCATGCCCATAGTCTTAAGCTTGGAAGACATGTTGCTCATTCGCAATATGTGATCCCTAACTCCACCACCAGTGTATATTGTAGTAACAAGTTTATTAATGAGAGAGCTTGCATAGGCCTTTGAGGACCCAGTAAACTGACTCTCTACCTTTTTCAGGTACTCACTGGAAGTGGTGCACTCTGGGATTCCTCCCCTTATAGCTTCCATGATGGAGCTCTTAATCACCATCAAGCACTTTCTATTGGACGAGTCCCACTTTTCACGCTCAAGGTCGTACTTCATTCTTATTGGTGCATGGTCATGGACCCTTTTGTTGAAGCCCACTTCACTTTCCTTTCCGCTCCTCACGGGGTCGACAGGTTCTTTAGGACAAGTATCAATCAGTGCCAAGTCGAGGTCAAGCAGAGCAAGCCCCATATCAAGCTTCTCTCGCCATGAGCCATAGTCCCCTCTATTGAGGGGCTCAATAGCCGAGATGAAATTCATAGGATTGCCTGAAAGCAAAATATCATCAAAATGAGTTAATTCAACGTTGGTCAAATTAAAACATGAAACTTCTCCATATTAATACTACATCACCGTTGGACAGAAATAAAACTAATATGGATGAAACTAACTACTCATAGTGAAAAAATTTACTAACAACGTTGGTCATCAAATAAAATGATCACTATTAAAAAATTAATTCTCTCTTTATTGCATTGAAGCAATTAATTCTTGCAGCGGAATAACATGAATAAAAAAACATCAACTTTACTTCTTTATAGAAACCTTACTGTTACTTTATCACTTTTCTACACAGAATCTCGTTGGAAAATTTTGCTAAAAGAAAACAGTGAAAAAAATATGTATAAAAAACAGTAAAAGAGCTTATGTAAATAAAAAAGAACAAAAACTGGGCGGCACTTAGTGGCCCAGCCGCTCTCAGCTCTGCCGCGTGCAGGCGACGGCCAAAACCGGCCCAACGGCCAGCCAGTGGCCCGCGCGCTCTCTCTGCGCGCCGCACGCTCTCTGGGTGTAGTTGCAGCCCAGCAAAACGGCCCATAGCCCGCACTCGGTTCCGGTGCTCCTGGCGCCCCAGCCGTCGGATCTTAGGGTTTTGATAGGATGGTCCAGCGCGACCCTCGCGGGATCAAGACCAGGACCCCCGAGCCCTCCCCCCCGCAACCCTAAACCACTCGCCCCCATTTCCCCTCTCTGTCCCGCGAGCGCCTTGCTCCCTGGCGGCGCTCTCCACGAGGTGAGGCGGCCGCGCCGCCCGGCCCAGCGCCAGCGGAGAGCCCCTCCCTCTCTCTTCCTTCGACCTTTCTCTTCTCCACCTTTCTCCCCCTCACCTCAAACGAGCATCAGCGAGGCAGAGGGACGACGGCTCCCCCCACGGGCTCCTTGGTGGCGTGCGCCTCCACCCGAGGGTGGGTGCGCCGCTGTCAAGTGGCCACGGTGGGGAGATCTTGGTCGGCGCGGCCGATGGAAACCCCTTTTTTGTTTTGGATTTCTACTCTGTTTTCCGCTTTGGGGAGGGAAAATTGGGGTTTTCTTTGTGGGATTTGAGCTAGGGTTGCAGATCTGATGGTGGGTTCTTTCCTTTGAATATGGATCGATTCTTAATCCGGGGAAAAAGGGATCTAGGGCTTAGGGTTTTTATTTTCTTTATCCCATATGGGATCGTGTTCTTCTTCCCGACCTCGGCTTGCCGATGCGTCGGGATCGAGAGGAACGGCGCGGCGGCGCTTCTACAAAACCCTAGCCCTCTTACTTTTCTTCTTTTCTTTTGGATTTCTTCTACCTCAATTAGATCAACCAAACTAGCAGGCTCTGATACCATTGATAGAACTGCTAGGACCTCTAGTGGTAGATCTAGGGGGTAGACGATAGAGAGAGCCTTACCATCAGCTTTTGGGGTCGACAATGAGCTCGCCATTGAGCTCGTCGGAGTGGCAGCGGCGGTCAGGGGTGATTCCCGCCGCTATAGCGCAAGCCAGATTGGTGGCTATGGGTCTAGGGTTTTCGGTGGGGAGAGTGGGCACGATAAACCTTGGCGTTCGTGCCCCCGCCCACCTCTTTATATTGCGCTGTGCGACGGGGGCCCACCAACGATTGCGATGTTGGGCGTCCCCGATCAGGGCGCGAGATCAAAGCGTTCGGGCCGTTGGGACGAACGTGGGAGATCAACCTAACAAGCTCCCGTCGTCGCGCCGCCTTGACTCCCTGCAGCTCGCGCCGCCACGCTCCACGGTGAATGCCTGCCCTTCCCTCTAATCTCACTAGAGGCACATGCATATGGCTCGCTGCAACCATGACAACACCGCCAGCGAACTCGTTGTTGATGCTACCACCGGCACGACGATGCTACATCGGTGAGGGTGGATGCTACAACTCGTCATCGTTGCAATAGATGAAGGTCGGGATGTTACCAACCAATAAATGGGTTTTGAGATTTTGCTACGGGGCGATGCTACAATAGTAGTAATTTTTTGCTATTTTTGTTTTATATTTTGCTATAATAGCACAAAGTATTTGCTACGATGTTTTTGACGAAAGTCTCCAACAAAATCGGTTTTGCTACGCTAGGCACCGGCGATTTCTCCGGCGAGGTCGTTCTTTTTGCTACATTAGCACTTTTTTTGCTATCATTGTTTTGCGACTTTGCTACAATAGCGTAACGTTTTTGCTACACGGTATCCGATGAGATCTACCGGCGAAAGTCTCCGGCGAGGTCGGATATGCTATGTTAGCCCAACTTTCTTGCTCTCCAGCGAAATCTCTGGCGAGGTCGAGTCTATTTTTCTATTTCTAGACTGAACCGTTTTCTGCTACATATAGTAAAAACGGGACTATTTATAGCAAAAACACGCATGTTTATAGCAAAAATAGGATTAGAGGCTTTTTTGGGAGGCACCGATGGTGATGACCGCCGCCAGGAGGAGCAGCAGCAACGGCGGCACGGTGAGCATGGTGAGGGCAAGAGTGGGGGGCGGTGGGTCGCCATTGCGAGCGAGCGATGAGGTGAGGGAGGAGGCCTCTGCGGGGCGGTGCTAGCTGCGTTCATTTGTAAGCGAGCTGAGACAGGGTCGTATCTCATCTCACTCAAGTGTCGCCTAGGGGACCCGGGGATATTTAGAAATTATCCCCAGGGAACGTGTAGTGCTACCCAGCTAATTTAGGTTGTCCATTCACTCAGATCTACGAGACCGCAAATGACCATTTGGGCTGATCCACTAATAGGGGTGGCTAGCTAGGGTTTAATCCTAACAAAACCGAATCCAAAGCTTTTACAGCCGTTAGCCCAAACCAGCTTAAAGTTGCAACGGAGAAAAAACAACGAGACAAGGACGTCTACTAGAAATATTGAGCAACAAAGCCGCCGATACACTGGAGCACTTCGATGGAAGATGGACGTTCCTAGAGATTGGTCACTTGATGCAAACCGGTACATTGCTTCTTACCCGTAGGATGAGGGGGGAGTGTGATGATAAAATCAATGATTGAAGTGGTATGAGAGGAGCTAATAAAGACTATGTATTGACATTACTGACACGATTACCACCCTCCACTAGTACACAACAGGCTTTTGCACACGGTGGAAATAGTCCTTTGTACACGGTGAATCGAACCCCTTCACTAAACGTGGGTGGGCGATGTGCGTCTAAAGCACATATAATTTTCTTAAACACGTGCAAAAGGTGGATCGCTCGCAGACAAGAGCATTGACACATGTTTTTGTACGCTTAACCGTAAGCGGATTTGAAGACCGAAAACGGCGAATTTTAAAATAGTGTATATGTTCAACTTGGTTGGCACACGGTTGTTCAATACAGACTATGCTTATTTCAAGCATTGCACATGATTTAGCTTGCAACAACAAATGATACCAGAAGAAACATGTTGCATATGTATACCAGCCATACCCAACAACCCATAACTCAACATTGCATACAATACATTAGCAAAACTGGATTCTATTTGGTTGTATATTTCATACACCACATGCATACATGTATTTCGACATAGATTCAATTGATACCTATATAAATAAGATAGCTACAGAAATAATTCTTGGTTACGTCGTTGTCGTCATGACAAGTTCTGTTGGCATGATCTTCCACAACACATATGGTACTAGCCTATTTGTTCAAAACCTTCAGTGTAATCTTCTTGTGACCTTTTTGATATTCTGGTAACACTGCATGGGACAGTCTTAAAAAAAGTACTCTATGCAGTGCTACAGAACAACACAATAGCGACGGTTGGAGGCATATCACGTGGATTGGAATGCTTTTGAACTATTTTTACATAGAAATAGAGAAGTTAGTTAGTGACATGTTTAAACAAAAATAGATCAATTTCGGACTCTAAGCATAGATATTTACTAGTATCCTTAGAGTTGTTGCATCATATTAAAGATTCTTGACTATACTAGCCCTCCTGACCCTAATCTCGATAAAGTTGTTGGCTTCCTCAAGTGCATGACACAAATATATCTTTGGAGTTAGAATAAAAACATAGAAAAGATAATAAATAAATGCAAGTTCAAATGATTTGTATTCTTACTCAGAAGTGCTATGGCAAGGCTAAGGAAGTCAAATTTGTATGTAGTGTCACCAAAATAGCATCCCTATTATAAGATAACTAGCATGGTGGCCCTCGCAAATGCGAGGGCATCATACATTTAGAATTTTTTTGGTATCAGCCGTATATTTATAAAAAGTTGTATGTAGTGATTCAAATTATAAGCAGGGTCCAATCCATTTGAGAAATGGACATCCGGTCCAATCTATTTTAGAAATGGACTTATTTTTTTATGATCTTTCGAATGAAATATAAAATTAGATTTGCTTCATGAACTAAAATTATATATATATATGTATATTATCCTCATAAATAGGTTTGTAAGTCAATTTTACTGATGGATATACGATACTCGAGGTACATGAGTATGATAAAATGATATGGGTATGATTTTGTACGCGTGGGCATGTAAACAAATTATCTATGGGCTAGATATGTCTATGATCTTATTAATCATATATACATATAAATCTTATTACCTTATTTAGCTAATTTGTTACATGGTTTACCTTATTAATTGTTAGATAATTCAACATCTCATTCTTGTTCTAGGTGACACATGAGCATTGGTAGATATATCACATAGGTGATTATACTCTAAATCAATATTTATTACTCCCTCCGTCCGCAAATAAGTGTACTTCTACCTTTGTCCTAAGTCAAACATAGTAAAATTTGACTAACTTTTTAGGACAACGTATCAACATTTATGACACTGATTGGTTACCATTAGATTTATTTTCAAATCTAGTTTCATAATATGTCAATTTGGTGTAATATATGTTTCTATATTTCTCTATAAAATTGGTCAAATTTGATTATGTTTCACTTAGACAAAAACTAGATGTACACTTATTTGTGGACGGAGGGAGTATCTAGTTGGTGTTCTAAAATTAAAGTGTGGAGCATATTTTTGTGTTATATTTTTATATGATAAGTTTTTTATTTTATTTAGAACATACTATTATCACATGCTTAGATGAACCGATGAAAATCTCTAACAATCCGACCATCGCATGTATTTTTTCTCATGTGTATCTTCATGTGTGGGTACTGGGTGTTCTCCTGGATATGAGGATGTTTACGTTGCTAGAAAACATGTATAACTCGACATGTTATTCATGGGTAATGATGAACTAACAATCGTGGTTTGTTTAGCTACAACTTTGTAGATCTACAAGTTTTAATATGTTTGGTTACTATTATGATGCTCTCTTTGTTTCGTTCTTGATTATAAACAACTATAAGGACCTACCGGTTGTAGTTTATTAATTTAAATAGTCCATTAGGACGACTATCCAATGTTTTCTAGAATTTCCAGGATATCTTTTTCTTCACATTGTGCTATCATAATAGGGTATCATCTATGTTAAATTTTGGTAAAATTGAGGCCCATTCAACATTGCACGGTTCACGCCAAGATTTAATTTTTTCTCTTTTTGGCTCAAGCCATAATATAAAGTTTTTTCACATGATTTTTTACACGCTTGTATTATAAATCATTATCTATATGCTGGTATATCTTTTTGATTTTTATTAATCTTTAGTTTATTTTAAATTAAAAGTCATCTAGCAAAGACGAGTTCCAAATCGACGGGCTCGCATTAGAATCATCACAAATACACTATATTGTACTACCACAATATGATAATCAGCCTACCAAAACATCTTATATTATGATACTCCCTTTATCCTGAAAAGAATGTCGATTTTTTTTCTCAATTCGAATGTATCTAAACATTATTTAGTATATATGTACATCCAAGTTTAGACAAATTTGTGATAGGGGTACAATCGTACATAGGCAGTATACATTTTGGTAGATATATTTATATTTTTTTCATATCTCTAAGAGAACTAAGCTCTCTTGAATTGAATGTCCCTCCTTGCTCGTGACATGTCCTTTTGGATGGGTTCCCCTGCTCGCTCATGTGGTATGCTAAGTCGCCAGCTAAGGCCCAAGTATATGTAGACAACAGCCTGGTGGTGTGTTATGGATGTTAATTTTTTATTTATCTCGCAAAACAGATTAATCAATTATATATATTAATTTTTCAATAATTATATAAAAATATTCTATAGACATGTGTAATCTTCACATCTAACAATAAAAATGTTCGCTTAGTACAAATTAAAAACACATATTTTTAAAATGTTCATCAATCTAAAACAAATCTCACATGTCTGAAAAAATATTCACGTAATTTTTAAAAACCCTCATGAGGTTGAAAAAAGTTAATCGGATGGAAAAAAGTCCAACATGTCTAAAAAAGGTTCACGTAAAATCAAAAACTATTCCCAAAAATATTCAAAGGTCTGAAAAATTCTCATGGGTGAGGAAAACAATGTTCAAATAATTCTAAAAATACCAACTACTAAGCTCCCTTGAATTGAATGTCCCTCCTTGCTCGTGCATGTCCTTTTGGATGGGTCTAAGTCGCCGGCTAAGAGCATCTCCACTCGTTGGCCGAACCCAGGCCGAAAATTGATCCGTTTTTCGGCCGGACAGAACTAGTTTTCGGCCTGGGTACGCCCATTTTTCCACTCGCGTATCCAGGCCGAGTTTCCAAGTTCGGCTAAAATTTATCAAAGATGGGCGAATTTTATTAAGTTGGGCGAATATAGGCGGATTACATCAAACTTAAACTAAAGTAGTACATACTAAACTTAAAAAAGGCCGCCACCATGGCCTCCGTCGGTGCCTTCGCCATCCTACATGCCGAAGTTGCTGTAAAACGCCGTGTAGTCGGGGTCGGCGCGACCATCATCCTCGCCGCCGTCGTCGTCATCGTCGCTCGGCGGCTGGTTTTAGCGGGAGCACCCCTGGCCTGGATCGCCGTACCTCCATGGCTGGTAGGATGGGCCTACGTCCTCCTCGTCGTTGTCTAGGACGTAGAGCGGGGCGCCCTGGTAGGCGAGCTCACGCCCAGACAACGCCCGACGACGGGCGGCCTGCTCCTCGGCCTGCTGCTGCAGGCCGAGGATGTGTTGCCGCTCCGCCTTCTCCCAGTCCTTCCTGGACCATTCCAGGATATCCGGCGAGGAGGGCTCGACCGGCGGCAGCGGCGGCGTCTGTGGCGCAGTGTCGCGGAGCGACTACTCCAGCGCCATCTTCAAGGCGGCGTTTTCGGCCGGCGCCGAGCCTTCTGTCTTGGGGCGGCGTAGGCGCAGGTGGCCGGTTGGTACGCCGTTGTCCGCGGCTCGCCGATGACGATGTCGCGCGAGCGCGTTCGCGGCGGTGAGCGCGCAGGCGACACCGCTTCACGCTTGACTGTCGTCGGCGTGCGAAGCGGCGATGTGCCGAAAGAGTGGGACGATCTCATGCTCACCATCCTCCTCGGCGCCCAGTTCGCCGGAGCCCGCCGACCCGACCTGGCCGCCGGCGTGGGCGGGAGGGAGGATGACGACGACTCGGCTTCCGTCACTGACTCCGCGGGTCCACGGGCCGCTTTGGTTTTTTTTCGCCGACTTCGCTGAGTCCGGCGTTCCCAGGACGTACCCGGAAACCTGGGTTCGGCCTGGGTAGTCCGGACCAAAATTGGCCCAAATCCGCCGAAAACAGGTCCTTGGGTACGCGACTGGGCCAATTTTCGGCGTCCGGACCGAAATTCGGCGTCCAAATCAGCCTCCTGGGTAGGCGAGTGGAGATGCTCTAAGGCCCAAGTATATGTAGACAACAGCCTGGTGGTGTGTTATGGATGTTAATTTTTTATTTATCTCGCAAAACAGATTAATCAATTATATATATTATTTTATCAATAATTATACAAAAATATTCGATAGACATGTGTAATCTTCACATCTAACAATAAAAATGTTCGCTTAGTACAAATTAAAAACATATATTTTAAAAAATGTTCATCAATCTAAAACAAATCTCACATGTCTGAAAAAATATTCACGTAATTTTTAAAAACCCTCATGAGGTTGAAAAAAGTTAATCGGATGGAAAAAAGTCCAACATGTCTAAAAAAGGTTCACGCAAAATCAAAAATTATTCTAAAAAATATTCAACGGTCTGAAAAATTCTCACAGGTGAGGAAAACAATGTTCAAATAATTCTAAAAAATTAAGTTGGTATAAAAAAATGTTCACGGTCATAAAAAATCTCATTGGTTTGAAAAAAAGTCAGGTAATTTCAAAATACTTAGTCAAACTGTATAGTTTGACAATGACCATGAAGCTAATAAGATGCGGAGAAATTCAGAACAGAGAAACTACAGACAATTTTATCGATATATTATACTCCCTCCGTTTAAAATATAAGATATTTTAGATTTATGAAAATAAATGTAGACCTTTTTTATGTCTAGATTCACTCCAAATCTAAATAAACCTACGTACTAAAAGAATTCTGAATACATTTGCTTCACAAAGGTAAAACATCTTATATTTTTAAACATAGGGAGTATTAGTTATTAATTAAAGCTGAGAGCAACGTCCAATCAACACAAACACGGCACGTATAGCACGGAAGTAAGAAATTCAGAAAATCACAGTGGGGTAGCGGCTACATCGCACACAGTAAGCACTCAAAGCCGCGCGCGTACGCGGGCATCAGTGCCCCCCGCCGTGCTTGTTGTCTTTGTCGTGCTTGTGGCCGTGGCCGTGGCCGTGCTTGTGGAGGCGGTGCTCCATGGCCTCCTCGCGGTGCACCACCTTGGCCTGGTGCAGCTCCATCTCCGCGGCGGCGACCTTGGCCTTGCCGCGCTCGTGCGCCAGCTCCCGCTCGTCGTGCGACCTCGCCGTGGCCGCCTCCGCCTTCTCGGCCACCTTGGCCCGCGTGATCGCCGCCTTCGCCTTCATGGCGCTCGCGCCGTCCTTCATCTTCTCCTTCGCGTGCTGCATCTTGCTAGATCTTAGACTGGTGTAGTTTCTCTCTATCTCTTCTTGTTGCTGCTGCTTTGCTCTCCTTCTCCGGCTGCTCGAGTAGGGTTTATATAGGCGGACATGACAGGTGCTGCAGGTGGAGCAATCATGGAGGTTGTCGACGCGTGGATGGCCAGCTGCTCGCGGGTGGAGGCAGTTGACAAGGACGTGGTGTCGGCCGACATGGATGGGGGAACAGAAAAAGGAGAGGAACAAGTGGACGATGAAAAAGCTACCAGTTGTAGTAAGATTACCACGAATCAAATGCTGCGTCGTGGATGGATCAGCCGGACAAGCGAACGTGCATGGCCACATCGTTATCCATCCTGAAGTCGACCAGCAATTGACTAGAACAAGTCTCTGGGTTCACAAGAGTCTGACCAGCAATCCTTAGACAAGTTTGGTACACATTGTAAGGTTAGACTTCCCCAAATTTTTAGAGCATCGTTTTGTAGAATGTACTCCCTCCGTTTCAAAAATATAAGACGTTTTAGGTTTGTGAATGAAATGAATCTAGACCTATTTTAGTGTGTAGATTCATCTCAAAGTTGAGTGAATCTACATACTAAAACAAGTCTAGATTCATTTTCTTCACAAATCTAGAACATTTTATATTTTGAAACGGAGGGAGTAGCGTATTAGAATTTGTTGTAGCAGGCTGTCTTATGACAAGAACATCAAATACACTATGACTTTTTTTAGATCAAAATACACTACGACTTATGGAGCATTTTTTCGTATTGTAGAAATATGATTGTATGTTAGGGGTGACCCCTTGGGGTGGCCCGATCTTTCACGAATTCCGTGAGAATCGAGGGGAAAGGGGATGAAATCCATGAACACACACGCGAAAAACTCGATGAACACACACACACGCGAAAACACGATACAAGCCGATAGCTCACGCCGGTGGCAACCGGTCCAACACAATCCCTAGGATCGGCGTTGGGCAAGACACTCTCCCACGACCGACAACGGGGGTGAGAGGCTTGATGATATCTTGACTACTTGGGCACGAGACACCGAGATCCCAAGGACTTGTACAATTTAAACGCACGAGGCAAAATCCAAGAGGTTTGTGGATAATTTGGTGCTCCTTGTCAAGGAGCATGAGACAAATAGTTGATAGATCCTCAAGGGGTGTCTTCAACTACAATTATCCAAGTCTAGGGTTTACAATAGAGGGTGGGCTATATATAGGCCAGCCACATAAACAGGGGTAGTTTAGGTACGAAACGGTAAAGTCTAGGCGAAATAAGGAGTTACACGGGCCCAGCCCGAAAGTTGACTTGTCTTAGGAGATTTCCGGCGAGGGGTCCGGCGGCGCCGGGGTGGTCGCCGGAAATTCCGGCGGTCGCCGATATTTCCGGCCGCGAACCGGAAGGGCTTACAGAACATGCTTTCGGTCGTCGCCGGAAGATTCCGGTCGTCACCGGGATTATCGGCGAGGAGGCCGGTCGACCGGGCCTGTCGCCGAAACTTCCGGCGAGGGAACCGGTCCGCCGGGCCTGGCGCCGGTTTGCTCCGGCGAATCTCCTCGGGCTGCCTTTGGTCCCTCCCTTGGCAATGCTTCAGTGGGTTCATAGCTGAGAATGCACAGGGTTTGCGAATGAAGTAGCAAACCATCCAATGGTGTATTGAAATCACACGAGGAGAGGAGCGAGTTAACCTTAGCTTGTAGGAGCTTGTCCTGAGCACGGATCATCGGTCCACTTGGGGGACTAGTTGCTGGGGATGCAGACGCATCCGTAGGACGGGCTGCATCAGCTCCCCCCCTTAGGAAAGAGTCGTCCTCGACTCTTCAACCTTCTCAACTTCATCTTCTCCATGGTAGGGTGAAAGGTCCTTGACATTGAACGTCGGACTCACAAGGTACTTTGATGTTGGAATATCGATGATATAGGCGTTGTTGTTGATTCTTTTGAGGACCTTGAAGGGACCATCTCCCCTTGGTTTGAGCTTGGAGTCGCGATTATTGGGAAAGCGGTCTTTGCTCAAGTGTATCCACACAAGATCGCCCTCTTCAAAGATCATCTCTTTCTTGTTCTTGTTTAGCCGTGATGCTTGGCGAAGAACTTGTTGCTCGATCGTAGATCTTGTGTCTTCATGTAACCTTTTCATTGCTTGGGCACGCTTGTCAACGTCCATGTTGGTGCGGTCGTGTAGCGGAAGAGGTAATATGTCGAGCGCGGTGAGAGGCTCGAACCCATAGACGATCATGAACGGGCTCCTCATGGTGGTGGAGTGTTTTGCGCGGTTGTAGGCGAACTCGGCATGTGGGATGCATTCCTCCCAATCTTTAAGATTCTTATTTATCAACACGCGGAGAAGTGTGCCAATGCTTCGGTTGATGACCTTGGTTTGTCCATCAGTTTGAGGATACGAGGCGGACGAGAATAGAAGCTTGATGCCGAGCTTGGCCATGAGGGTTGTCCAAAAGCAGCTCATGAATTTGACGTCGCGGTCGGAGATGATTGTTCTTGGTACACCGTGTAGCCGAATTATTTCCCTGAAAAACAAATTTGCTACATGTGAAGCATCATCGGTCTTATGGCACGGAATGAAGTGCGCCATTTTGGAAAAACGATCCACTACCACAAATATAGAATCATGTCCACGCTTAGATCTAGGAAATCCTAACACAAAGTCCATGCTAATGTCCGACCAAGTTGCATGAGGAATAGGTAGTGGCATATAAAGACCAAAGGGGTTAGACTTAGACTTAGCTTGGATACATGTAGTGCATCGTTGGACGTGGCGTTCCACGTCGTGCTTCATCTTCGGCCAAAAGTAGTAGTGGATAGCATGTCATATGTCTTGTCATGGCCGAAGTGACCCATAAGGCCTCCACCATGGGACTCTTGAAGAAGCAAAATTTGGAGAGACGACTTCGGAATGCAAAGCTTGTTTTGTTTGAAAAGAAAACCCTTATGCAAATAGAAATCGTCAATCCCTTTGTCCATTGAACACTTGGCAAAAATTAGTCCAAAGAATGGGTCGGACTCGTACAACGATTTGATGTCATCAAGACCCAAGACATTTACTTCGAGTCGCATAAGAAGGTTTGTGTTTTTGCGCGAAAAGGCGTCTGCTACCACATTTTCTTTGCCCTTCTTGTACTTGACAATGTAAGGAAAAGATTCCATGAACTCAACCCATTTGGCGTGCCTTTTACTCAAATTGGCTTGTTCCTTAAGATATTTTAACGACTCATGGTCGGAATGGATGATAAATTCTTTGGGCCAAAGGTAGTGTTGCCACACTTGAAGGACACGAACCAAGGCAAAAATATCTTTGTCATAAATTGGATAGTTAAGGCGTGCGCCATCAAGTTTCTCAGTATGGTATGCAATAGGACGCCCATTTTGCACAAGGACGCCTCCAATGCCAATACCACTAGCGTCACACTCGATCTCAAAAGTTTTTGTGAAATCCGGTAAAGCGAGGAGTGGTGCTTCGGTGAGCCTCTTTTTGAGCTCATCAAACGCTTTTTGTTGTGCTTTGCCCCAAACGAATGTGACATTTTTCTTGGTCAATTCATTGAGAGGGCAAGCAATGGTAGAAAAGTCTTTCACAAAGCGATGGTAAAAACCGGCCAACCCATGAAAACTGCGAAGTTCACTAACATTGGTAGGGATGGGCCAATCTCGTATGTCCTTAACTTTTGAGACATCGACTTCAATGCCATTAGAAGACACAACAAAACCAAGGAAAATCAGTTTGTCTTTTGCAAAAGTGCACTTTGGGAGATTAGCATAGAGCTTTTCATGACGAAGGATTTGAAGGACCTCCTTAACATGAGTAACATGCTCATCTAGTGACTTGCTATAGACAAGGATGTCATCAAAGTAAACAACGACACTCTTCCCAATGAGAGATCTCAAAATATGGTTCATGAGGCGCATGAAGGTAGATGGGGCATTTGATAAGCCAAAAGGCATAACCAACCATTCATAGAGACCAAGCTTGGTCTTGAAGGCGGTTTTCTACTCATCACCTTTGGCCATGCGGATTTGATGGTAACCACTACGAAGATCAATTTTCGAAAATATAGTGGCTCCACATAACTCATCAAGCATGTCATCAAGGCGCGGTATAGGATGTCGATAACGCACGGTGATAGCATTGATTGGACGGCAGTCCATGCATAACCGCAACGTATCATCCGTTTTTGGCACGAGAATCACGGGTACCGCGCTTGGGCTAGTGCTTACTTGGATCAAACCTTTGGAGACGAGTTGGTTGATTTGTCGTTCTATCTCCTTCGTCTCTTCCGGCTTCGTGCGATACGCGGCGCGGTTTGGGAGTGGAGCACCGGGTATGAGGTCGATGCGGTGCTCGATTCCGCAAAGAGGCGGTAGTCCATGAGGAAGCTCTTCGGGGAATACATCTTGGAATTCCTGCAAAATAGCCATCAAAGAAGGAGGAACATTTGTCAAGTCATTAGTTCCTTGCGCTAGTCCCTTGCATACAAGGACATAGTGCAAGATGGATGGGTTGTTCCGCACTTCTCTCATCTCACTTTTCGTGGCAAGAAGAACACTCTTTGTTTTTTCACTCGAGTTTGGTTTGTGGCTCTCACTCACTATAGTGTGGTTCTCTCGCTCACCGCTCTTCTCACAAGGTGGTTTTGTGTTTTTCGCCCTTGCTAAAGCCTTTGCATTGTCCGCAATTATTTGGCTAGGAGTCATTGGTTGCAAAACACAAGTCTTTTCAAGCCATTTGAAGGTATAAGTGTTTGTGTGACCATCATGCAAAGCACGCTTGTCATATTGCCACGGCCTTCCTAGCAACATATGGCAAACCGTCATGGGGACCACATCACATTCCACCGTGTCTTTGTATGGTCCAATTGAGAACGTTACCGAGACGGTGTGCTTGATCTTAACGGACCCTTGGTCACTTAGCCATTGTATATGGTAGGGATGCTTATGCGGATGGAGGGTGAGGTTGAGTTTCTCACATAATTCTGTGCTTGCAAGATTGTGGCAACTCCCTCCATCGATGACAACTTTGATGGACTTCCTATTGATACTGGCACGAGTTTGGAAGATGTTTGATCGTTGGTCTTCAATCTCATTGACTTGAGTAGTTAAGACCCTTGTGACGACAAGCGATGGACTTGCGTCATGCTCACACACAAGTAGTTCTTGGTCATCTTCCAAATGTTGCCTTGCCATTGCTTCCTTGACCCTTGCATCAAACTCATCTTCACTCAAGTATTCTTCATTGCCATTGTCGTGGATGAACAAAACTTTCTTGTTTCCACATGCGGCCGACTTGTGTCCTTTGCCTCCACACTTGTAGCACTCACCATTGAATGGTTGTTCATCCTTTGTGTATTTGCCACTTGGGGGCGGTTTTTCCTTGAGGAAGTGTTGGCTTGAAGGGAAGCTTGGTGGTACTTGATGAGATTCCACTTGGTGTTGTTGTAGTAGTGGTTGGCGCTTGCTTGTATGTGAAGTACGTCTTTGGCTTGTTGTACTTGATATTATCTTGCACTTGACGCACGTCTTTTGATGCTATGTGTACAAGCTCAACCATGTTGTTGTACTTTTGGAACTCGGTGATGCGCTTGATTGGATGGTTCAATCCATTGAGGAAACGTGTCATTGCTTGTTCATCACGCTCTTCAATGTTGGCAAGGATCATGTTGAGCTCCATTTGCTTGATGTACTCTTCCACGGTCTTTGTCCCTTGACTAAGCGTTTGAAGCTTGTTGAAAAGGTCACGCGTGTAGTGCGAAGGAACAAAGCGGGATCTCATATGAGCCTTCATATCTTGCCAAGTTGAGATTGGAGGCTCTTATTTTGCTTCACGAGCGAGTTGGACGTGTTCCCACCAAAGGTTGGCATACTCATCAAACTCGAGGGATGCCATGGCCATCATCTTCTCATTGCTATAGGTGTGCATGCGGAAGATCTTGTCAACCTTGAGTTCCCACGAGAGATATTCTTCGGGTTCATTGGAACCGGTGAACTTGGGCATGGTAAATTTGAGCTTGCCGAAAGTTTCTTCTTCATTGTGGTTCCGGTGTCGGCGGTTGCCATGATTTTGGCGGCCATCTTCATCATCCGATCTCTCATGTCTTGCTTGGTGATGGTTGCGTTGCACTTGCGGTTGTTGAGGTACCGCGTTTGGTGGAGGAACTTGATTTTGACGATGAGCTTGGGGAGCTTGCTCGTTTTGTTGGCGCGATTGAGGACGAGGAGGAGGTTGTTGGTCCTCACGACGAGCTTGGGGAGCTTGCTCTTGTTCTTGTCGTGGTTGATGCTGATGAGCATTGTCTTGCGCCATGTGGTGAGGAGGACGACGAACCGCTTGCGCAAAGGGCTGCTCCCATTCTTATTGATGTGGAGGAGGCTCGTCATGATGATCATGTTGTCGACGTTGACGTTCATGTCGATGATGACGCCTTGGTGGATCTTCGAGTGCTTCACGCCGACGGCGATTTTGTTCGTCCACTTCGGATGCTTCACTTGTTGTTGAAGGAACATGTCATTGGCTATGGGCTTGGTGGTCCACGTGAGGTTACTCTTGTTGAATCACAAGTGCCCTTGGTTGTGGACGGTTCGCTTCATGTCTTGGAGGTCTTGCGGAGAGGTCACCATCATAGCTTGATGTTGCGGCGTGTCGCGGAGACGGTACCGCTTGAGAAGAGCTCATGGAGTGGAGGACGGGTCCATCCCGGTGCCTTGACGCGTGACGGCGAGGTGCGCTTGATTCACTCGAGGAGTGCCGTGACGAGCTTGAGTCGCGCCATCGTGGCCTTGCTAGCCCATCAATGGGGCGTTGAAGCTTCTCATCCGTTGTGGCGAGGGCGCGACCAAGAGCTTCATTTTGATGGCCGAGGTTGTGTTGCATGGCATGCATTTGTCTTCGGACTTCTTCGAAGCGGTTGTCGATGTTCTTGAATTCCACTCGGGCTTCGCTAAATTGCTCGTCTTGGCGCCGCTCAAGGGCTTCACAATGGTAGTTGAATTCTCCTCGGACCTTCCAATGATCCCATCTTGTCATGTATTGTGTGTCGTCCTCTAGAGGTGGTGGTGGTTGGGACGACTCGCCATTCCTGTCCATTATGCAAAGCCGACAAGGGTTGTATATGGAGAATAAGAACGCGGGGAGTTAGCCTTTTACCTCACCTTGGAGATTGTATCAAACCAATTACCACACAAGAGAGCTAATAGCTTGCAAAGTGAAATCGCAAAGAAACTCACACACAAATAAGCTACAACTCTCAAAGGCTTTTGGTGGAAGTTTAGGGTTGTGGATAACCAAACGAAACAATTCAAGCAAAAGGTTATTGTTCTACGTGGTAAAGAACCAAAGATCAAAAGCAAAAAGGATACGATCTACAAAAACACGGGAGAACGCACACGTGGAGATTAAAGGGGTTAGCACGACTATGAAAATGAGCACAAAAGGTCCTAACGAAGACTACGCTCGGTTGTCGTTTGCCAAAAGCGCATAAGCAACGGATTTGTGCACTTGTCTTGGCGCGCTCTTTTCCTCTCTCTTTTTGCTTACAAGCTTGATACTCTCTTTGTATTGGGAGACTATGTATCTTTATATTTTTTTTAATTCTTTTTCTCCCTTTCTATACTACTATGTTAACTTTTGTATTTTCCCTCACACTCTCACTTTCAAAAGGCAAGTGCACAATGCTTAGACAAACACAAAATGAGTTGCTCTCATAGGATAGATACACACCAAGGAAGATATGGGGCTGTCAAAGTGGCGCAAGTTATACCTTTGGTATTGTTGGCGACTTGCAACCGGTGATGTGGAAGATGTTCGGAAGTTGCGGTGTCGAGGAGCGCGTGATGTAGGGATTTGTGGAAGCTTGTTGTTAGTTTTTAGGGACACGCACGCGAAACCCGAACAAAGCAAGGGGAAAACAGTCAAAATCTGTGATGTGGAAAATTTTTGGCGCAGGAACCGGCGGCGCCGGGTCAGCCGCCGGAAATTCCGGTCGTCGGTCCGGTCTGACCGGAGCTGTCGCCGGAATTTCCAGTTGCAGAACCGGTTCGCCGGATCTGGCGCCGAAACCTGTTCGAGATGAACTCCAAAAAGTCAACTGAGAATTCCGTCAAAATTTCGACAAAATTGGGCTGGGGAAAGGTCAAGGGATGTAGATCAAGACCCAAAGCAACAGATCTATGGACCAAAACCACGAAAAAACTTACCAAATCCAGAGATCGATTCGAAGGCAATTTGGGGCTCTTTTTTTTGGGGGGGGGGGTTCGATTTTATGGTGGATAGAAGAAAAATTGAGGGGAAATTCGTGATCAACCTTGCTCTTGATACCAATATGTTAGGGGTGACCCCTTGGGGTGGCCCGATCTTTCACGAATTCTGTGGGAATCGAGGGGAAAGCGGTGGAAGGGGAAAGGGGATGAAATCCACGAACACACACGTGAAAACACGATACAAGCCGATAGCTCACGCCGGTGGCAACCGGTCCAACACAATCCCTAGGATCGGCGTTGGGCAAGACACTCTCCCACGGCCGACAACGGGGGTGAGAGGCTTGATGAGATCTTGACTACTTGGGCACGAGACACCGAGATCCCAAGGACTTGTACAACTTGAACGCACGAGGCAAAATCCAAGAGGTTTGTGGATAATTTGGTGCTCCTTGTCAAGGAGTATGAGACAAATAGTTGATAGATCCTCAAGGGGTGTCTTCAACTACAATTATCCAAGTCTAGGGTTTACAATAGAGGGTGGGGGCTATATATAGGCCAGCCACATAAACAGGGGTAGTTTAGGTACGAAACGGTAAAGTCTAGGCGAAATAAGGAGTTACACGGGCCCAGCCTGAAAGTTGACTTGTCTCAGGAGATTTCCGGCGAGGGGTCCGGCGGCGCCGGGGTGGTCACCGGAAATTCTGGCGCTCGCCGATATTTCCGGTCGCGAACCGGAAGGGCTTACAGAACATGCTTTCGGTCGTCGCCGGGATTGTCGGCGAGGATGCCGGTCGACCGGGCCTGTCGCCGAAACTTCCGGCGAGGGAACCGGTCCGCCGGGCCTGGCGCCGGTTTGCTCTGGCGAATCTCCTCAGGCTGCCTTTGGTCCCTCCCTTGGCGATGCTTCAGTGGGTTCATAGCTGAGAATGCACAGGGTTTGGGAATGAAGTAGCAAACCATCCAATGGTGTATTGAAATCACACGAGGATAGGAGCGAGTTAACCTTAGCTTGTAGGAGCTTGGCCCGAGCACGGGTCATCGGTCCACTTGGGGGACTAGTTGGTGGGGATGTAGACGCATCCGTAGGACGGGCTGCATCATTGTAGACCCAAGAAAAAAGGTGGTCTGGGATGGCGGATTTATACAAATTCAATATAAGTCTGATGTGCAAATGGTGGTGGAGACTTGAGGCAGATGATGGCCTTGGCGGGATTTCATGATAATAAAGTATCTAGGAGAGGAAAGTATCTTTTCTATCAAGAAAATACCGAGAGATTCTGCCGGTTGGAATGATATGTTGCTAGTAGAAGAGATTTATCTCAAAGGTCGATATATTATTGTGGGGAATTGACATATGACTAATTTTTGGGGTGATGCTTGGTTTGGTCAGATACCACTAAAAGACACTCACCCTAAATTGTTTGACATCTGCACCAATTCTAATCCTTTAGTTGCAGATGTGGCAGTTATAGGATGGAATTTCCCTTTTAGGAGATGGCCAAATGTTATGATTAAGATTCGGATAAGAGAACTCCAGTCAGCTATGAGAGTTCTAGTTTTGTCTAGGAATAAAGATAGCCCTAGATGGAAATGGTCTAAATCTGACAAGTTCACTATTAGATAGATTTACAAACAGCTGTCCAGTAATGGGGTTGATAGATCTTTTAGACATCCTTGGAGGGTTAAGATACCTATAAAGATCAAAGTCTAGCTATGACTCATTTGGCACAATGCTATAGCTGTTGGAAATATAAGCAATAATCCATACGATTTAATCTGAATAATAAACTGATAAAGCATGATCATACAAACAGTAGTAAAACTAATCATGCAGGTCAACAAAATAGATGAACAGATTACATCTATACAAGACAAACCTATCACATCTATGCCAAACGCTAGAACTAGAAACTCTAGCATAATTCGAAAGAGAGAGATTGAGATCGCATACGATACAGTTGCGGCAGTAGCCGCAGCAGAGTTGTCGCTCATGTTGAGGTTGCCGAAGAGGTCGCTGAAGTCCGGGAAGAAGTCGTCTTTCGGGAACTCGTCGTTGGACGACGTCGTGGTTGCCAGTAGTCGCGCTTGAGCGCTCCCCAAAAACATGATCGTCCCTCACACGTACAGGTTCACGAGAGACGGGATTCTGGAGGCCTACTGTCCCGATCTGCAGTACACGCGTCAAGCCAGGATGGGAAAGACGAAAGCGGCGGCGCAAGGTTCTGGAGATAGGGGCGTGTGTGGATTGATTGCTTAAAAACTGGAAACGGCTGTAATTAACGCGCCCGTTAATGACTCATAAATAATTTTCCCAACCAGCCAAATAAAGCTCGGCTCGACGAGATTCTCGCAACCCGCGACGCGTGGTGTGGCGAGGCGGGCGGCGTCGGTGGAGGAGTGCGCGAGGGTTTCTCTCCTTGTCACACTTTACTGAGTGGTGCAACACTCTATTATATAAGGTGGTCCAACTCCCCTTCAACTAGCAATGTGAGACTAAACTTTAACACGACTAGCACAGCCATATGCTGTCATGCACAAGTGGACCAAAGAGAATTTCAGAATTTTCTAATAGGCCAACAACCCAAAACTCATCAAATTCCAACAATAGCCACCAAATACAACATGATGAAAAGAAATTGGGTGGGTATCCCAAAGTGTGCCTTCTTCCAAGAGGATAAAACTATCCATCATTTGTTTTTTACTTATATGGCGGCCAAATATGTCTAGAGTGTTTTTGCCCATTCAATTGGGGCTCAAACTCGTTTAGGTTCTCTCTCCCAACATTTCCGGTGGTTGTCCCAATTCTTGCCCGTTAGAAGGAACATACAAATTACACCTCTAGCAGCAGTGTAGTAGGCCATTTGGAATATAAGAAATTGTGCTTGCTTCGAAAAGAAGTTGATTTACTCTCATATTGATCTCCTTTTCTTTGCTTGTGTGTTAAAGAACTACCGGGCAGGTCTTCGTACCGAGACCGAGCAGGATATTATGCGCACCGGAGTGGCTGCGTTTCAAGACAATGCTATGGAAGGGATGACAAGAACAACTGATAAGAGCTATGTACTTCCTCTACTTCATATTACTCCGTACGTTAGCAAAGACAATCAAATTTCACAATGTTTGAACAAGTATATACTCCCTCCGTTTCAAAATATAAGATGTTTTAGTTTTGTGAAGAAAATGTATCTAAACTTCTTTTAGTGTGTAGGTTCACTCTAAACTTGAATGGACCTATATACTAAAAGTAGTCTAGATACATTTAACAAAAACATCTTATATTTTAAAATGGAGACTCCCTTCCATCCAAATTAATTGACTTGGTTTTATCTAGATTCGAATATACTTCCTCCGTTTCAAAATATAAGATGTTTTAGGTTTGTGAAAAAATGAATCTAGACTTTTTTTAGTGTGTAGATTCATCCTAAAGTTAAATGAACCTATATACTAAAACAAGTCTAGATTCATTTTCTTTACAAATCTAAAACGTCTTATATTTTAAAACGAAGGAAGTATCTAGTACTAAAATATGTCTAGATACATATGAATCTAGACAAATCTAAGTCAAGTAGTTTGGATTGGAGGGAGTATCAAAATCTACAATACCAGATATATATATCATATGAAATTACAATTCATTATGTCTGTAGTAGTACAGCTTTTGCATTAGTAATATTCGTATAGTTTTCTATATAATTGGTCAAACATAATAAAACATAACAAAATTTGAACTTGACTGAGCGGGGAGTAATAATATAAAATGGAAGAAGTAGTATTTATATAGCAAGAAATTTAAACTAGATGTATCGCCCTGGGTAGCGAGAAGGACTCCGTTTTTTTTAGAGAAACCCAATAGGAGTACATCGGCAGCTTTTGGGTTGGTGGACTACTGGGCCGACGCTTGTTGGGCCTCTTTATCCGGCTCAATCCAGTCCTCCGGTGAAAACATATGTTCCCTACTAGTAGTATTCAGAAAGAACATGAAAAATTCCGCACAAAAGAAAAACAGGAAAACAACACTAGATAGACACGTCTAGACGACGACGATTACAACCGGAAAACGGCGTGCTATTTTTCATGCACACGCTCTTCCTTCGCCTATATAAATGTCTCACTAGCAGGGCCGGCCCTTTGGGGGATCGGAGGGGCAGCCGCCCCGGGCGGGGGCCCTCCCAGGATATATGCTGCATATATATGTTATAATAGATCTTAGAAAACGATAAAAAAAATAGTAATTTTGAGTTTTCCATTGGGCTAGATTGGGCCCTCTAATTTTATAGACATACACGTACGTTTCAGATTTAGAGTCCATCACGGCCGCACGTATACATCTGCGATTAGATCAGCTATCCTCTTTGATCGCATTATACAAAGGCACGCCGCATCCCGCTTCCTGCCTCGACCTTGACTTAACGCTGCGCTGTCGATCATAGGAAGGCCTGCACGTGGCAAGCAGCAAGCCGCTGCATGTTGGTCAATCGTCGCCTATCGCCTCGCCCCTCGCCCTCTGCCTCTGTCTGTGGCATGTCTCTCGTCTTGCTTTGACCGTTCAGCGTCTGCAGGTCCGAATTCTGAATTTCTGACCTCAGTCTTCTGCAGTCTGACATTGCCCCTAATTTTTGTTCTAATTAGTTGTTCTTCTTTATATTTTTAGTGTGGTTAATTGATTATGGCACCTTATTCCGGTGCTAAGAAAAGTAAAAAAGAGAAAGGAAGAGCAAAATTTGATTGACTCACAGAGATGATCCCTTCATAAATTTTTAAAGAGTAACATGAGCACTTTGAAGAATCCAATTGAGTTAGCACTACTTCCTCCGTTTCGGTTTATAAGTCATTCAGGTGTATCTAGGTTATTAATTTGACCCATATAATATAAAAATTATATCATTGAAAAATACAAAGTCTAAAGTTTTCGATGATATACGTTTTATAATATATATATACCTCATATTAAGTTGCTCAATTTGACGACATAGAATTACACACAAAACTTGTAAACCGAAACAGAGGTAGTAGTTCTTGTTGAGGAACATACAAATATTGATCTAGAGGATATGATCGGTACAGAGGAGAATGATGACATCAACACGGGTAATAACAATGGAAGTGATCATGATATCACATTGTATTCATCTCCTAAAAAATCTGCTAGTGTTGATGAGGAACCAATTAGTGTGGTTATTTATGATCCGGCATCGAGAAAAAGTTATTGGACGAGATTGATATTGATTTCATTATCACCGACTTCGCTTCTAGGAATACACGGATAAATTTTGAAGGTAATATATAAACATTGTCATTTTTATATGAATATTCCAAATGAGTATACTTGAAGTATTTATTTTTCATCATTTCATTCTTGTATATAAAAAAATTAGGAAGGGGCCTAAAATTTTAATTTCGCCCCGGCCCCCTGAAATCTCGGGACCGGCCCTGCTCACTAGTCACCTCACGTATTACAGTTTGAGGTAGTATCAGAATTCAGAAGAGGCCATTCCAGCAGGGAACCGACCGGCTCCGTGTAGTGTACGCGTCGAGGAATTAGAGCATGCACGGTAAAACTCTTGGCCATGGCTGCAAGTTGTTCTAGACGAGGGTCAGCCTTGCCTCCGTGGTCAGAGGATATGGGGATATCGTCCTTCCTGTTGCGCGCGTCCCTCCGTTTTTGTTTTGATGTGTTAGAGTATATCACGGTTTAGACTATATTTGATAGTTTAAGTTTGTAATTCAATTCTATCTCTAGTAGTCTTCTTGCAAGTCTTCTAATACTATATAAACAATTCAAGGGCTCACGATGTAACCACAATCAATATCAATACAGTCAATATTCCGCAATTCTGCATGGTATCAGAGCGTATCGCTCCTTGGCCTAGGGTTTAGCCACCACCGCTTCCGCCGCGCCGCCCCCGGGGAGATCCTTCTCCGCCGGGGGCCGCGCAATAGTAGATTATATCTTATTTCGCTAAAATTTTCTCACCGGTCGTTTGACCGGCATTTCTTCTTCTTTCACCGATCATAGATCGGATTGCGTCGTCCACAACCACATGTCATCATCACGCACCTCTACTTCAACCTCGGCGTCGACTCATGTCCGGCAAATCATCGCCAACAATCGTGCCAAGGAGGCTCAGCGCGGCGCCCCAAGGGACGTCTTCACGCGCTGTGTCGGCTTCTCCATCCTCACGTCGTCACCACGCCAGCCCGTCTGCCAACATCGACCGGGACACACGTCCGCGAGTACGCGCCTCGCCATCAACAAAGGGCTGCACCTTCATTACTTGTGGTCATCATCGCTGACAACCATCTACACCAACAACATCGTCGCCGCCACCACCAATCATGGTCAACGTCAACACCAACAAAAAGTTCTTCATGAGCGACGCCGCACTTATACAAGCGGAAAATACGGGTCTAATCCCCGAAATCAACTACCGTAACAATTCAATCGCCATCAACACCTATCTCGTCGTCTTCGTCCACCACGACCTCGCCGCCAGAGTCGCAGTCTAACTTTTATTTTGCACTAAATTAATTTTCTTCTTGCAACTACTTCATCTACTCCGAAAAATCGGTAGACAACTTCTACGCACCAACCATTCACGGAGAATTTCTCTGATGCTCCCTCCGGCTCTGGCTCGCATGGCTCGTGATGGTCCTTGTCTTCGCACGTCCGATATTGGCAACATCGACGCGTGCCTTCATACCCGGCATGCTCCCGAGTTTGGCAAGCTCGACAAGGCGTGTCGCCTACCTCGACTACTCCAACTCCAGCTACATCTACCTCAACTACTACGGAAAATTCTTCAGGCTCAACGACGACATCGACCACAACAGAATGACATCATCAACTTCATCGAATTCATCAATGACGAATACATCATCAATGGCATCATCGACCACGACTACAATGCCCTACTTCCAGCTACATCGACATCGACATCCTCTCCCATCTCTGCCTTCGGATTATGCTCCAGTCAGACCGTTCGCATCACTACCGATCCGACTGCGGGGGAGTGTTAGAGTATATCATGGATTGTACTATATTTGGTAGTTTTAGTTTATAATCCAATTCTATCTCTAGTAGTCTTCTTGTCCCCCAAGTCTTCTAGTACTATATAAACAGCCCAAGGCTCACGATGTAACCACAATCAATATCAATACAGTCAATATTCTGCAATTCTATATGATGAACCCGTATGGGACCCGACATCGTGAGGAGATCTTTCCCTTGGTCGTTTGGAATTGCTAGACTGACAATATGCTGGGTCAGACTCAAGCCTCTGAGAGGTGGCCTTTTCCTGCTGTTTGACAGCCTTGGACACAAGGTCATAGACATGTTCCACAGTCGCGGGTGATCTATCCTGCTCCAGTAGGGTGTTGGCGACAGAAAATTGAGGATGGGTGTGGGCATGACTAGCCTTTTCTCACTGTCAATGTATGTCTTGGCTTGCGTCGGCTTAGAGGGAGCCCACCCAAAGTTGTGTCGTACACCAGGGTCGTTGACAACGTGAGCCGGAGCTTTCTTAGCCTTCTGCTGCTTGAGCAGAGTCTTGTACTCGGCCTCCATGGCTCTAGCTGCTTTAATCGATTTCTGCGCCTTGGCCAGATCTCGATCTAACTTTGCGTCTTGATCCACGATGGACTATGCTTCCTCCAGTAGCTGTTGGTGCTTCTCATCAAGCTGGACTACGTTCCGTATATGGGCCACAGTCATAGGCTCGATGAGCAAATTGCCGTACATCACTCTATCAGCTGGAGTGACTTGGGCCGCAGACGTAGATGCTAGTGGCGGCGGGTTTGGGGTGTTGGTGTTACTCGGACCGGTGTGAAGTTCTTGCGGCTGCTTGATGGTGTGTTATTGACGTGGGAGCTTCTTCTTCTTTAAATGCCCGGCAACAGCGCCAGAAAACTTGTTGATGGCGTGTGGTAGCGCTTCGTTGGGAGATCCCAAGAGCAAGGTGTGATGAGCACAGCAGCAAGTCTTCCCTCAGTAAGAAACCGAGGTTATCGAACCAATAGGAGAAAGAAAATGACTCAAAGGTGTTGCTAGCAACTTGGAGACCTGCACTACACAAACTCAAGACTTTGCCTCAACGAACAGTGAGGTTGTCAATCTCACTGGTTGCTGAAAAGAAAGGATTAACTATATGGTGTGGAAGGTAATAGTGGTTTACAGAAAGTAAACAGTAACAGAGGAAGATATATCGATGGTAAAGATTGGTCTGGGGTCCATAGTTCACTAGAGGTGTTCTCCTTAAGATAAACAAACATGGCATGCTAGGTAAACAAATTACAGCGATGCAATTGACAGGACTGAGCAAGGCATAACAATACAATACTAGACATTCATGATCCTATGAGATTTGATTGGGAAATACAACAAGATACATATACCTCCATCCAACTGCATCTATGACTAGTAATCCACCTTCAGGTTATCATCTGAACCCCCTACGGTATTAAGTTGCAAGCAACAGATAACTGCTTTAAGTAAAGTGTGTAAGGTAAATAGTCCACTTGTTCCATGAACAAGAGACAGTTTTTTTTCTCCCTAGTGGTAACAACACATCTACAACCTTTGAGATTTCTGTCACTTCCCTTAGATTAAATAGAGGCATGAACCCACTATCGAGCATAAGTACCCCCTCTTGGAGTCACTATCATCTACTCGGCCAAGATAGCTACTAGAAACGGAGAGCATGCAAGATCACAAACAACACAGACATGATAGAATCAATAAGACAAAATCATTAATTAATCTGACATAGTAATCTCAATATCCATCGGATTCCCGCAAACACAACATGCATGATTACAAATAGATGGTCTTGATCATGAATGGAGCTCACAATATCTAAACATGTTAGCACAAAGGAGGAGAAACAACCATCTAGCTACCACATGGACCCGTAGTCCTAGGTGGAACTACTCACGCTTCATACCGGAGGCTGGCATGATGATGAAGAAGGACTGCGGGATGATCTCCCCTCTAGCGGGGTGCCAGGAAGAACTTCAGATCCCCCGATCTAGGGACGATGGTGGCAGCGGCTACAGACTGTTTTGTGGAAGATTGATCGGGTACTTAGGGTTTTGGTATCGGAGGCTTCTTATAGGCGAATAGGCAAGGCAGGGGCACCCGGGGTGGCCGCACACACCCCCTAGGCGCGGGACAGGCCTGGCTGCGCGGCCAGGGGGTGTGGCCCCCTGGTGGCTCCCCTCTGTCTCGTATTCTGGCTCCGTGTTCCCCACGGTAGAATATTGACTTTGGCTTTTGTCCCGTCCAATTCTGAGAATATTGATTTTCTGCCTTTCTGGAACCAAAAACAGAAGAAAACAGGCAACTGGCACTCTGACATCTTGTTAATAGGTTAGTCTTAGAAAACATATAAAATACCTCAAAGTGTAGACAAAGCAAAGCAAAGTAGATACTAAACAAGCATGGAACATCAAAAATTATAGATATGTTTCTGACTTATCAAGCTTTTGTCCATTCTTCATCTCATTACATCATTCTTTCCTTACACCTGAAAATTTTCCTTCATACAAAACTTCACACAATCTTCATTAGCAACATTAGTGCATTCAAAAGATAATAGATCTTTGGGGTTTAGTTTTAAAACAGTAAAACTTTCACTAAAGACACAAGCTACTGTAGCAGTTCCCTCAAAAATCTCAATTTCCCAAAAAGAACCCCAAAGGAATCAATAAGCAAATGCAAATAATGGCAAAAATCTGTCAAAACAGACCAGCAGGTAGAAACTGATTTTTTCGAAGACCTTCTATTGCTGAAATCAAAAAGTGTGGAACTAACTAAAGGTAGATAACAACCTGGGTGATTTATTCAGAAAATTACAGCTCAATCCTACTTACAGATATTTTACACGAATGTTTATGGTGAAGCACAAAAATCTGTTTCGGGACAACAACTCCCCAAATCTTACTTCCCTCTCATTAGAGGTTATTCTTGGCACAAAAATCAAATAAAAATGATAAGGAGAGGTCATTACAGAAGTAATAACTTCCAAGACTCAAGAAAACTATTGTATTATCTCCCAAGAAGTGCTTTTCTTTAACGCCTTTAAGTTAGGCACAAGAAGCAAGATTCAAGTATTTTTCAAATAAAGAAGCATTAAGATCAATACTCGAAATCTCTTAAACTAGGAAAGGTATCTCATCCAAATGAGTTTTAGAGGATCCTTTCTCATCTCTCTTAGGTTCACTACTTTCATCAAAGGGGTTTTCAGGAACAATCCAATCAAAATTCTTTTCTAAGGCTTCATGCATTCCTACAAGTTTAAAAGGTATGTGTATCTTAATTTTCTCTCCATTGGGTTTGATTTTATCCAACTTTTCCAAAGTACCCATAACATCTACACAAGAGCCTAGCATATTAAAACGTTCAAAGATGTTTTTTGCTTCCTTAGCAACATCATTGAACTCTTTTCGCAAAGTTTCTAGAATAATATCTCTCTTTTTAGTATTCTCCTCTTCTTTTAGTTTAAGAAACATTATTTGCATCATGGGGTTAAGGTTGACAAACCTAGCCTCCAACATGTGATCTAAAGAAGCTGCAGCAATTAGAGTAGGAAGTAATTTTTTTGTGTTTTTTATAAGAGAAAGCAAACCAAACGAAACTAATTTTTTTGGAGTTTTTGATAAAAAGAAGCAAACAAAAAAAGGCAAAAGAAACTAAGCAAAACAAAAACAAAGTAAAGATAAAGGTTGTGAAGGACTCCCCTTGTGAAGCCGTCCTTATCCTCCCCGGCAACAGCGCTAGAAAACAGCTTGATGCTGCTCAGATCACTGTAGAGCTTCGTTGGGAAACCCCAAGAGGAAGGTATGATGAGCACAGCAACAAGTTTTCCCTCAGAAAGAAACCAAGGTTATCGAACCAGTAGGAGGAAGGAAATGACCCAAAGGTGTTGCTAGCAACTTGGAAACTTGCATAACATAAACTCAAGACTTTACCCCAACGAACAGTGAGGTTGTCAATCTCACTGGTTTGCTGAAAACAAAGGACTAACTATATGGTGTGGAAGGTAATGGTGGCTTGCAGAAAGTAAACATGAACAATGGAAGATGTATCGATGGTAAAGATTGGACCGGGGTCCATAGTTCACTAGAGGTGTCCTCCTTAAGATAAACAACATAACATGCTGGGTAAACAAATTATAGCGGGGCAATTGACAGGACAGAGCAAGGCATAACAATGCAATACTAGACATTCATGATCCTATGAGACTTGATTGGGTATTACAACAATATACATAGACCGCCATCCAACTGCATCTATGACTAGTAATCCACCTTCAGGTTATCATCCGAACCCCCTCCAGTATTAAGTTGCAAGCAACGGATAACTACTTTAAGCAAGGTGTGTAAAGTAAACAATCTACTTGTTCCATGAACAAGAGATCGTTGTTTTTCCCTAATAGCAACAACACATCTACAACCTTAGAGATTTCTGTCAATTCCCTAGATTAAATAGAGGCATGAACCCACTATCGAGCATAAATACTCCCTCTTGGAGTCACTAGCATCTACTTGGCCAAGATAGCTACTAGAAACCGGAGAGCATGCAAGATCTCAAACAACACAGACATGATAGAATCAATAAGATAGAATCATTAACCAATATGACATAGTAATCTCAATATCCATCGAATCCCCACAAACACAACATGCATGATTACAAATAGATGATCTTGATCATGAATGGAGCTCACAAGATGTAAACATGGTAGCACAATGGAGGAGAACCAACCATCTAGCTACTACATGGACCCGTATGCCAAGATGGAACTACTCAGGCATCATACTAGAGGCTGGCATGGTGATGAAGAAGGCCTCCGGGATGATCTCTCCCCTCCGGCAGGGTGCCGAGAAGAGCTTCAGATCCCCCTGATCTAGGGACGATGGTGGCGGCGTCTACGGACTGTTTCGTGGAATATTGATCGGGTACCTAGGGTTTTGGTATCAGAGGCTTCTTATAGGCGAAGAGGAAGGCCGAGGGGGTGCTCGAGGAGGCTGCACGCCCCCAGGCGCGGGCCAGTCATGTCCGCGTGGCCAGTAGGTGTGTCCCCCTTGAGGCCCTTCTTCGTCTCGTCATCTGGATCCATGTTCCCCATAGTAAAATATTGACTTTGGCTTTTGTCCCGTCCAATTCCGAGAATATTCATTTTCTGCCTTTTCTGGAACCAAAAACAGAAGAAAACATGCAACTGGAACTGTGGCATCTTGTTAATAGGTTAGTCCCAGAAAACATATAAAAATACCTCAAAGTGTAGACAAAGCAAAGCA
Source organism: Avena atlantica (assembly GCA_910589765.1). NCBI lineage: Eukaryota > Viridiplantae > Streptophyta > Magnoliopsida > Poales > Poaceae > Avena > Avena atlantica. The sequence continues at coordinate 371,787,458 of OU342736.1, forward strand.
AAGTAGATACTAAACAAGCATGGAACATAAAAAATTATAGATACATTTACGACGTATCACCGGAGCGATTTAGGACGGTTGCTGCGGGTGCGGGACCTCAACAGCTAGCGGCGGGAGCTGTGCGGGCTCCATGGCGTCGATTCCGCATCGCAGCGATGGAGGGGAGCGGCGGGGGAGGTAGATCGATGATGGCGGCAAAACGGAAGTGGGAAGAGAGGTGGAGAAAACTTCTGCCCCACCAAAAAAGAAAAGGAGTGAGGGGTTGGCGCTCGGTTCGGCCACGGAAACCAGATATGCTCGATTCCACGGGCAATAATTAGCGCGCCCCATAAAACTTTTTTTGGGCCGAGGGTGTTTACGGACACTAATCGGCACACGATTTTTCTGGAGCACTGATAAACGACGGTTATTTTAGGGTTTTAGTCTATTTATGGGCACTGCCAGAGATGCTCTAAGAACGCCAAAAGTCACAATGTGGTCACAATGTGGTAGCTAGCTGGGCTACATGACACATAAGACACAACAAGCACACCCCCTCGGGTACGGGCTTATAGCTCCCATGCGAAGTCTTTACGCGGAATTGGAAGGAACACGACATTGTTGCAAATAATAGCTCGACGCTTGTGAGGCAGCTAATAACCCAGTCCACACATGCCATAAAACGGTCATTAAGGACACATTTAACTTTGTTCCAAGATTAGGGTTAAGCCAAACCGGTCGGTTGGGACAGCCAGTCAAACCAACCGCTTCCGACCGAGAGCGCGCGTCACACTGACTGTAGCTTCCCAGACGGACGGCGGCGGACCTCACCCATCGTTCTCGGCGGCGGCGGCGGCAGGGCAATTCTTTTAGGCGACAGCGCTTTTGTTCGACGGCGAAGGTGGTGAGTGCCATTTGAAACCTAATTCCTCTCCCATTCTTCTCAATTCGAGATCTGAGCGTGCCCATTGATGCTAGATTGTGGAGGCCGGGTTGTGCTGAACAGGGCGAGGGGTGATGGTGCTGACATGGAGAACTTCGTTGGAAACCCCAAGAACAAGGTGTGATGAGCATAGCAGCAAGTCTTCCCTCAGTAGAGACCGAGGTTATCGAACCAGAAGGAGGAAGGAAACGTCACACAGGTGTTGCAAGCAACGCGGAGACCTGCACAACACAAACTCAAGACTTTGCCCCAATGAATCAGTGAGGTTTTCAAGCTCACCGGTTTGCTGTAACAAAGGATTAAACGTACCATGTGGAAGGTAATGGCGGTTTCAAGCTAGTAAACTACAGCAGGGCAATTGACAGGAACTGAGCAAGGCATAACAATGCAATTACCAGTCAGAAAGATCCTATGAGATTTGTTTGGGAAATACAACAAGATACATAGACCGCCATCCAACTGCATCTATGACTAGAAGTCCACCTTCAGGTTATCATCCGAGCCCCCTCCAGTATTAAGTTGCAAGCAACAGACAACTGCTTTAAGCAAAGTGTGTAAGGTAAACAGTCTACATGTTCCATGAACAAGAGACCGTTGTTTTCTCCCTAATAGCAACAACACATCTACAACCAAAGATATTATTGTCACTTCCCTTAGAAACTAGAGGCATGCACCCACTATCGAGCATAAATACCCCCTCTTGGAGTCACTAACAACTACTTGGCCAAGATAGCTACTAACAACAGAGATCATGCAAGATCACAAACAACACAGACATGATAGAATCATAAAGACAAAACCATTAATCAAACCAACATAATAATCTCAATATCCATCGGATCCCCGCAAACATAACATGCATGATTACAAATAGATTAGATCTTGATCATGAATGGAGCTCACAAGATCTATACATGAAAGCACAAAGGAGGAGATACAACCATCTAGCTACTACATGGACCCATAGTCCAAGGTGGAACTACTCACGCACCATACCGGAGAGAAGGCCTCCGGGATGATCTCCCGTCCGGCAGGGTGCTGGGAAGAACTTCAGATCCACCCGATCTAGGGACGATGGTGGCGACGGCTATAGATGGTTTCATGGAGATTTGACGGATGCTTAGGGTTTCTGCATCAGGGGCCTTTTATAGGCGAAGGTTGAGGCCGAGGAGGCGGCCAGGGGCGCCAAACCCTAGCCAGGCGCAGGGCAGGGCCCACCCGCGCCTGGGGTGGGTCTGGCCGCCCTGGCCGGCCCCTTCGGCTCTCCTCTGGACTTCTTGTTCCCCATGGAAAGTAACTGACTTTGACGTTTGTCCTGTCCAATTTCGAGAATATTTCTTTACTAACTTTTCTGAAACCACAGCAGAAAACAGGCATCTGGCACTGTTGCAACTTGTTAGTAGGTTAGTACCAGAAAACATGTAAAAATCACCTCAAAGTGTAGACAAGTAAAACAAAGTAGATACTAAACAAGCATGGAGCATCAAAAATTATAGATACGTTTCCGACGTATCAAGCATCCCCAAGCTTAACTCCTACTCGTCCTCGAGTAGGTAAGTGATAAAAAGAATAATTTTTGAGGTGACATGCACCCTCACAATAAAGATCCAACCATTTGCAAGCATTGAAAGCTGGGATCAAAGAACTCTAAACATGTGCATGAAAGATGGAGTTCTAACAATAGGACATAGTACCTATGCATGCAACATGGCAAGCTACAAACAAAGATCATGAATAACATGCATTGAAAAACGTTTGTTTGTTTCACATACAGAAAACATGGCATAGTGGCAATCAGCTTGTCCCTCATAGAGTAGAAATATAGATGCATAGGACACCTTCAAAGTTCACAAGGGTGACTAGAATCAAATAGCACAAGAACAAGTAATATCACAATATGCATCAATTAATAAGCTTTGGAACATTGCACACAGAATGACCACTATGCTCTCTTAATGGTTCCTAAAGGTAGAAGGTGGAGACTCAAATAATGGTGGAAGAAAGACCTTTTTGTAAAGGAAGCAGGGATTACAAGTTTCAAAAGGAGCTTCCAAAAATTATGGTACTTGTTAGCTTTCAGCCCCCATTGCCCCTAACATAAGCATCTTGAAGTGGTTAAGGTTAAAGTGGCAAAGATGGAGTATATGCTTGACGAAGTATAAGTTGGCAATCTCAAGTCCCTTAAATACGAGGGCCACACCTCATGCATACTCAACTTTGGGTCCAGGTAAGTTCTTGTCACTGTAAGTATTTGTATATCATTGAGAACCGCCAACAGGGTACCACTTGCACATGTCACAGGAGCTTTCCCATAACCAAAATGACAAGGCAAGCAGACAATGAGCATCTCAGCAATCTTCTTATTTACCATGGGAATATGGTGCTTTTTTCTCTCTTTCCTTTTTTCTTAATGTGTCTCTTTTTTTATAAGAAGAATGCTTCATAGATGTCACTATGGTGATGCTGCAAGTTTCCGCCATGATTAGGCATGGCTTAGGCTAGCGGCCCAGGCATTTCTCTAATACAGGATACAAACTCCATGGACTTACAACTTCCCTCTTTATTTTACACTGGTGACATCCATAGACAAAAGAGCATGATATCAACTGAGTACGAAGAACAAGTGCAATGTCGAAAACGTTCCCCGTGATAGCACGGTTCTGCTAATTCCAACTTATAAGTGCAAGCATGTACAACAAAGTTGTCACAATGGTTCAATTTTATTAGGGTCAAATAATATAAAGTGTGCCATCAAGTTCGTGAGGGCTTTAATCACTAAGTTTTCACATAACAAAATGGTTTTAATTGGAAGATAGTTGAAAACAAGAATATACTTGGAATGGTGTAACACACCATGCATAGGAGTTTATAGTGGACACATTGGAATAACTTGGTTTCTTGGGAATTGGAAGCATGAGTAGAACTTGCTCATACAAGTGGAGGCTAGCAAAAGACTGGGAGCAACCAACTAAGAGAGCATAATGGCCATAATCATGCAGTGCAACAAAGCATACTAATCAAAGCAAAGAGTGGTACTACAAGTCAAGGACTAAATGATCATAGAGGCTAATGGTGACTTGTGAGAGTCATAACATGGTGTGAGCATGTGCCAAGTCAACCCAAGCAAAGCATCAAAGGAGAATACCACAATACTATGCTTTTGCATGCTAAAACAACGCATAATATTTTCAAGGCACACTAACCAATCCCAATTGTTTGTAACAATACATGCTATAGCAATAATCACTAAGCATAATGTCAAAACAACACCTAGCATGTCATGCTAAAGTCTAAGTTACAGTCAATGCAAGCTCCTCTTGCACTTCAAGCAAGAACTTACTACTCCTTTCCAAACACCAAGCAAACTTATTTGCAAAACAACACAGCAAGAACGGGGGTCCAAACTACTTAAGAAAACTAAACAAACTAAGCAAAGCAAACAAAAACTAAGACGCTCCAAGAGAAACACAACTATGCATGAAACAATAAAAACGAAGTGTCTAGACAGACCTGAGCTTTTTATTGACGAAGAAGGGGATACCTTGGGCATCCCCAAGCTTTGACGCTTGTACCTCTTGGATATTTATTGGGGTGACACCATGGTGGCATCCCAAAACTTGAGCTTTTGTCCATTCTTCATCTCATTGCATCATTCTCTCTCTACACCTGAAATTTTTTCCTTCATACAAAACTTCACACAATCTTCATTAGCAACATTAGTGTATTCAAAAGATATTAGACCTCTGGCAAAGCTTTGAAACAATAAGGCTTTTCACTAAAAAACACAAGCTATTGTAGTAACTCCTTCAAAAAGCTCAATTCACCTAAAGAGAACTCAAAAAGGAATCAATAAGAAGCAAATGCAAATAATGGTAGAAATCTGGCAAAACAGACCAGTAGGTAGAAACCGATTTTCTCGAACATCTTCTGTTGCTCAAATCAAAACGTGTTGAACTAACGAAAGTTATCTAACATATTGGGGGATTATTCGTAAATTTTCAGCTCAATCCGAGTTACAGAGACTCCTCACGAATGTTTTTGGTGGAGGACAGAAATCTGTTTCGGGATAGCAACTCCCCAAGTATTACTTCCCTCTCATTAGAGGTCATTCTTGGCACAAAAAGCAAACAAAAAGGATAAGGAGATGTCATTATAGAAGTAATAACTTCCAAGACTCAAGGAAACTCTTGGGTTGTCTCTCAACAAGTACTTTTCTTTAACGCCTTTAAGTTAGGCACAAGAAGCAAGGAGAATCAAGTATTTTCAAATGAAGAAGCATTAACATCAAATCTTGCTTTCAAAGGAGGAGCAAACAGCAACTTCTCTCTCCTCATAGGGAAGTGTTCAATACCTTTCTTGAATGGAAAATGATATTTAATGGTGCCTTCTTTCATATCAATGATAGCACCAATTGTTCTAAGAAAAGGTCTTCCCAAAGTGATAGGACAAGAAGCATTGTATTCAACATCCAAAACATAGAAATCAACAGGGATATAAGCATTGTTAACCATAATGAGAACATCATTAACAATCCCCATGAGTTTCGTCTTAGCATTATCATTGAGTGGGACATCCAAATAACAATCTTCTAATGGTGGCAAATCAAGCATTTCATAAATCTTCCTAGGCATAATAGAGACACTAGAACCAAGATCACATGAAGATTTGAGATCAAAGTCATTCACTTGCATATTAATAATGGGTTCCCAACTATCCTCTACTTTCCTAGGAATAGAAGCTTTGTGTTTTAGCTTCTCTTCCTTAATCTTAACAAGAGCATCTGTAATGTGTTTGCTGAAAGCAATATGCATATCACTAGCATCAGGACTTCTAGCAAGCTTTTGCAAGAACATAATCACTTCAGAAATATTGCTACCATCAATATCAAATTCAAACTTAGCATCACTAGTAGTAGGCATAGTAGGAGTAGGAATAGGGACTACTTGAGGTTTAGTGGTGATGATGCACACACTATTGTTTCTATCAATTTCAGCTTCCCTTTCCCACTTAGCATGAAGTTGAGATAATAGCCTAACATTTTCATCAATAGTAACTTGTATGTCATGAGCAGTAGCAAAGGTGTTTTCCATAGTTTCAGGTTTAGCAGCCATTTTATTAACCAAGGAAGTTTGAGCTTCAGACAAAGAGGATATATTTTTCTCAACAGTTAAAAGCTTTTCCTCTATAGTCTAATTGAAAGTGGTTTGTTTACTAATAAAGTCCTTGAGCATGACTTCAAGTTTAGAGGGGCACTTCTAGCACTATTGTAAGAGCTTCCATAGGAGTTGCCATTATTAGGAGGATAAGGCCTATAATTGTTGTTGCTACCAAAATTATTCTTGTAAGCATTGTTGTTGAAATTGTTGTTTCTAATGAAGTTCACATCAACTTGCTCTTCTTGAGCAACCAAAGAGGCTAAAGGAACACTATTAGGATCTAGAGGAGCTTTCCCATTAACAAGCATAGCCATAATAACATCAATCTTTTTACTCAAAGAGGAAGTTTCCTCAACAGAATTTACCACCTTACCATGTGGAGCTCTCTCAACATGCCATTCAGAGTAGTTAACCATCATATTATCAAGGATCCTTGTTGCAACACCCAAAGTGAGGCCCATAAAGGTACCTCCAGTAGCAGAATCCAACAGATTTCTTGAGGAGAAGTTCAAACCTGCATAAAAAGTCCGGATAATCATCCAAGCAGTGAGTCCATGAGTAGGTCAGTTTTTAACCAAAGATTTCATTCTTTCCCAAGCAGGAGCAACATGTTCACTATCAAGCTATTTAAATTTCATAATGTCACTTCTCATAGATATAACCTTAGCGGGAGGATAGTACTTTCCAATAAAAGCATCTTTGCACTTAGTCCAAGAATCAATACTATTTTTAGGCAAAGAAAGCAACCATTCTTTTAGCTTTTCCACTCAAGGAGAAAGGAAAAGGCTTGAGCTTAATAATATCTCCATCTACATCATTATACTTTTGCATCTCACAAAGTTCAACAAAGCCATTGAGATGGGCAGCAGGATCATCAGAAACAGCACCAGAAAATTGCTCTCTCATCACAAGATTCAACAAAGCGGGCTTAATTTCATAAAAGGTAGCATCAGGAGTAGGTGGAGCAATAGGATTGCTTAGGAAATCATTGTTGTTGGTGCTAGTGAAGTCACACAACTTGGTGTTCTCAGCAGAATTCATTTTGGCAAAGGTGGGCAAGCCAAAAACAGTAGCAGCAGCTAGAGCAGGAACTAATTTTTTTGTGTTTTTGAATAAATAATGAAAACCAAACTAGACTATTTTTTGGGGGGTTTTGGAAAGAGGCAAACAAAACCAAGCAAAATAAACAAAGCAAACTAAAAACAATGTAAGGAGAAAGGAAGTGAAGGACTCCCCTTGTGAAGATGTCCTTAGCCTCCCCGGCAACGGTGCCAGAAAACTTATTGGTGACTCTTTGATGGCGCCAAAGAACTTGACGGTGGTGGACCACTTCGTTGGAAACCTCAAGTGAAAGGTGTGATGAGCATAGCAGCAAGTATTCCCTCAGTATAGACTGAGGTTATCGAACCAGAAGGAGGAAGGAAACATCACACAGGTGTTGCAAGCAACGTGGAGACCTGCATAACACAAACTCAAGACTTTGCCCCAACGAATTAGTGAGGTTGTCAAGCTCACCGGTTTGTTGTAACAAAGGATTAAACGTATGGTGTGGAAGGTAAAGGTTTGCAGCAAGTAAACAAGTAACGGTGGAAGATGTATTGATGGTAAAGATTAGACCGGGGTCCATAGTTCACTAGAGGTGCTCTCCTTAGATAAACAACATGGCATGAAGGGTAAACAAATTACAGCAGGGCAATTGACAAGAACTGAGCAAGGCATAACAATGCAATTACTAGTCAGAAAGATCCTATGAGATTCGTTTGGGCAATACAACAAGATACATATACCGCCATCCAACTGCATCTATGACTAGAAGTCCACCTTCAGATTATCATCCGACCCCCCTCTAGTATTAAGTTGCAAGCAACAGACAACTGCTTTAAGCAAAGTGTGTAAGGCAATCAGTCCACATGTTCCATGAACAAGAGACCATTGTTTTCTCCCTAGTAGCAACAACACATCTACAACCGAAGAGATTATTGTCACTTCCCTTGGAAACTAGAGGCATGAACCCACTATCGAGCATAAATACCCACTCTTGGAGTCACTAGCAACTACTTGGCCAAGATAGCTACTAACAACGGAGAGCATGCAAGATCACAACCAACACAGACATGATAGAATCATAAAGTCAAAACCATTAATCAAACCAACATAAATAATCTCAATATCCTTCGGATCCCCGCAAACACAACATGCATGATTACAAATAGATTAGATCTTGATCATGAACGGAGCTCACAAGATCTATACATGAAAGCACAAAGGAGGAGATACAACCATCTAGCTACTACATGGGCCCATAGTCCAAGGTGGAACTACTCACGCATCATACCGGAGAGAAGACCTCCGGGATGATCCCCCCTCCGGCAGGGTGCCGGGAAGAACTTCAGATCCCCCCGATCTAGGGACGATGGTGGCGGCAGCTACATACGGCTTCGTGGAGATTTGATCGGGTGCTTAGGGTTTCTACGTCGGGTCTTTTTATAGGCGAAGGGGGAGGCCAAGGCGGCGTCCAGGGGCGCCAAACCCTAGCCATGCACGGGGTGGGTCCCACCCACGCCTGGGGTGGGTCTGGCCGCCCTGGCCGGTCCCTTCGGCTCCCCTTTGGACTTCTTGTTCCCCACGGAAAGTAATTAACGTTGATGTTTGTCCCGTCAAATTTCGAGAATATTTCTTTACTAACTTTTCTGAAACCAAAAACAGTAGAAAACAGGCATCTCACACTGTTGCAACTTTTTAGTAGGTTAGTACCAGAAAACATGTAAAAATCACCTCAAAGTGTAGACAAGTAAAGCAAAGTATATACTAAACAAGCATGGAGCATCAAAAATTATAGATACGTTTTCGACGTATCACATACCGTGTGGAAGGTAATGGTGGTTTGCAGGAAGTAAACAAGTAACAGTGGAAGATGTATTGATGGTAAAGATTAGACCGGGGTCCATAGTTTACTAGAGGTGCTCTCCTTAGATAAACAACATGGCATGAAGGGTAAACAAATTACAGCAGGGCAATTGACAAGAACTGAGCAAGGCATAACAATGCAATTACTAGTCAGAAAGATCCTATGAGATTCGTTTGGGCAATACAACAAGATACATATACCGCCATCCAACTGCATCTATGACTAGAAGTCCACCTTCAGATTATCATCCGACCCCCCTCTAGTATTAAGTTGCAAGCAACAGACAACTGCTTTAAGCAAAGTGTGTAAGGTAAACAGTCCACATGTTCCATGAACAAGAGACCGTTGTTTTCTCCCTAGTAGCAACAACACATCTACAACCGAAGAGATTATTGTCACTTCCCTTGGAAACTAGAGGCATGAACCCACTATCTAGCATAAATACCCACTCTTGGAGTCACTAGCAACTACTTGGCCAAGATAGCTACTAACAACGGAGAGCATGCAAGATCACAACCAACATAGACATGATAGAATCATAAAGTCAAAACCATTAATCAAACCAACATAATAATCTCAATATCCTTCGGATCCCCGCAAACACAACATGCATGATTACTAATAGATTAGATCTTGATCATGAACGGAGCTCACAAGATCTATACATGAAAGCACAAAGGAGGAGATACAACCATCTAGCTACTACATGGGCCCATAGTCCAAGGTGGAACTACTCACGCATCATACCGGAGAGAAGACCTCCGGGATGATCCCCCCTCCGGCAGGGTGCCGGGAAGAACTTCAGATCCTCCCGATCTAGGGACGATGGTGGCGGTGGCTATAGACGGTTTCGTGGAGATTTGATCGGTGCTTAGGGTTTCTACATCGGGGGCTTCTTATAGGTGAAGGGGGAGGCCGAGGAGGCGACCAGGGGGGCCAAACCGTAGACATGCGCGGGGTGGGGTCCACCCACGCCTGGGGTGGGTCTGGCCGCCCTGGCCGGCCCCTCCGGCTCCCCTCTAGACTTCTTGTTCCCCACGGAAAGTAATTGACGTTGATGTTTGTCCCGTCCAATTCCGAGAACATTTCTTTACTAACTTTTCTGAAACCAAAAACAACAGAAAACAGGCATCTGGCACTGTTGCAACTTGTTAATAGGTTAGTACCAGAAAACATGTAAAAAGCACCTCAAAGTGTAGACAAGTAAAGCAAAGTAGATACTAAACAAGCATAGAGCATAAAAAATTATGGATACGTTTCCAACGTATCAAGGGGGAACGAGATGGAGCATGGAGAGGGGACTTCTAATTGGTATATCCCGCATCTCCACACTTAATTTCTCTAAGGTTGAGATCTTTGTTCACTTCCTCTAGCTCACAATGCCCACCAAAAACAGGGGAGACGATGTTGCGCGCCACACATTCGAATTTCGCATCAATTTCTTTCCCTCTAGGGTTGTTTTAGTTGATGGCAGCACGCAGATCATTGAGGGAGTCACGGTTGTTAAATGGGAGATGGAATTATAACATGTTGATCCCCAAGAGCAAATAAACATGGGAGAGGAGGCGGTGAGGAAAATGGTGGAAAAAATTGTGGATAGTGTGGTTTGGGGGCCAGAGCAAGAAGTTTATTTGTTACGATTTGATGATTGCAAATGTGACTATGTTAGGGTTGAGACAGGGGAACATATAGTTGATGAAATCGATGAGCGAAACGGTTGGACAAGCAAAACTGTTCTGTTTTTAGCAGAGCTCATTGATTTGGAACCTGATTTGAGGGTTGGATATGTGGCCTCGAAGCTGGCTGCTCAGATGGTCGAGGAAATTGGGGTGCACAAAGGCAAGTAATGCCTATACTTACTGAGTTGGAAGTGTTAACAGTGGAGGCTGATGCTAATGCACAAGGGGAGGCTGCAGATGCTAATGCACAAAGAATTATAACTGTTGATTGGAATTCATTTGAGATACATGACCTGACTGATTTGGTCATTACAACAATAGATGAGATTGAAATGGCAAAGCTTTTTGGCATTCCTATAGATGACAAAGACAAGGGAAGAAGAGGGATGAAGCTATAAATGATGGTGGCAACCATTTAAGAGATGAAGAGGCAGATATAGATCCAGAGTTGTTGGAAAATGTTGTAGTTCATGTAGATGATGCACATGATGATGAGCTAGTAACAGTTTATGACAAAGAGGACCTAGTTATTGTGGGAGATTGTTTCCAAGCATGGATGAATTCAGGATGTGTTTCAGGACATATGCGGTCAAACGTGAGTTTGCTACCAAGACTGTGTGGACTGATAAAAAGAAGTTCTATGCAAAATGCATAGGTTATGATGGTGGTGCCAAGCCTTGCAAGTGGTATTTATCTGCTAGACGCCAACCTGATGGAAGGACAATAAGAGTGAATCAAATTCCAAAAGCTCATACTTGCATTACAAGTTCTCAGACAGTTACAAAGATGACAACACAATTATGGGTTGCAGAAAAAATCAAGCCTATTTTAGCCACAACACCAAACAGCACTTCAAAGAGACTGAAAATAGACTTGGAAAAGCAGTACCCCATTAAGTTGAATTATACTATAGTGTGGAAGGCAAAGCAAAGGGTAATGAATGAGCTATATGGTGATTGGGAAAATACCTTTCGAATGCTTTATAACTTCAAAGCAGAAGTAGAGAAGAGGTCACCTGGCAGTGTTGTGGAGATAGATACTGAGGTAAAAACTGATGGGAAATTCTTCTTCTCTAAATTCTTCATGGATTTAAAGCCTTGCATTGATGGCTTCAAAGCATGGGTGTCGTCCATATTTGAGTATAGACTCATCTTTCTTGACTGGAAAGTGAAATGATTAACTAGCAGCATCCAATGCTTTAGATGGACACAATTGGATGTTCCATGTAGCTATTGGCATGTTTCAGTCTGAGACAGAGGCATCATGGACAGGGTTCATGATGCAGTTGAAAAGATGCATATGGCCAGTCTCTCCATTGGCAGTGCACACAGATGCATGTAAAGGTTTAGAAAATGCAGTGAAGATTGTTTTCCCTCATGCTGAGCAGAGGGAGTGCTTCAGCCATATGTGGATGAATTTGATCAAAAAATTCAGAGGAGATGAGTTTGGATGCATGTGGCCAGCAACAAGATCTTACACCAGACAAAAACATTCATATCACCTTGCCAAGATTAAGGCGGCATGCTCTGAGGAGGATAGGGTCAAGTTTTGTACATGGTTGGAAAACTACAATTCTCTTTTATGGTACAAGTCAGGTTTTAACACTACCATCAAATGTGATCATATCAACTAATTTGGCAGAAAGTTTCAACAACAAAGTGAAGGAGTTAAAGACTTGCCTGTCCATGACATGTTGACCAGATCAGGATCAGGATCATGAGGTCGTGGGAATTGAGAAGAAGGCTTGGTGATGTTCTTCAAGGAGATAAGCTTCCTGATGTTGTGCAGCAAGTGGTCAACAGGAGCAGAAATCTTGCACATTTGCGTGTTGAGAAATCCTCATTGTGGGGTGCTAAAGTGAGAGATACAAAGACTGGCAGGAGGCATGTTGTTGACACTCAATTGCATGAATGCACATGCCTTGAGTGGCAACACACTGGGAATCCTTGTGAGCATGCCATACTTTTCTTGGCCTCCAAACACAAGCTAAATATGCACCCATATTTGCATGAGTATTATTCTGTAGCAAAATTCAAGGTTGCATATGGAACACCAATTCTAGCACTTACAAACCAGTCTCAGTGGCCTGAAGTGGACATTCAGTTCTCCTTGTGTCCTCCTTTGATGAAAATAAAGGTTGGCAGGCCCAAGCAGAGTAGATTCAAGGCTTGGTTTGAGAAAGGTGGGAGCATCAAGAAGGGAAAGAAAGATGAAAAGAAAGATGCCAAGCCAAAAAGGGCCCAAAAAGGTAACAAGAATAGATGCAAACTCTGTGAAGAACTTGGACACTGAGCTGGCTCTACCAAGTGCATATACACTGCTGAAAATCCAAAGTATGTTCATCCAAAATCTATGTATTTCTTGTTGATGATTTTTCTCCCCCAGCTAACTTGCTTGTTTTCAGGAGGAAGCGTGGAGAAAAAGGCCCACCTCTTGTTGTTGAAGAATGCTGGCCAGTGAAAAGGGCAAGAATCAATGGCCAAAGAAAGAAGAGAACTAACCAGATCATGTTTGGTGCTGCTATGGTGCAATCTGAACTTGTTTTGGAGGATGATGTGCAAACTGTTGAGGTGCAAAGTGAACCTGTTAATGCTGTTGAGGCTTTAGGGCACACCGTTTTTGATTTGGAAGCTCTGGTGAAAAATGAGGGAAAAAATGACCATGTTGTTGAGGCTCTGGTGCAAAATGAGCATGTTGTTGAGGCTCTGGTGCAAAATGAGCATGTTGATGAGGCTGTGGTGCAAACTGACCATGTTTATGAGGCCGTGGTGCAAACTAACCATGTTGATGAGGCTCTGGTGCCAGATTGTGTTGTTGAGGAGGTGCAGGAGGTGAAGGAGACTCTTGGACGTGATGTGGGGAGGCCAGATGGTTATGGTAAGAAAACGAAGAGCATAAACCTGTTGCATGGTGTGAAACTTGTGAAGGATAAGAAAACGAGGGGTAAGAAGAGCCAAAAGAAATAGACTTTTAATTTGGCACTTGTTGTTGTAAACATTTGTTATTGTAATAATTTGACACTTTTTGTTGTTGTAAACATTTGTTATTGTAATACTTTGGCACTTGTTGTTGTAATAATTTGGCTGAAATTCAAATATGATGGTAAAGTTGAATTTCAACCAATGTAGGTATGTGTACTTTTCTATGTTTATATGAGCATCCAACGTTTTTCTCATATGTAGAGTACAACTCATCCTCACCCTGATCCCTTTTGTGAAGTACAACTCACCCGCACCCAAAATGTGGTAGAAATGGGCTCCAAAGCTAGGTAAACCACCCCATTTCTAACCAAGTTTTTTCGACCATTTCTAAAACCAAGTTTTATATTTTTCCTCACAACTATGTGAGATAACATGACACCATGCAAATGTTTTGTATTTTTTTGATTTTTTTGAATTAGTTATGCACATTTGAATGTCTGGTCAAACTTTTTGAAGGATTTTCATAAATATTCTTAGCTAGGGGCTGAGGCTCACTAAACTAGCATTGGAACTCTGATGAAATAGCATGTTGTGAACCTAAAAATGATTTTTACAAAAACATCAACATGAAATCATGTACCTGTAGTTCATATCTTACCCACTTCCAACCGATTCGGCAGGATTTGTCTTTTTCACCAGGGATGGAATAAAAGGTTTGAGATAATCGAGTTGGGACATTGTAAATGCTAGGTTGTATAGTATTTTTGAAAAATATGATGTTACCATTTTGAAACTTCAATTTGGTGGTTGCTTCACAACCCCCTCTTTCGGCACTCAGAAAATAGAAAATGGATTTTCTGTGCATCGAAAATGAAAACTTTGTACTACAACATTGTTAGTCATCCCATTATACACATGCATGCCCAATATGGTCACATTATCACAAACTATGCCTTGATTCTAGCCATATCATTGGTCATTTGACCCGAAAGCCAGAAAACCTCGGAGGAGATAGGTCATTTTGTGAAGGGTTTTTTGAAATATGATCAATATGCCAAGTTTGATATTCACAACTATGTCACATAACATGACACCATGCGAAGGTTTTGTATTTTTTTTTATTTTTTTGAATTAGTTATGCACATTTGAATGTCTGGTCAAACTTTTTGAAGGATTTTCATAAATATTCTTAGCTAGGGGCTGAGGCTCACTAAACTAGAATTGGATCTCTGATAAAATAGCATGTTTTGAACCTAAAATTGATTTATACAAAAAATCATCGGCATGAAATCATGTACTTGTAGTTCATATCTTACCCACTTCCAACCGATTCGGCAGGATTTGCCTTTTTCACCAGGGATGGAATAAAAGGTTTGAGATACTCAAGTTGGGACATTGTACATGTTAGGTGGTCTAGTATTTTTGAAAAATAGGATGTTACCATTTTGAAACTTCAATTTGGTGGTTGCTTCACAACTCCCCCCTCTTTCGACACTCAGAAAATAGAAAATGGATTTTCTGTGCATCGAAAAGGAAAACTTTGTACTACAACATTGTCAGTCATCCCATTACACACATGCATGCCCAATATGAGCACATTATCACAAACTATGTCTTGATTCTAGCCATATCATTGGTCATTTGACCCGAAAGCCAAAAAACCTCGGAGGAGATAGGTCATTTTGTGAAGGGTTTTTTGAAATATGATCAATATACCAAGTTTGATATTTCTCCTCACAACTATGTCACATAACATGACACCATGCGAAGGTTTTATATTTTTTTGATTTTTTTTGAATTAATTATGCACATTTGAATGTGTGGTCAAACTTGCGAAAACCCCGTTGATTGCATCCTAAACCCAGCTAACCCTAAGGCCGAATAAAGAACGTAGATCTAACCCTAGCGCGACACTATGGTCGTCCGATCACGTCTTCTAGAAAGATTCCACGGGTGGCTCTAGGCGATTCGTGGGAGGGCTTGTTCTGCAACCTGATTGGTTGACGTCTCTTAGAAGGATTTCGCGACCAGCTCTTGGCGATCCGTGGGATGGATGATTCTGGAATCTGATTGGCTCACATCATTTTTCCATGAACAGATAAGGTACATCATGGCACACTCCATTGAACGTTGGACTGAGCGTGGCATGCGAGGGCGTTGGGCGGGGCAGGATGCATCATGCATGTATGCCATGCAGCTGCCTCTCGCGTCGTAGTCTAGCTATTTTGCATGCAGGCAACCAACACAGCAGTGCAGCAGCGTATTTACTCCTTTCGTCGCATTAAAAAAGTGTACGTCTAACTTTTTTCTTCAGTCAAACTTACCCCCCTCTGCTTCATGCGCCATAAAAAACATGCAATTCCAAAAAATTACTTCCTAATTTATGCATTAATTGCCTCCATTCTACTCCGTGTGTCCAAAATTATTCTGCGTTTTGGGTTTAGTAAAAGTCAATATTTACAAACTTTGACTATGTATATAATAAAAAATATCAAAATCTAAAATATGTAATAAATATAATTAGATTCACCATAACATATACTTTTATATTATATAAAATTGTTATTATAAATGCTAGTATTTTGTTGAATATGCTTGGTGGAGTAATAATTTTTCGAGTAGGCTAACTTATGCATTTATTGCTCTGATTTACTATCCTGCAATTACTTAAATGATCCATTTTCCTCTCCGGTTGTTTTTTCATGCATGCATGCGGTGCAAAAATAGTGTGAACTTGTAATTACATGGGACTAATAAAGACTAAGTGTTTTTTCTTCCCTCGTGCTACTCTGCATGTAGTGTGAACAAGGTTGCATGTGGTGACAACTCTTAATTTGTTTTTAAACTTAGTTTTATAATATGATAAATTTGTGTAATATATGTTCATATATTTATCTACAAGGTTGGTCAAATTTGACAAAGTTTGGCTTAGACAAAACCTATAAGTACACGGTGCGTGGGACTTAGGACTGTCAGGCTGTGAATGCTCTGCGGGCTCCGACGTGGTGCGCGGTGTGTGGGACTTTGGACTCAGCGTGACTTGGGCACCTGCCTGACTTTGGACGTTTTTTCTCTCTTTCCCATTAATGCATGCATGCATGCAGGACGGCGACGGTGCAGGGCAGGGTCACGTCGCATCCTAGCAATTTTTTTGCACTGACCGCATTGATCGCCCACGCGGCTACGCCCGCTGCCTACACACAACGCAGTGCACGCGGCTGCGCAATGCAGGATTCTCACGCCGCCCTTCATGCTGAGCCTTGCTGATTCATGGTTCCAGCCCTCAATAAATAGTGGCAATGTCTTTGCCTCCTCATCTTCAACCTCGAGTCCCTTTGCCTCCTTTGCCTGCTCCCAGCCCCCCAAAAAACCTCTCCGGCGAGCAACCATGGAGACCTCCCCTTCCGCTTGCTTTCGGACTCCGAGGTCAGCGACGAGGACAACTACCCGGACCATAGGCAGTGGTGGGAGAAGGAGGCGCCCACGCACCCGAGGCATGGAAAAAAGGGGCCCGACAACAAGGAGGCGACGCAAAGCCTCGGCTAACCCCTGGGCCCAAGGCCCCTTCGTCCACAACCCCCGCCCCCTCTACGACGGCAACCTCCCCGACTCCGGCCCCTCCGATAAGGCCCTCAAGGCGGAGGAGGAGGCGGAGGCGAAGGAGCTGACTGTTGTCGAGAAGGTGGCGGAGAAGGAGGCCGCGCGCGCCTAGAAGAAAAGGCGTGAACAGGAGGAGGATGAGCAACGGAAGGCAGCTCGCTGGGCCTTCGAGGAGGAGCAGAGACGGCGAGAGAGACGGGAGAGGGCGGCGGAGTGGAAGGCGGCGGCGGCGTTTGCCCGAGCGGCACCGCCCCCACCGCTGATGGAGTAGGGCAGCCTCCCGGCGGCGAGGTTGGCCGGCAGCCCTAAACCCACGTAGTATCTAGGGTTAGGTTTTAGGCGCCCTTAGGGTTTATGTAATGTGGGGTCCTCTATGTAATGTGGGTCCCCTCTTTATATTGTACCCCTTATATTATATTATATATTATCTATGTGATCGAGTTGTTTTTTATTGTATTGTCATTTGTCAAAACACCCAAAACAACAAGTGCATAAAACAAAAGACACAAAAAAAGTTCTCATATAATACTCGTGCAATATTTATAAAATGAGTGAAATTAGAAAAGCTCAAAAGGAAGAATAAGTTAACGTTATGATGGTTGATTATTTTCAAACAACACATGCAACACATGGTTCATTTTCAAACAACACATTTACATATTTACATAAGTTCAAGGGGCGCCAAAGTTAAAGTGCTCGGCTTGTAAGTTAAATTGATTCCTTGGCCTTCATTTATATATTTACTTTCGTAACAAATAAAAGATTGCGACCTAAGAACGAGTATCTGCAGATCCACACGTCCCTAGTTAGATTGTAACGTGAGTACTATTTTTTTTCTCAATCTACAAGTAGTTACTATTGGGCCTGGATACGACCATTTTGGCACAGCTAAGTTCTATTAGGTCCTGGCCTTTTTCAATCACTCCTTGTCGATTGTTTTTTTAACTTTTCAACCCCTTCCCCTCCCCTGCACACTGACTAAACTGAAGAAACAAAACAGAGCAGCTACAAAGACATAGACCATTACATCCATCTCCACAGGTTCTACGATAACAAAGCATCACTCGAACACTGATTGCCTTGTCTAATGACTAATGATTATGAGATAAACAAATCCGAGAGAAATTACACAAAAATAAAAAACCGGCCATCAGATTGTCCTGCTTTTTTAATTCGATGATTTGCCTTAGCTGCTTGTTCATCTTCTTTAGCTCGGCCTTCACTTCCACATCCACCGTAGTACCAGCGGAAATGGGGTTGGCAGATCCCAATTGCTCCACCACGGACGGGTTTTCGAGCTCCCGGGATGCTACCTCCACCCCAGTTCGCTCGATATACTCATCAAGCCACTCAAGATGCCCACATTTTGGCAGTTCCTGAAATCGCAGAGATGAACCCTAAATCCCAAATTCGATGAAATGCATGAAATTTTGAAAGAAAAGCGAGAAATTGGCGCTTGGAACACTCAGATCTCACCTTCCCCGACTCGGGCTTACTCTCACACTTCACAAATTCCCGGCCAATGTTGTCGTTCTTATCGGTGGATGTGACAAGCCGCTTCAGGGGCGCGGTACGGGGGCAATCGGGGCACCACGTCATCAGGACCGCACCATACCGAGGCCATGAGCGGAGGGAGGCTGAAGCGGAGCTCGACATCCCTCGCCGGCGTTGCCGCGCTTGCTCGCCGGAGAAGAAAACGAAAGGGGATGAGATGCTGGCACGGTGGCGGGAGGGCTCGGGTGCGGGAACGGATCGAGCCAACGACTCTCTTCTACCACAGCATGGGTCCCACGATATGAGGTGGACATCAGGTGGGTCTCGTCGTGACATGGACATGCTGTGGGTCCTGCTCTGCTCAGCTGATTCGAATTCGTTGACTGTCTCGTGAGGTTAAGTGGAAGTGTCACACGGGAGCTATTTGCCGCTTCAGAAGTGTCGCATGCGATCTATTCTTTGCAAAGATATAGTGTTCTTTCCAATTTCACGTAAAGACGTCGCATGAGAGCTATAAGCCTCTCGGGTACGCAGGCATGCCTGCATCAGTGCCCTCTGCCGTGCTTGTTGTCTTTGTCGTGCTTATGGCCATGGCCGTGCTTGTAGAGGCGGTGAAGCCTCTACATAGGTAGTACACATTTTGGTACTCCCTCCGACCCATATTAGTTGACTTGGATTTGTCTAAATTCGAATATAATGCTAGATACATTCGAATCTAGACAAATCCAAGTCAACTAATATGGACCGAAGGGAGTAGATATATTTATATTTTCTTTATATACTTAGTCAAACTGTATAGTTTGACAATGATCGTGAAGCTAAGATGCGGAGAAACTACAAACTCGAAATCTTATCGATATATATACTTCGTATTATTTCCTCTGTTTTAAAATATAAGATGTTTTAGATGTGAAGAGAATGTATCTAGACTTGTTTTATTACATAGGTTCACTCGTGTTTGGAGTAAATCTAGACACTAAAACAAGTTTAGATATATTTGTTTGACAAAGCCAAATCATCTTATTACTCTATAGCTTACGCTCGGTGTAAAGCCTACGTGCTGAGCACCGGCTCTAGCTACAGTAAATATAAAGTCTAAAAAAAACAATGCACCGGCAGCCACTAGGTACACCGGCCCACAGCACCGCTTCCTCGCTTTGCTCTCCGTGTCCTCTCCCCTCGCTCTTTTCCGACCCCGGGGATGGGCCGTCGCTAGAAAAAGAAGAGGCGGGTAGGGTTTGTCTTTTCCACCACCGGAAACGGGCTGCCGCCGGTCAGCTCCGCTGCCTCGGACATGGTAAAGGTGACTGGCCTCCACTACTCAAGAATTTTTGTGGAATCACAACCCACACACCTCTTCCTCTCGCACAATGAGGAAACATGAGCGAGGCAAGTCAAGCACGGCGAGGAAACATGAACACATGCCGGCGCAGGTAACCGCCACCCTCCTCTTCCCGACCTCCGGCGACCATCCCCCATCATCCCAACCCCCTTCGCCCTCCTCTGCTCCAAACTTGGCCACCACGCGCCCTCGCCAGCTTTCACTAACCCTAGATGCAGGCGGAGGTGGGAGGGGAAACGACGGCGGCCAGAGACTGCGGGAGGGAAACAGCGGCCTCTCTCTGGCCCTCCCACGTCGGCTTCCTCCCTGCCCTCCTCCTTCCACTAAATTTCATGGTCTTGCACATCTATTTGTCAAAAAGTTTAGTTGCCTTAGTTTTGACATCTTTGGACTTCAGATTCCCAGGTGATTTTTTTCTTCAGTTTAGTCGATTGGGCCTTATTAATAATCATGTGCTTGTGGATGGCGACCGCTTGTTGACATTGGCGTTTACAATGATGCGGCAGCTCCAGAGTAGTTAATGTGGTAACCGTGATTTTTCAGTCTATGTGAGCTGTTTGGCTGTCTATTGGACCATCAAAAAAGCACTTGGCTTCTACTCCTGCTTGCAGTGAACATGAGAATTAGTGTTTTTAGTTCATGCTTAGCTGTGTAAAGTCTATGCCAAAGAGAAGATTAAACTGAACCATTTTTGGTGTAAAAAGATGACCCTGATGTCGAGTAAATTGCTGAACTTTAGTGCTTTACATTCAAATTCAGGATAGAGCTCGAACGCCATCTTCAAGCTTTATAGTAGAATCGTTTGTGCATACTTTCTCATAGACCTTTAGCTGCACATTTGAATCCCAATTTTCTTAGAGCAAGTCTTTTACTTCTTATTTTACTATGTCATTCAATCAGTACTATAGGAATTTCTTTTACCGCTAATTGTTACCGTACAGGAGTATGCTGCTACAGGATGGTAAATCCAGATTCAGCTCTTTTTTACTGCTTTGATTGAAGAATTGCTGATGTTACTTTGTAATTTTTTTTCTTATCCATGAATATTTTACTATTCATTTAGTTATGCATCCTCTTTTAACTTCTGTGTTCTTTGTATTGAATTTTATTGTACCCTATACATTGTGGTTGCTCTCATAGTGACAAGGAAGTTCATGTACGTTGAATAACAAAATACTCATAAAGGTGTGCATCTTATGTAGCATATTCCCAGAATCTCAGAACTTGCTTTGTTGGAATGACAGTATTGGCAAAATAGATAGGGATATTGTAGAATTTGTTACTAACTAGGTACATTTGCAGGTTTCTTAACATTTGCAGTACTTCTGGGTGAAGTTTGTTTTGCGTCAGCTTCCTTTATTATGGGATAAAAGGCCTACCTTGCTATCTTAGCTCAATGTCGGTGATCGAGTATATACTCAGTCCTTTCGCTTTCATGAAGACATGATACAACAAAAAATGATAACGACTTGAATCTTGGCAACACAATGTAACTGCACTACATGCTGCAGGTCATACCAGCTGCTCCACGCACTGAATTGTTTAACATTGCATGCACAGATTTAGCTCAAGTCTCCACAGAGGGGAAATGCAACTGTTCAGCAAGCCGATACACTGGCAGATGATGTGTATTCTGTTTAGGTGAGATTCAATCAGTTTATATGTGTTACGTACATGTTGTGGGGACAAAATTGTAGCGTGATTTGTCACATTCATGTTCTTTACTCTGGGTTGCTCCTTATAGTCGTGATCAGTACTATGGTTTCCTATGCAATCCGTCACATATGAGCTTCTTTACCTTAGGTCTGTACAGGTATGTGATCATGAATTCATTATGATTAGTTGATATTTAAGAAAAAAGAAAGCCATGGTTTCCAGAAGAACAGGACATGCGACATATTAGATATGGATTTTATACAAGCACGCCAACCTATTTGGCTAATTCCTGTGCAACCATTGACGATTTATCTGAAGTAGTTGTGCTTTACCGTGCAAAAGTTCTAGCTTTTAAGGACGCACCTTAGGCTTCTATAGAGAACTTGCAGTTATATTTAAGTGAAAGTGCATTACAATGATTTGTACTAACTCCACTGAGGATAATCATTAAGTGTACAAACCATTTTCTAAGATTTGTTTTTATATTTGTATTTACTTAATACAATAGCATGGCGAAGTGTTTTATTTGCATATCCATTGCATAATCTATAAAAAATTATGGAGGGCTTACTATTTGAGTACTTCCCTTCCCTCTATAACACAATTTCTAAGCAAATGGAAATGACATACTTTTTTTACTTGGGTGGTGCATCTGATGGAGAAAGAGGAATATTTATTTCTTTCGTATAAGCTATTTTTCTGGAATTTTCTATCCGGTGATTATTTATGCTATACTTACCTGTTAGAAAGTAATTTCTATTGTCCCTTCCACCCTCCTTCTGTTATTGTTGTCTGCTTTCAGTTGGTGAAAGAAATTAATTGTATTGTGGTATTGCTTGTTATCAATGGAAGTTTGGTTTCAACCTGCCTTACTTGAAAGAATTTTCGTTACCATCAATGGGGTGATTAGCAAAATTATGATAACTGCAGTTCACAGCAGGTATAGTATGAATTTTACGGTATAAACAAGGATATCACCTAGCCACGTTGATCTTTATCTCAATTTGAGTTATTGTTTGGCAAGTTGGTGATGCCAAGTTCATGTTCTTTTGGGAAGTATGGATGGCTTAAATTAGATAATCCAAACTTATTTGTTGCAAGATCCTGAGTATAGATAGATATGTTCAGTAGAGATCAGGGTTGTTATTAGTATAAAGTATGAAGTGGTCACTCAGAATTTATGTAGATTGCTATAAAAGATATTTTCCCATGGTACGGATGGTTACTGGGATTATCATACCTATTGTCCTATCTCTGTCTTGGCATCATCAGAGTTATAAAATGATCATATTCATCCTGCTTGAGATAATAGTGTCGCACCTAGACCCGTGTCAGTTGCTTTGTTAAGTTAGACAACGACATAATGTTGAAAGCCCATGGTACTGGGGTTCTTTTTCCTGCTACTATAGCTGTGCCCAAGCGATTTAGGTATTTTGTTATGAAATCCATCGTGCTTGAGTTAGAATATTTAGCCATACATTTCTAATAGAAACCTTCACCGTATATATGCATTTTCCCTACTTTTCTTATAGCTAGCCTGATGGACGAACCAGCTATAGTCTTAGCATATGCTATATACTTTGTTCCGTGCTTACTGCATAATTATCTAGCACAACAGAATGCCTTAGAACCATACAGCAATTAGCAGTGCTCATTATGTGGTACAATTGTTTACATACGTGAGAAACATGACTATTCTTGGTGCCTTCTGTCTGTCTAATACCATTTGTTCCAATTGACTTTCAAAGTACTCACAGTTCATGCCTCTAGATCTCCTCCGTTGTCTAAACTTGTTGAGATGTGAATATGAAACTTTGTATAGATAATTCGTTCTACATTGCTCTGCTACATTTCGTCCCTTTTCTTTCCATCTTTAATAGGAAGCCAACCATTCATCAAGCCCAATAAATTGGACACATTTTGACCTTATCACCTTGCGGGCTTATTTAGCAGGGAAGAAAACACATAAATTGGATGTTCTATGACGAAGGACACGAACCACACTAACTGCCACTCGCGGTTCTCTTTGGTAAGGACGCTATGTGATGTTGGAGCAAGAATGCAGTTATATCAATCATCATTGTAATAGGATGGAAGAGTATCCTATGTTTTTTATTTATTTTATTTAAAACATGATTCATACAATCGATCTGTCCTTTTTTGTGATGAAAACACTATTAGTTGAGACCAAATGTTTCATTTTATGATTTCCTGCTATTTTTGTGTCCAGGTCAACAGTTCGGGTGGCTAGAATTTATTGAGCGGTACTAAACCAAAAGGAGAAAAAATAACTATGATATGTTCCATGGTGGCACTGCCAATTGCACAACATCTACCACGGAGTGCCATAGGTGGCGAGGCGAAGCTCGCCATCCGTAGTATTTTAAAACGGAGGGAGTTGTTATTAATTAAAGCTGAGAGCAACTTCACAAACACGGCACGTAGCACGGAAGTAAGAAATTCAGAAAATCACAGTGGGGGTAGCGGCTACATCGGACACAGTAAGCACGTAAGTCGCGCGCGTAAAGCGGGCATGCCTGCATCAGTGCCCCCCGCCGTGC
Organism: Avena atlantica; assembly: GCA_910589765.1. NCBI lineage: Eukaryota > Viridiplantae > Streptophyta > Magnoliopsida > Poales > Poaceae > Avena > Avena atlantica. The sequence goes on from OU342736.1 coordinate 371,811,697, forward strand.
TTGTTGTCTTTGTCGTGCTTGTGGCCGTGGCCGTGCTTGTGGAGGTGGTGCTCCATGGCCTCCTCGCGGTGCACCACCTTGGCCTGGTGCAGCTCCATCTCTGTGGCGGCGACCTTGGCCTTGCCGTGCTCGTGCGCCAGCTCCCGCTCGTCGTGCGACCTCGCCGTGGCCGCCTCCGCCTTCTCGGCCACCTTGGCCCGCGTGATCGCCGCCTTCGCCTTCATGGCGCTCGCGCCGTCCTTCATCTTCTCCTTCGCGTGCTGCATCTTGCTAGATCTTAGACCGGTGTAGTTTCTCTCTATCTCTGCTGCTGCTTTGCTCTCCTTCTCCGGCTGCTCGAGTAGGGTTTATATAGGCGGACATGACAGGTGCTGCAGGTGGAGCAATCATGGAGGTTGTCGACGCGTGGATGGCCGGCTGCTCGCGGGTGGAGGCAGTTGACAAGGACGTGGTGTCGGCCGACATGGATGGGGGAACAGAAAAAGGAGAGGAACAAGTGTGGACGATGAAAAAGCTACTAGTTGTAGTAAGATTACCACGAATCAAATGCTGCGTCGTGGATGGATCAGCCAGATTAGCGAACGTGCATGGCCACATCGTCAGCCATCCTGAAGTCGGCCAGCAATTGACTAAGAGCATCCCCACTTCTTGTTCGTTTCCAGGCCAAAATCCAGACCTATTTTGGGCCAGACAAAACTCGATTTCATCATGGGAAAGTTTCCCATCCGCGTTTTCACGCCTAGTTTTCGCGTTTGGTTAAAATTTAATAAATTTTCAAACTTTGGACGAGTATAGACGGTTTTTATTAATTTAGGGAGAATACATATATATTACATAGAATTCGGACAAACACCCTACTTTAAACTAGATTAGGCTAATAATAACTAAAAACTTTGCTCGGCGGCTGCGGCGGGCGTGACCTACCCTGGTCGTCGTTGCCGCTCCTCCAGGGCTAGTAGGAGGGGCCGGCCTCTTCGTCGTCGTAGAGGATGACGAGAAGCGCGCCTTCGTAGGCGAGCACGCGGCCAAACTAGGCCCGCCGCTAGGCCTGCTCCTGCTGGCGCTGGACGCGGAGCCGCTCGGTCTCCTCCCAGTCCGCCCTGGACCAGGCGACGAAGGCTTCGGCGGTGGGGGCGCGACGTCACGGAGGGACTGCTCCATCACCATCTTCAAGACGAAGGCGTCCTCGTCGATGGGCACCGCCCATTCGGATGACTCCGGCTTCAGCTGGCAAAGCCGGAGACGACTAGTGGGCAGCGAGGGCACGCGCGGATCGTTGATGACGATGTTACGTGCCTGTTGGCGTTGTGTTGATGTGGGAGCTTCTTCTTCTTTATTCACCGGCAATGGCGCCAGAAAACTTGTTGATGTCGCCTAGAAGCGCTTCGTCGGAAAACCCCAAAAGCAAGGTGTGATGCAGCACAGCAGCAAGTCTTTTCTCAGTAGGAGGAAGAAAACGCCTCAAAGGTGTTGCAAGCAACGTGAAAACCTGCACAACACAAACTCAAGACTTTGTCCCAACTAACAGTGAGGTTGTCAATCTCATTGGTTGCTGTAACAAAGGATTAACTGTATGGTGTGGAAGGTGATGATGACTTGCAGCAAGTAAACAATAACAGTGGAAGATGTATCAATGGTAAAGATTGGACCGGGGTCCATAGTTCACTAAAGGTGTTCTCCTTAGATAAACAAACATGGCATGTTGGGTAAACAAATAATAGCAGGGCAATTGACAGGATTGATCAAGGCATAACAATGCAATACTAGACAAAAAGATCCTATGGGATTCGATTGGGCAATACAACAATATACATAGACCGCCATCCAACTGCATCTATGACTAGAAGTCCACCTTCAGGTTATCATCCGAACCCCTTCCAGTATTAAGTTGCAAGCAACAGACAACTACTTTAAGCAAAGTGTGTAAGGTAAACAGTCCACATGTTCCATGAACAAGAGACTGTTGTTTTCTCCCTAGTAGCAACAACACATCTACAACCGAAGATATTATTGTCACTTCCCTTGGAAACTAGAGGCATGAACCCACTATCGAGCATAAATACCCCCTCTTGGAGTCACTAGCAACTACTTGGCCAAGATAGCTACTAACAACGGAGATCATGCAAGATCACAAACAACACAGACATGATAGAATCAATAAGACAAAACCATTAATCAATCTGACATAGTAATCTCAATATCCATCGGATCCCCGTAAACAAAACATGCATGGTTACAAATAGATGAGATCTTGATCATGAACGGAGCTCTCAAGATCTAGACATGAAAGCACAAGGAGGAGATACAACCATCTAGCTACTACATGGACCCGTAGTCTAAGGTGGAACTACTCATTCTTCATACCGGAGGCTGGCATGATGAAGAAGAAGGCATTCGGGATTATCTCCCCTATGGCAAGGTGCCGGGAAGATCTTTAGACCCTCCCCCCCCCCGGGGTCTAGGGGCGATGGTGGCGACGGCTATAGACGGTTTCGTGGAATTTTGATCGGGTGCCTAAGGTTTCTGCATCGGGGACTTCTTATAGGAGAAGAGGCGAGGAAGGGGGCGGCCAGGGGCCCACCCTAGGCCGCGCTTGGGGGGTGCAACTGCCCTGTGGCGCCCCTCTGTCTCTCCTCTGGACTCCGTGTTCTCGGTGAAAAATTGACTTTGTCTTTTGTCCCGTCCAATTCCGATAATATTTCCTTACTAGCTTTTTTGGAACCAAAAACAACAGAAAACAGGCAACTGGCACTGTGGCAACTTGTTAATAGGTTAGTACCAGAAAACATATGAAAATCACGTCAAAGTGTGGACAACGCAAAGCAAAGTAGATACTAAACAAGCATGGAACATCAAAAATTATAGATACGTTTCTGACATATCAAGCATCCCCAAGCTTAACTCCTTCTCGTCCTGGATTAGGTAAGTGATAAAAGAATAATTTTTGAGGTGACATGCACCATCAAAACCAAGATCAAACCATTTGCAGGCATTGAAAGCTGGGATCAAAGAACTCTAAACATGTGCATGAAAGATGGAGTTCTAATAATAAGACAAAGTAACTATGCATGCAACATGAAAAGCTACAAACAAAGATCATAAATAACATGCATTGAAAAACATTTGTTTGCTTCACATACAGAAAACATGGCATAGTGGCATTCAACTTGTCCCTCATAGAGTAGCAAATAGATGCATAAGACACCTTCAAAGTTCATAAGAGTGACTAGATACAAATACCACAAGAACAAGCAATATCAACAATATGCATCAACCAATAAGTTTTGGGACACTGCACATAGAACTAAGAATGACAACTATGCTCTCTTAATTGGTGCCTAAAGGTAGAAGGTGGAGACTCAATATAATAGCGGAAGAAAGACCCTTCATAAAGGGAAGGAGGGATTTCAAGTTTCAAAAAGAGCTTCCAAAAATTATGGTACTTGTTAGCTTTCAGCCCTTATTGCCCCTATCATAAGCATCTTGAAGTGATTAAGGTTAAAGTGAACAAAGATGGAGTATATTCTTGACAAAGTATAAGTTGGCAATATCATGTCCCTTGAATACGAGGGCCGCACCGCATGCTACTCAACTTTGGTCACATGTAAGTTCTTATCATAGTAAGTACATGTGTATCATAGAGAACCGTCAACGAGGTACCCCTTGCACATGGTACAGGAGCTATCCTATAACCAAAATGACAAGGCAAGAAGACAATGAGCATCTTACCGATCTTTTTATTTACTATTTGCATAGATTTTTATTGAGGATGCTTCATAGATTGCTCATTATGGTGATGCTGCAAGTTTCCACCATGATTAGGCATGGCTTAGGCTAACGGCCCAGGCGTTTCTCTAACACAAAATACATAACTCCATGGACTTACAAGCTCACTCTTTATTTCACACCGGCGACATCCATAGACAAAAGAGCATGATATCAACTGTGTACAAAATACAAGTGCAATGTTGAAAACGTTCCACATCACAGCATGTTTCTGCTAATTCCAACGTATAAGTGCAATCATATACAACATAGATGACACAATGGTTCAAGTTTATTAGGGGCAAGGAATATAAAGTGTGCCATCAAGTTTGTGAGGGCTTTAATCACTAAGTTTTCACATAACAAAATACTTTTTAATTAGAAGATAGCTGAAAATAAGAATATACTTGGAATTGTGTAACACACCATGCATAGGAATTTATAGTGGACACTTTGGAATAAGTTGGTTTGTTGGGAGTTGGAAGCATGAGTAGATCTTACTCATACAAGTGGAGGCTAGCAAAAGACTGGGAGCAACCAACTAAGAGGGCAATAATGGCCATAATCATGCAGAGCGACAAGACATTACTAATCAAAGCATAGAGTGGTACTACAAGTCAAGGACTAAATGATCATAGAGTCTATGGTGAATTGTTCATAATCATAACATGGTGTGATCATGTGCCAAGTCAATCCAAACAAAACTCAAAGGAGAATAGCACAATACTATGATTTTGTATGCTAAAACAACGCATAATTCTTTCAAGGCACACTAAGCAATCCCAATTGTTTGGAACAAGTCATGCTACAATAATAATCACTAAGCATAAGGTCAAAACAACACCTAGCATGTCATGCTAAAGTCTAAGTCACAGTCAATGCAAGATCCTCTTGCACTTTCAAGAAAGAACTTTCTACTCCTTTCCAACACCAATCGACTTATTTGAAACAACACAGCGAGAATGGGGGTCCAAACTACTTTATTCAAGCAAACTAAACAAACTAAGCAAAGAAAACGAAAACTAAGACGCTCCAGGAACAACACAACAGTGCATGAAACAATAAAAACAAAATGTCTAGAAAGACCTGAGCTTTTTATTGATGAAGAAGGGGATGCCTTGGGCATCCCCAAGCTTTGACGCTTGTTATTCTTGGATATTTCTTGGGGTGACACCAGGGTCGCATCCCCAAACTTGAGCTTTTGTCCATTCTTCATCTCATTACATCATTCTCCCTCTACACCTGAAATTTTTCCTTCATACAAAACTTCACACAATCTTCATTAGCAACATTAGTGTATTCAAAAGATAATAGACCTTAAGGCTTAGCTTTAGAACAGCAAAACTTTCCACTAAAAACACAAGCTACTGTAGCAACTCCTTCAAAAAGCTCAATTTCCCCAAAAAGGAATCAATAAGAAGCAAATGCAAATAATGGCAGAAATTTGTCAAAACAGACCGGCAGATAGAAACCGATTTTTTCGAAAATCTTATGTTGCTCAAATCAAAAAGTGTTGAACTAACAAAAGTTAGCTAACATACTGGGGGATTTATTCGTATATTTTTAGCTCAATCTGACTTACAGAGACTCCTCACGAATTTTTATGGTGGAGGACAGAAATCTATTTCGGGACAACAACTCCCCAAATCTTACTTAACTCTCATTAGAGGTCATTCTTGGAACAAAAAACAAACAAAAAGGATAAGAAGAGGTCATTACTGAAGTTAACTTCCAAGGCTCAAGAAAACTTTTGGGTTATCTTCCAATAAGTACTTTTCTTTAATGCCTTTTAAGTTAGGCACAATAGTTTGAGAAGATGCTCTCATAAGAACTATGAGTCGAAGTAAAAGAGAGCATCAAGAAGCAAATTCAAAACACATTTGAGTCTAACCCACTTCCTATGCATAGGAATCTTATAAGAAAATAAATCAAAGAAGCACATAGTAACAAGAATGGGTAGATAAAACAAGAGCAACTTCAAAACTTCCAGCACATAGAGAGGTGTTTCAGTACCATGAAAACTTCTACAACCATGTTTTCCTCTCTCATAATAATTTTTAGTAGCCTCGTGAATAAACTCAACAATATAACTATCACACAAAGCATGCTTTTCATAATCTATAAACACATAATTTTTATCAAGCTCAAAAATAGTGATATTAAAACTTTCAACCCCACTTTTAACAATTTTATAACAAGATGACCGATCATTCAATATAGGACCATCATCTAGAGCTTTATCATAAACATTTTCTAAGCAAAACTCTTTAGTACCATGCATTTCAAAGTTAGGCACAAATATAGGATTATCATAGATAATAGGAGCATAAATATTTACACAAGTTTTACCCATAATAGATATTTCAAAAGAATCCACAGGAACATAACATTCATCCTCCTTTGGTAAGCATGGGGGACAATAAAATAATGTAAGAGGTAAAGAGTTACTCTCATTAGAAGATAGGCATGGGTAAATCCATTTTTCCTCCTCTTGATCATCACTCTCCTTCTCTTTTTCATCTAATGAGCTTTCAGGTTCAGCAATTTCGTCTTCCATAGGCTCCTGCAAGGCATTAGTCTCTTATGTTTGTGAAAAAACCTATTAAAATATTCAAGAATATAGCCATTTTCTTCCTTGTAATTATCAAAGCAAAATTTAAGTATCTCATAAACCTCATATTCATAAGGTGCATCATCAGTATTTTCAAGCAAACTGGCAAGTTCAAATGCACCCTTGAAGGCAATAAATTCTTCAATTTGTTCCACATCATAAAAGTCATAATTTCCTTTAACATAAGAAGATATGGTAACATTATCATTATACTCACATTGAAAAGGTAGGTGTTTATACCTCCTACAACAACAAGATTTATGAAAGCATAAGTAACATTATAAGTAGAGCACACCTCTCTAGCAATAGTATTCAGTTTATCAATTTGTTCCCATAAGTGTTTCCCTTTTTGTGACAAATGGTGTTCCTTATAATAATTATTTTGTTCTTCCGTGAACCCACCTTGACAATAAGAACTAGTTTCAAAGAAACCATCCATTGATAGAAAGCATGACAAAGCAAGGCAATAACAGACCAGCAACTAGAGTAGGAACTAATTTTTTTGTGTTTTTGATAAGAGAAAGCAAACCAAACTAAACTAATTTTTTTTGGAGTTTTTGATGAAAAGAGGCAAACAAAACCAAGCAAAAGAAACTAAGCAAAACAAAAACAAAGTAAAGAGAAAGGTTGAGGAGGACTCCACTTGTGAAGACGTCCTTAGCCTCCTCGGCAACGGTGCCAGAAAGTCTTGATGCATGTTGACGCCCCGCTGGGAAACCCCAAGACCAAGGTATGATGCAGCACAGCAGCAAGTTTTCCCTTAGTAAGAAACAGAGGTTATCGAACCAGTAGGAGGAAGGAAATGTCTCAAAGGTGTTGCAAGCAACGTGGAAACCTGCACACAACACAAACTCAAGACTTTGCCCCAACTAATAGTGAGGTTGTAAATCTCACCGGTTGCTGTACAAAGGATTAACTATATGGTGTGGAAGGTGATGATGGTTTGCAGCAAGTAAACAGTAACAGTGGAATATGTATCAATGGTAAAGATTGGACCGGGGTCCATAGTTCACTAGAAGTGTTCTCCTTAGATAAACAAACATGGCATGCTGTGTAAACAAATTACAGTAGGGCAATTGACATGACTGAGCAAGGCATAACAATGCAATACTAGAAAAAAAGATCCTATAAGATTTGATAGGGCAATACAACAATATACTTAGACTGCCATCCAACTGTATCTACGACTAGAAGTCCACATTTGGGTTATCATCCGAACCCCCTCCGGTATTAAGTTGCAAGCAACAGACAATTGCTTTAAGCAAAGTGTGTAAGGTAAACAATCCACTTGTTACATGAACAAGAGACCGTTGTTTTCTCCCTAGTGACAACAGCACATCTACAACCGTAGAGATTTCTATCACTTCCCTTGATTGAGTAGAATCATGAACCCACTATCGAGCATAAATACCCCCTCTTGGAGTCACTAGCAACTACTTGGCCAAGATAGCTACTAACAACGGAGAGCATGCAAGATCACAAACAACACAAACATGATAGAATCAATAAGACAAAACCATTAATAAATCTCACATAGTAATCTCAATATCCATCGGATCCCCGCAAACACAACATGCATGATTACAAATAGATGAGATCTTGATCATGAACGGAGCTCATAAGATCTATACATGAAAGCACAAGGAGGAGATACAACCATCTAGCTACTACATGGACCCGTAGTCCAAGGTGGAACTACTCACGCTTCATACCGGAGGTTGGCATGATGATGAAGAAAGCCTTCGGGATGATCTCCCCTCCGGCAGGGTGCCGGGAAGAGCTTCAGACCCCCTAATCTAGGGACGATGGTGGCAGCGGCTACAAACGGTTTCGTGGAATTTTGATCGGGTGCCTAGGGTTTCTGCATCGGGGCCTTCTTATAGGCGAAGAGGCGAGGCAGGGGGCGGCCAGGGGGCCCACACCCTGCCTAGGTGCGAGATCACACTAGGCCGCGCCTGGGGGGTGCAGCTGCCCTATGGCGCCCCTCCGTGTTCTCCTTGGTGAAATATTGACTTTGTCTTTTGTCCCGTCCAATTCCAAGAATGTTTCCTTATTAGCTTTTCTGGAACCAAAAATAGCTGAAAACAGGCAACTGACACTGTGGCAACTTGTTAATAGGTTAGTACTAGAAAACATATGAAAATCACCTCAAAGTATGGACAAAGCAAAGCAAAGTAGATACTAAACAAGCATGGAACATCAAAAATTATAGATACGTTTCTAACGTATCATGCTCCAGCACGGCAGCGAGCGTCCGTCCGGGAGCGCTCCACCAGCAGCGGCGCTACACCGCGTTGTTCCTCTTTGGCGGCGACCCAGGCGGTCCCTCGTGGAGGGAGAGCTCCTAGAGCTGCCGGTCGGCGCAGAACTGCTCCCAAAAATGGAGGTTCCCGGATCCTCGACGAGGTCCGGGTCCTCCATGGCCGCCAGATGGCGGCCTGGATCTCGTCGACCATCTCCTCATCTTTTGGCACCGGCGAAATTGGGATTCCGTCAGCACTGAGCTTCTAGCCGGGGGGAGATGTGTAGGGGTTCATAGCATGGAAAACAAAAAATTTCTATCGCATACAAAAACAAGCCAAGATCTATCTACTAGATTGTAGCAACGAGTCGATGGAATAACTTACCCTCGAAGATTCCAAAGTGTTTAACGAGAGCGGATTCTCGTGGGTGATGTAGTCGTACTCTTCCCGATCTCAAGATCGTGTAGATGATACTTCCGGCGCTGCGTTCCGGCAGCGCTTCCGCAGTCGGTCACATGTTCGGTACTCGACGAAGACCTTCCTCTCCCTTGTTCCAGCAGGCAGCGGAGGTTGTAGCACTCTCCTCGCGATTCCGGCAGCACAATGGCGTGGTACCGGAAGTAGAGGGGAGATCCCGCAGGGCTTCACCTTAAGCCGGAGCGAGTATGGTGGAGTATGAGAGAGAGCTATTAGTGGTCTAGAGTTTAGACACACCAATTAGAAGGCTCTAAACCGAAGGCTAGGGCAATTAGAAGCTCTAAACCAAAACGGCTCTAAACCGGAGATTAGAGGATAGGAACTTGTGTGTCTAGAGGAGGAGGCCCTGCCCCTCCTTTTATAGGTGGGAGGGGCGGCCAAGGGGAGGGGAGTCCCTCCCCAAGTCGGCCTTGGTTGGCGCGCCGGCTTGGAGGGACTCCTCCCCCAAGTCGGTTCCAACCACCTCTTGCTTGTTTCCCACAGTTTCCTGTTTTAGCCGTTTGACTTTTAAACTGGCCATTTGACTTTTCTGTTTTAGGATTCAATTTAATCCTTTATTTGGAACAGCAAGAACACTTAGTACATGATGCAATCATTCAATATGTAATGACATATTCATGTACCCTCCCCCCCCCCCCCCGGAGTGCCGGACATTCCGGAACCTTCTAGAATATTCCCGATGAAAACACCGGAATCATTCCCGAACTCCGAAACGGGACTTTCCTTATATGAATCTTATTCTCCGGACCATTCCGGATCACCTCGTGATATCCCGGATCCCATCCGAGACTCCGAACAACATCCGGTCTCTTTCTCGTAATACCATAACTACTCAAACAACGTCGAATCCTTAAGTGTGTCTCCCTACGGTTCGTGAATTATGCGGACATGATCGAGACACTTCTCCGATCAATAACCAATAGAGGAATCTGGAAATTCATATGGCTCCCACATATTTCTACGATTACTTTGCGATCGAATGAACCACTTACATACGATACCAATTTCTCTTTGTCTCACGATAGTTTACTTATCCGAGGTTATGATCGTCGGTATCTCTGCATACCTAGTTCAACCTCGTTACCGATAAGTACTCTTTTCTCGTTCCCGTGATATGTGATCCCTTGTGAGCCAGTCACATGCTTGCAAGCTAATTGGATGACATTCCACCGAGAGGGCCCAGAGTATATCTATCCGTCATATGGATGGACAAATCCCACTCTTGATCCATGTGTTTCAACCAATACTTTCCGAACACTCAATGCCACCTTTATAGCCACCCAGTTACGGTGTGGTGTTTGATGTCCTCAAAGCATCCATCCGGTAAAGTTGATATGCATGATCTCATGGTCGAAGGAATTAGGTTACTATGTATCAGAAAGCATATAGCAATTGAACTATTTAAATGACTTGATCTTTATGCTACGCTTATCTATAGGAGTATGTCCATCACATCATTCTCCTAATGATATGATCCTGTTGTTAATAACATCTCTATGTTCATGATCAGGAAACCATGATCATATATTAACCAACAAGCTAGTTTAACACGAGGCTTTACCAGGGACTCTTATTTTAGTTTACAAATCACACAAGTATTAATGTTTCCGGTTAATACAATTATAGCATGGTATGTAAACATTTATCATAAGTGTGAAGATATGATAATAACCACTTTATTATTGCCTCTTGGGCATATCTCCAACAGTCTCCCACTTGCACTAGAGTCAATAATCTAGTTTCAAACCTTTGTGTATTCAACACCTATGGCTTTCCGGTGTTGTATGTACACGTTTGCCAGTGGTCAAATGATCTCCGGATATGACACTTCCAGGCCCGTGTGTAATTGCATGTCTTTGCGTCTCTACGCATCACTCATTCTCTAATGAGATGGCTTTGTATAAATTTGGTCTTTCGGTGTGACCTTTAGTTCTTTGGGGTTAAAACATGTTGATAATATTGTCGCACAATATATCTTCATAGTATTATCCCTCTGTGAACTACACCTAGTTTGATAACAAACTACTTGACACAAATGCCCTCTTTTGCTGCTATAATAGCAGTCATATACTTAGCCTTTTGTTGTAGTATCTGTCACAATGTCTTAACTTTGGAACTCATCCAAATCCATTATGGAACTCACTTTCCATTATATTGTGCCACCCTTAGTTTAGCTTGAGATAAACATAATTTGTATTTTGTGACAAAACTAGTATCAATGTAGTACTTTTACAATGAACTAACCATCTATTTGTCACTTCTACAAATAATACACTCTTAGTTCTTCCAAAAGATCATAAGAATATCCTTACTACTGTCCAATGATCATCTTACGAATCATTCTGGTATATGCTCACAACATTTAGATCATAGGACATATCTGGATTTGTACATATCACAGTATGATTGATATAAATACTCTTTGTGATTTCATACATCAAGTATCAATCTTTACTTGATTATTTGTTTCACCTTACCAAATGTCAATACACTTGAATATATCATCAACATTGAACTCTTTCAATCCTTTCTGTGCGACAAGAACCTCTCTTGTAGTTTCTATATTGAACTCATTCAATATCTTGTCTATGTACTTCTGGCACAACCATATTAGCGTCTATTGATGCCAAATATTTGGGTTTTGCCTAAGTATTTCATCGAGATGAAATTCTTAATATGTGTTAATAAAAGATACATTATTTCCAATCAACAATATGTATTCCACATAATGTATTAGAAACATGTCTTAGCGCTCCCACTTAATTTCTTGCAAACGCAAGCATCTTCATTGTCTCTGATGAATTAAAACTCTTTTAACAATTTCATCATAGTGAAGATTCCAACTCCGCGATGCTCACTTCAACCATTGAAGTTTGCATATGCTTTTAGCATCCTTTGAATTAACAAAACCCTATGGACCGTGTTATACACATGTCCTAGGTAACGATTCTATTAGAAGAACTTGTTTTGTTTATTCAACTACCATATAACAAAATTATATGTAGTGGTTGCTACATTAATCCGTCTAGACTAAATATCACTATGATAGATCAAATCTTGTCATAGTCAACCTTTGAACATTGTTGTAAACTCTTTCCCAATATGTCGATTATAGATGTGAAATATCCATGTCTATTTATTTATAGATCCAGACACAACTGTAAGGTCTTACACCTTTCTCGAGGGTCCTTCAAGTTCAAAACTTGATTTCTCATGTATGGAACTATCACGGATTTTATGGCTTCAAGCCATTTGACGGAGTCAGGGCCCATCATCGCTTCTTTGCATGTAGTCGGTTCATTATTCTCAAATAATGATTCAACCCTCAAATCTTGGTATTTGATTGTTCATCCGACCTACTTGTTTCAATAGGAACTTGGATCTCCGTGACCACAACCTTTGAGGTACGTGAGCCATGAGCATTGTTGCTGCCTCCGGAACACTTTTCGGCGCTGCGCAACTCTGCACATATAGCTAATGTTCTTTTAACCTTATCAAAGTTCTATTGTCCTCCCACTTAACTTTTCACGAAAAATTCCTTCTTAAAAAAACTTGACGTTTTAAGTGACAAACACTTTTGTCTCGATGTTATGGAGGATTACTTAACAGTTATTCGAAATAACATACAAAGAAAGGTTCATCCGACTTTGGTTGCAAACATCTTTCTTATGCATAGCATACCAATGTTTAAGAAAGGACAACTTGGGTTTCATCCCAAACCATAACTTTATATGGTGTCATTTCAACGGATTATGATGGAGCTCTTTTCAGTGGAAAAACGGTAATCACTAAAGCTTTTAATCTTTAAAATATAATGACAGTTTTATGAATTACACCTTCGATCTTACCATGTCAAACAAGATTTAATTACATATCTCGAACGCTCCATACTCTTATGGTGTTTCGGGAAAATGCAAATCCACGGAACGATTCCTTAAATCTTAGGTATTATGCTAAACTTGTAACTCAAATATCTTCCTTTATGATCTTATCATAAACTATTTATATTCTTGTTACAATGATTTTGCACTTCATCTTGAAAATCTTTGAACTTTTCAAATATTTCACACTTCATCCTTATTAAGTAAATATTCACTCAAATTTTTGGAGAAAGCATATGAAGTTGAAATCCATCGCTCTTGACTACACATAATGGATTTCGTACAACAATATGTACAAGTTCCAATAAGCTAGTCATTCGTTCCCTTTTTTGCCTATGAACGAAGTTTTAATTATCTCTAGGAAAGTTTCACAAGCGTCATTTGATCAAAATCAAATAGACTCCAAAATTCCATCCATATGGAGTTTCTTCATGTTTTCTTTCCAATATAATTTAAACTGCGATGTCACTTCCTAAGTGATCTTTCAATCAATTTGTCTTTCGACATTTTTAGCACTAGTTTTATGGATGTGATTTCTCCAACGAGATTTGTGAATCATCCATCTTTTATGGATTACGGAAATTATTTGAACAACCCTTTTGTTCTCATAATACCTGATAAAACAAATCTTGAAGGCAAGCTTTGATGTTTTAACGAGCAACATAATAACCCTTTATTTGTTCTCGATGAACATCATCACATATTCTTTTGCTAGTTACTTAGGCCATTGTAGTTCATGAATTGTGTTGTTTCGTATGACGATTCACACCAACAAATTCAGTATCAAATACTTAAGAACCACAGTGTTTAATAAGCAAAGAATATAGCCATAACATGTATATCATATATATACTTAAACTGAACAATTCTAGTCTTTTATTTTCTGCCATATATTTATGAGATTCTCTTTCAGTATTTCCTTTTCTGTTTGAAAGAATCTATCAACATCAATTAGTGGAGTCATACATATGACACATAGTCCAAAGCATGTATAGTTAAATACCAATGTCTTTGGATTTGCACTTTGAAGTAGATCACCATTATCTAATGTTTGGTGTTCTTTCAAATTCCTTTCTTTAGTAATCTCTTGGTGTAGTAAACATTTTACCTACATCAAATATTCACCCTCATCATGGATTTATCCATGATCAAGCTACTTTTAGCTTATAACGGTGAATCATGAGTATAATGTTGCTCTCCAAATCCTTTTGGACGATTAGGACAACTAGTGTCTCCAACCTTTTGCAAATTCTCATCAAATATGAGAACATGACTTTAGCCATATTATACTCTATCATGTTGCAACCAAAACTTCGTTTCAGATATCACAATATCTTCCACACATCATGGTTTCTGAAACAACTCTTTCAGATCCTAGATAACCTTGATATTAATAGAATCCTTTGAATATCAAGAATCATGGAGACAAACATGATACTTATATACTAACACTTGGAATTGTTACTCTTGATTTAATACTAATTATTAAACTTCATGGAGTAACCGGAACTTTACTGAAAGTTTGCAATAGGACTTTAAACTTTAGATTAAAACTTCAAAACAATACGATACCAGTTCGTAAAGTAACTAACCAGAATTCTATAGTTCTATCATCTCAATTATAACTAAGCGCAAAGTGGTAAACGGATGCAAATGACTACAAAAACTATGCAAATTCACTTTGATTTAGTTTATGATAAATTGAGTTCTAATTAATAATTAAATTAATCTAGGTGAACTCCCACTCAAAACAATATCCCTCACATTGTTTTAGTGATCACACGAACCAAATCCACCACATCAAAACCGATCATCACGAGAGTTGATATAGCTTCAATGGCGAACAATCAACATGTTCATCATATCTACTATATGACTCATGCTCTACCTTTCGGTAATCCGTGTTCCTGAGGCCATGTCTGTACATGCTAGGCTCGTCAAGATCAAACCTTAGTTTCCGCATGAGCAAATCTGGCTTGTTCACGTTGTATACACTTGTAGAATCTAACACACCCGATCATCACGTGGTGCTTCGAAACAACAAGCTTTAGCAACGGTGCTAACTAAGGGTGAACACTTTATGACTTGAAATTCATGTGCATGAGGGATCATCTTATAATGCTACCGTCGTCTACTAAGCAATACAAGAAGCATAAAGGATTAACATCACATGCAATTCAATAATATGTGATATGATATGGCCTTTCTTCTTTGTGCTTCCGATCTCCATATTCTAGCACGAACATGATCTCCATCATCATCGGCATTGCATCAAGGTCAATGAAGCTTCTCCATGGTTGTCGTCCACCGGCTTCAACTATTACAACTACTTTGAATAGACACGCGGGTCTTAACATAAATTAAAGACAACCATATGGCTCCTGCCGGTTGCCAACTTACAATAAGGAACATTGCATACATCAAATATAATCACAATCATGGCCATATCACATCACTGCACACCCCTGCAAAACAAAGTTAGACGCCTCTACTTTCTTTGCATATTTTACGTGGTTTGGGGCTTTCAATAAGTGTCGTTCTAACTTACGAACAAGAACCACAACATTGATACTAGCATTGTTGATCACCCGTTGTAAATTGGATCTTAACTATGCTAGGAGAAACAGGCACCCGCAAAGCCACTTATGCAATACAAGTTGCATGTCAAGCGTGGAGAAAGTCTCATGAACGATGTCATGTAAGGTTAGCCCGGGCCGCTTCATCCCAACATACCGCAAGATGCAAAGTACACAAGAAGCAATCGACAATAAAAGCATCAATGCCCACAATGACCATTGTGTTCTACTCGTGCAACAGATCTACATATAGACACGGCTCTGATACCACTGTAGGGGTTCGTAGCATGGAAAACAAAAATTTTCTATCGCACACAAACAAACAAGCCAAGATCTATCTACTAGATTGTAGCAACGAGTCGATGGAATAACTTACCCTCGAAGATTCCAAAGTGTTTAACGAGAGCGGATTCTCGTGGGTGATGTAGTCGTACTCTTCCCGATCTCAAGATCGTGTAGACGATCCTTCCGGCGCTGCGTTCCGGCAGCGCTTCCGCAGTCGGTCACACGTTCGGTACTCGACGAAGACCTTCCTCTCCCTTGTTCCAGCAGGCAGCGGAGGTTGTAGCACTCTCCTCGCGATTCCGGCAGCACAACGGCGTGGTACCGGAAGTAGAGGGGAGATCCCGCAGGGCTTCACCTTAAGCCGGAGCGAGTATGGTGGAGTATGAGAGAGAGCTATTAGTGGTCTAGAGTTTAGACACACCAATTAGAAGGCTCTAAACCGAAGGCTAGGGCAATTAGAAGCTCTAAACCAAAACGGCTCTAAACCGGAGATTAGAGGATAGGAACTTGTGTGTCTAGAGGAGGAGGCCCTGCCCCTCCTTTTATAGGTGGGAGGGGCGGCCAAGGGGAGGGGAGTCCCTCCCCAAGTCGGCCTTGGTTGGCGCGCCGGCTTGGAGGGACTCCTCCCCCAAGTCGGTTCCAACCACCTCTTGCTTGTTTCCCACAGTTTCCTGTTTTAGCCGTTTGACTTTTAAACTGGCCATTTGACTTTCCTGTTTTAGGATTCAATTTAATCCTTTATTTGGAACAGCAAGAACACTTAGTACATGATGCAATCATTCAATATGTAATGACACATTCATGTACCCTCCCCCCCCCCGGAGTGCCGGACATTCCGGAACCTTCTAGAATATTCCCGATGAAAACACCGGAATCATTCCCGAACTCCGAAACGGGACTTTCCTTATATGAATCTTATTCTCCGGACCATTCCGGATCACCTCGTGATATCCCGGATCCCATCCGAGACTCCGAACAACATCCGGTCTCTTTCTCGTAATACCATAACTACTCAAACAACGTCGAATCCTTAAGTGTGTCTCCCTACGGTTCGTGAATTATGCGGACATGATCGAGACACTTCTCCGATCAATAACCAATAGAGGAATCTGGAAATTCATATGGCTCCCACATATTTCTACGATTACTTTGCGATCGAATGAACCACTTACATACGATACCAATTTCTCTTTGTCTCACGATAGTTTACTTATCCGAGGTTATGATCGTCGGTATCTCTGCATACCTAGTTCAACCTCGTTACCGATAAGTACTCTTTTCTCGTTCCCGTGATATGTGATCCCTTGTGAGCCAGTCACATGCTTGCAAGCTAATTGGATGACATTCCACCGAGAGGGCCCAGAGTATATCTATCCGTCATATGGATGGACAAATCCCACTCTTGATCCATGTGTTTCAACCAATACTTTCCGAACACTCAATGCCACCTTTATAGCCACCCAGTTACGGTGTGGTGTTTGATGTCCTCAAAGCATCCATCCGGTAAAGTTGATATGCATGATCTCATGGTCGAAGGAATTAGGTTACTATGTATCAGAAAGCATATAGCAATTGAACTATTTAAATGACTTGATCTTTATGCTACGCTTATCTATAGGAGTATGTCCATCACATCATTCTCCTAATGATATGATCCTGTTGTTAATAACATCTCTATGTTCATGATCAGGAAACCATGATCATATATTAACCAACAAGCTAGTTTAACAAGAGGCTTTACCAGGGACTCTTATTTTAGTTTACAAATCACACAAGTATTAATGTTTCCGGTTAATACAATTATAGCATGGTATGTAAACATTTATCATAAGTGTGAAGATATGATAATAACCACTTTATTATTGCCTCTTGGGCATATCTCCAACAAGATGAACGTCCGGTGGAGCCATATAGCCCGCATCATGGAGCATCTAGACCTCCCATGGCTGCAGCGTGCTGATACGTCGGAAACGTATCTATAATTTTTGATGTTTCATGTTTGTTTAGTATCTACTTTGCTTTTCTTTGTCCACATTTTGAGGTGTTTTTATATGTTTTCTAGTACTAACCTATTAACAAGATGTCACAGTGCTAGTTGCCTGTTTTCTTCTGTTTTTGGTTCCAGAAAGGCAGAAAATCAATATTCTCGGAATTGGACGGGACAAAAGACAAAGTCATTATTTTTTCCGGAGCAACACGGAAACATGAAGCAGAGTTGGAGGAGGACACCAGGGTGGCCGCACCCCCTAGGCGCGGGCCAGCCATGTTGGCGCCTGCAGGGCTGTGGGCCCCCTGGCCTTCCACCGACCTTGCCCGTGCGCCTATTAGAAGCCCCCGGGGAGAAAACCCTAAATCATCCAGAAGAAATCCACGAAAACCTCCATAGCTCCGCCGCCACCGAAGGAGAGATTCGGGGGACAGAAAGTCTCTGTTCTGGCACCCTGCCGGGATGGGGAAGTGCCCCCGGAGCTATCTCCATCGATCTCGACCACCATCTCCATCGATGTTGCTGCTTCCCATGATGAGGAGGGAGTAGTTCTTCCTCGAGGATAAGGGCTCTACCAGTAGCTATGTGTTCATCTCTCTCTATGCATGATCTCGTTGTGGTCATGAGCTTTGTAATCAAGTAGATCTACCTTGCTACTCAAGTGCTTCAATAGATCTCTGCTCTCCCCATGTGTGTGAAAGTGACAGCGTGCACGCCATGGTGGCACTTAGGCTAGAGTCTACATAAATACTCACCGTGCTTTAATAGATCTATGCTTTTCCCCCACGTGTGTGATAGTGACAGCGTGCACACCGTGTGTGGCAATTAAGTTATGTTACATATATATTTGTTATGAGTTATATTTGGAGTTGGATGTCTCTATGAAATTATGGTGTTTGTTGGAACCATCTAGCGCTCAAGGTGACAGTGTGAGATTATCTAGATTGGGAAAGGCGGACTTTGAGGTGTGCTTTTGTAGGCCTACCGTGGATTAGAGTGTCCAACCGAAGAGTAGTATCATGAAGAGAGGATATTTATATGAGAGAGTGTTCACTAGTGAAAGTATGATCCCTAGGCCTTGTTTCTAAGCATTGACACACCGTTTGCATCTAGATCTGTTGCATGTTTGCTTGCTTCCATATTTCTGCTTTTTAGTCTTTACCTCATTGTCAAACTATTTTCTGGCATCGTTACCACTTGTTTTTCACTATCTCTTCGTCGAACTAGTGCACATATACACCTGACAAATGTATTGGGTGTGTTGGGGACACAAGAGACTTCTTGTATCTTGATTGCAGGGTTGCTTGAGAGGGAATAAATTTGACCACTTCCTCCCTGAGTTTGATAAACCTTGGGTAATCCACTTAAGGGAAACTTGCTGCTGTTCTACAAACCTCTGCACTTGGAGGCCCAACAACTGTCTACAAGAATAGAAGTGCGTAGAGATCAAGCTATTTTTTGGCGCCGTTGCTGGGGAGGAAAGGTAAAAGGCACTCACACACGTTAACCCACGGCAACGGTAAGCCATAAAGCTATTTTTTGGCGCCGTTGCCGGGGAGGTAAGGTAAAAGGTACTCACATCCTCCGGTGTGAGTGCTCGAAGTTATTTCCTTTAGATTCTGCAATTTTGTCTTTTTGTTTCTTGTTTTCACTAGTTAGGCTTAATGGAAAACAACAACAAAATTAGAGAGCTTTATAGTGTTTATCTTGAGTTAGGACATGAAGTGTTTTAAGAGAAAATTAAAAAAACCCATGGAACTCTATTTGCATGCTAATAGCAATGTTATTAGTATGAATTCTTTGGATACCATTATTGATAATGCTATGGAACCGTCTAAGCTTGGGGAAGATAGTTTTGATGAAAATGATCTTTTTACTCCCCCAGCTTTGGAAGATAGCTATTCTATTGCTTATGATGATACCAAACCTCCAATATATGATGATTACAATGATGAATATGATATTTTAAGTCCACCTACTATTGAGGAGGAAATTAATTATGAGTACAATATGCCTCCTATATTTGATGATTATGGTGATGAGAATAGTAATGATAGCTATTTTGTTCAATTTGCTCCCACTATGATTAATAAGGATGACTATGCTTATGTGGAGAGTAATAATTATTATATGCATGTGGCTCATGATAAGAATGTTTTATGTGATGGTTATATTGTTAATTTTATTCATGATGCTATTGAAAGTTATTATGAGAGGAGGAAACATGGTCTTATGTATCTCAATAATATTAAGTTTCCCCTCTTTATGTTGAAAATTTTAAAGTTGTATTTGTTTTGCTTTCCTATGCTTATTGATTTGTGCTTTTATGACTTGTTTCTTTACAAGATTCCTATGCATAGGAAGTGGGTTAGATTTAAATGTGTTTTGAATTTGCTTCTTGATGCTCTCTTTTACTTCAATTCATATTTGTTATGTAAGCATCTTCTCAAGCTATCAAGACTAACTTAAAGGCGTTAAAGAAAATTACTTGTTGGGAGATAACACAAGAGTTTTCTTGAGTCTTGGAAGTTATTACTTTAGTAATGACCTCTTCTTATACTTTTTGTTTGCTTTTTTGTGCCAAGAATAACCTCTAATAAGAGGGAAGTAAGATTTGGGGAGTTGCTACCCCGAAACAGATTTTTGTGCTCCACCGTAAAAATTCGTGAGGAATCTATGTAAGTCGGATTGAGCTGTTATTTTCTGAATAAATCCCCCAGTATGTTAGCTAACTATTGTTAGTTCAACACTTTTTGATTTGAGCAACAAAAGGTCTTCGAAAAAATCGGTTTCGACCTGCTGGTCTGTTTTGACAGATTTCTGCCATTATTTGCATTTGCTTCTTATTGATTCCTTTTTGGGTTCTTTTTGGGAAATTGAGATTTTTGAGGAATTGATTCAGTATCTTGTGTTTTTAGTGAAAGTTTTGCTGTTCTAAAGCCAAACCCAAGGGTGTATTATCTTTTGAATACACTAATGTTGCTAATGAAGATTGTGTGAAGTTTTGTATGAAGGAAAATTTCAGGTGTAGAGAGAGAATGATGTAATGAGATGAAGAATGGACAAACGCTCAAGCTTGGGGATTCCACCCTGGTGTCACCCCAATAAATATTCAAGAGGTACAAGCGTCAAAGCTTGTGGGTTCCCAAGGCATCCCCTTCTTCATCAATAAAAATCTCAGGTCTTTCTAGACACTTCATTGTTTCATGCGCAGTTGTGTTGTTCTTGGAGCGTCTTAGTTTTCATTTTTGTTTTTTGTTTGCTTAGTTTGCTTGAATAAAGTTTGTTGATCACAACACCCTTCTTTTGGAGAGAGACACACTCTATTTGCATTGACTAGAACACTCCAGTTTTCATTCCTTTTGTTCTATGAGTGTTCACTTTTGCTAGCACTGTGTTTAGCCTTAGTTTTATTCTGCTTTCAGCTTAGAAATTTTTAGTTCTTCTTTGAAAGATTTGTGAGACATGCTCACTGATCTTTATTTATTATTATCTTTGTGAGTTGTTTCAAATAATTCGATTGATGTTAGAAATGAGCAAGAACCTTCATGCTTAAGTGGTACAAAAGGGAGCTTGTTTTGACTGTGGCTTAGACTTTATCATGTCATGATAGATGTTGTTTTGACCTTATGATTAATGATTATTGTTGTATCATGACTTTTTCCAAACAATTAGGATTGCTTAATGTGCCTTGAAAGAATCATGCGTTGTTTTAGCATACAGAAGCATAATATTGTGGTATTCTCCTTTGATGCTTTGTTTGAGTTGACTTGGCACATGCACACACCATGTTATGACTATGAACAAGTCACCATAGCCTCTATGATCATTTAGTCCTTGACTTGTAGTACCACTCTATGCTTTGATTAGTAATGTTTTGTCGCTCTGCATGATTATGACCATTATTGCTCTCTTAGTTGGTTGCTTCCAGTCTTTTGCTAGCCTCCACTTGTATGAGTGAGCTCTACTCATGCTTCTAACTCCCAACAAACCAAGTTATTCCAAAGTGTCCACTATAAACTCCTATGCATGGTGTGTTACACCATTCCAAGTATATTCTTGTTTTTAGCTATCTTTCAATTAAAAAGTATTTTGTTATGTGAAAACTTAGTGATTAAAGCCCTCACAAACTTGATGGCACACTTTATATTCTTTGCCCCTAATAAACTTGAACCGTTGTGTTATCTATGTTGTATATGCTTGCACTTATACGTTGGAATTACCAGAACCATGCTGTCATGGGGAACGTTTTCAACATTGCACTTGTACTTTGTGCACAGTTGATATCATGCTCTTTTGTCTATGGATGTCACCGGTGTGAAATAAAGAGAGAGCTTGTAAGTCCATGGATTTATGTATTTTGTGTTAGAGAAACGCCTGGGCCGCTAGCCGAAGCCATGCCTAATCATGATGGAAACTTGCAGCATCACCATAATGAGCTATCTGTGAAGCATCCTCAATAAAAAGCGATGCACATAGTAAATAAAAAGATCGCCGAGATGCTCATTGTGTGCTTGCCTTGTCATTTTGGTTATGGGATATCTCCTGTACCATGTGCAAGGGGTACCCTGTTGGCGGTTCTCTATGATACGCATGTACTTACCATGACAAGAACTTACAGGTAACTAAAGTTGAGTAGCATGAGGTGTGACCCTCATATTCAAGGACTTGAGATTGTCAACTTATATTTTTTCAAGCATATACTCCATAGTTTATTCACTTTAACCTTAATCACTTCAATATGCTCATGATAGGGGCAATGAGGGCTGAAAGCTAACAAGTACCATAATTTTTGGAAGCTCTTTTTGAAACTTGAAATCTCTGCTTCCCTTTATGAAGGGCCTTTCTTCCACTATTATGTTGAGTCTCCACCTTCTATCCTTTAGGCACCATTAAGAGAGCATAGTTGTCATTCTTAGTTCTATGTCCCAAAACTTATTGATTGATGCATATTGTGATATTGCTTGTTCTTGTGCTATTTGTATCTAGTCACTCTTATGAACTATGAAGGTGTCCTATGCATTTATTGCTACTCCATGAGAGACAAGCTGAATGCCACTATGCTATGTTTTCTATATGTGAAACAAACAAACGTCTTTCAATGCATTGTTATTCATGAATCTTTGTTTGTATCCTTTCATGTTGCAGCATAGTTGCTATGTCTTATTGTTAGAACTTCATCTTTCATGCTCATGTTTAGAGTTCTTGATCCCAGCTTTCAATGCTTGCAAATGGTTTGATCTTGGTTTTGATGGTGCATGTCACCTAAAAAATTATTCTTTTATCACTTACGTACTCGAGGACAAGCAGGAGTTAAGCTTGGAGATTCTTGATATGTCGGAAACGTATTTATAATTTTTGATGTTCTATGCTTGTTTAGTATCTACTTTGCTTTGCTTTGTCCACACTTTGAGGTGTTTTTATATGTTTTCTCGTACTAACCTATTAACAAGATGTCACAGTTCCAGTTGCTTGTTTTCTTCTGTTTTTGGTTC
This sequence comes from Avena atlantica, assembly GCA_910589765.1. NCBI lineage: Eukaryota > Viridiplantae > Streptophyta > Magnoliopsida > Poales > Poaceae > Avena > Avena atlantica. The sequence continues at coordinate 371,835,017 of OU342736.1, forward strand.
CACAAAGGCAGAAAATCAATATTCTCAGAATTGAACGGGACAAAAGCCAAAATTATTATTTTTCCTGGAGCAACACGGAACCACGAAGCAGAGTTGGAGGAGGACACCAGGGTGGCCGCACCCCCTAGGCGCGGGCCAGCCCTAGTGGCGCCTACATGGGGGGTTGGTCCCCCTGGCCCTCCATCGACCTTGCCTCCTGCGCCTATAATAAGCCCCCGGGGAGAAAACCCTAAGTCATCCAGAAGAAATCCACGAAAACCTTTGTAGCGCTGCCGCCACCGAAGGGGAGATTTGGGGGACATAAAGTCTCTGTTTCGGCACCCTGTCGGGACGGGGAAGTGGCCCCAGAGCCATCTCCATCGATCTCCACCACCATCTCCATCGTCGTTGCTGATTCCCATGATAAGGAGGGAGTAGTTCTTCCTCGAGGCTAAGGGCTCTACCGATAGCTATGTGTTCATCTCTCTCTCTCTATGCATGATCTTGTTGTGGTCATGAGCTTTGTAATCAAGTAGATCTACCTTGCTACTCAAGTGCTTCAATAGATCTCTGCTCTCCCCATGTGTGTGAAAGTGACAGTGTGCACGCCATGGTGGCACTTAGGCTAGAGTCTACATAAATAATCATCGTGCTTTAATAGATCTACGCTTTTCCCCACGTGTGTGATAGTGATAGCGTGCACACCGTGTGTGGCACTTAGGTTACATATATATTAGTTATGAGTTATATTTGGAGTTGGATGTCTCTATGAAATTGTGCTGTTTGTTGGAACCATCTAGCGCTCAAGGTGACAGTGTGGGGTTATCTAGATTGGGAAAGGCGGACTTTAAGGTGTGATTTTGTAGGCCTACTGTGGATTAGAGTGTCCAACCAGAGAGTAGTTAAGAGTAGTATCATGAAGAGAGGATAGAGTCCTGGGAATGCGACTAGGCCGATTTTCTGCGTCCGAACCAAAAAAACGCCCTGGGATCGGCGTCCTGGGAAGGCGAGTGGAGATTGATGACCCACAAGTATAGGGATCGCAACAGTCTTCGCGGGTAGTATTACCAAATTTATTGATTCGACACAATGGGAGCCAAAGAATACTTGCAAGCCTTAACAACTGAGTTGTCAATTCAGCTGCACCTGGCAATAGTTTTTGCTCATAAAAGTTTATTAGTAGTAACAGTTTGTAGTAGCAACAGCAAAGCAATAGCAACAGCAAAACAGGAGCAATAGTAACAGTAGTAGCAAACATTAGGATATGCGTGCGGTAGGCATAGGTATGGATGGACGGGCATTGCATGGACGAGTCTAAATATGTAACTTCAATAACTAGGGCATTGCAGATAAATAAGAATAAGCATGCAAGTACTAAACAATCATAGGCATGTGCTCCATATATAGTCATGTGTGCTCGCAATGAGAACTTACACAACATCTTTTGTCCTGCCAGCCCGTGGCAGCGGGGCCTCTAGGGAACTACTGGCAATTAAGGTGCTCCTTTTAATAGAGCACCGGAGCAAAGGATTAACACTCCGTGAACACATGTGATCCTCACACCACAGCCATCCCCTCCGGTTGTCCCAATTTCTGTCACTTCGGGGCCTTTGGATCCGGACAATGATATGTGTACACAACTTGCAGATAAGATCACAAACAATACTATCATAATGATTCAATAATAAATTCAGATCTGAGATCATGGCACTCGGGCCCTAGTGACAAGCATTAAGCACAACAAGTTGCAACAAAGTCAAATAGCACTAATAGAGATACTAGGCACCATGCCCTAACAATTGATACGTCGAAAACGTATCTATAATTTTTGATGTTCCATGCTTGTTTAGTATCTATTTTGCTTTGCTTTGTCCACACTTTGAGGTGTTTTTATATGTTTTCTGGTACTAACCTATTAACAATATGCCATAGTGCCAGTTTTCTGTTTGCTTCTGTTTTTGGTTCCAGAAAGGCAGAAAATCAATATTCTCGGAATTGGACGGGACAAAAGCCAAAGTCATTATTTTTTCCGGAGCAACACGGAACCACGAATCAGAGTTGGAGGAGGACACCAGGGTGGCCGCACCCCCCAGGTGCAGGCAAGCCCTGGTGGCACCTACATGGGGTGTGGGCCCCCTGGCCCTCCACCGATCTATGAAATTGTGGTGTTTGTTGGAACCATCTTGTGCTCAAGGTGACAGTGTAGGGTTATCTAGATTGGGAAAGGCGGACTTTGAGGTGTGCTGTTATAGCCCTACCATGGATTAGAGTGTTCAACCGGAGAGTAGTTAAGAGTAGTATCATGAAGAGAGGATATTTATATGAGAGAGTGTTCACTAGTGAAAGTATGATCCCTAGGCCTTGTTTCTAAGCATTGAAACACCGTTTGCATCTAGATTTGTTGCATGTTTGCTTGCTTCCATATTTTTGCTTTTTAGTCTTTACCTCATTATCAAACTATTTTCTGGCATCGTTACCACTTGTATTTCACTATCTCTTCGTCGAACTAGTGCACCTATACACCTGAAAAGTGTATTGGGTGTGTTGGGGACACAAGAGACTTCTTGTATCTTGATTGCAGGGTTGCTTGAGAGGGATACCTTTGACCACTTCCTCCCTGAGTTCGATAAACCTTGGGTGATCCACTTAAGGGAAACTTGCTGCTGTTCTACAAACCTCTGCACTTGGAGGCCCAACAACTGTCTACAAGAATAGAAGTGCGTAGACATCAACAATCTTATTCGATTACATGATAGAACTCATCCAATCCCTACCATCCCCATAGCCTACAGCGGGGGATTACTCACTCATGGATTAGGGACACATTGATGGTTGATGGAGAGGCGTTATTGATGACGATGGCGATGATCCTCCCCAAATTCCCTGTCCCAGCAGGGTGCCAGAACGGAGTTTCTGGTTCCGAATCGCGACTTCTGGTGGTGGCGGCGCAGTGGAACTATTTCTGGAAAAACGACACCTCCCTCAGTTTTTACGTCAAGAGGCTTCTTATAGGCAAAAAGGGAGGCGGAGGGGGTGCCTGGGGTGGCCGCACCCCCTAGGCGCGGCCAGGCCTGGCCCGCGCCTGGCAGGGGTGTGGGCCCCCCAGGCCTCCACTCCGTCTCGTACTCTGGCTCCGTGGATCTTCTGGTGAAATATGATTTTTGGCATATTTTCCTGATAGTTAATTTTCTGCACAAAAACTAGACACCAAGGTAATTCTGCTGAAAACAGCGTCAGTCCGTGTTAGTTGTATCCAAATCACACAAGTTTAGAGGAGAAACAATAGCAAAGTGTTCGGGAAAGTAGATACGTTTTGGACATATCAGAGATGCCCTAATACAGCCACCCTTAACTATTGCTAAAAAATTCCAAATTCACAAGAGTTGACGAGACGTTTTTTATTTCAAATAGGAACCTGGCATTAAAAAAAATTGAATAGTAGAAAGCAGCTCAATAAAAACGAAAATTAAATTGAAATCCTTGAGAAGCCCTTCACCTTCAATCTCTAGACCATGTCGACGGTGCGTCGCCGCTGTCGCTCCTCCCTGAGTCGGCATGACGTTGTTGGTTGCGGATGGAAAGTCGCCGATGGGTAAAAAAGACCACATCTGTCCTGAAGATAAAGAAGAAGGATGGACTGTTGATAAAGCTTCCTGAAGATCCAAAGATCCCTACAACCATAAGAAGTCCTTGAGGACCACACCACTCCCACAAGCTGCTCGACGTCACCATCGAGATGTGGCTGAAGCCAGGAAGAACTTATTGAAAGAGATGCCACCGCCACCACCTGAGCGCCGTCCCACCAAACTTGAATCCTAAAAACAGGAAAACTGATCCCTCCCGTCGGCGGGGGCCTAGATCCGCCCCATCTTTATGGCCTAAAGACCCTAGAAGAGAGGCAGGTCGGTGACGACGCTGATGGGAGGCGACGATACCCTAGATGCCTTGGCAGGGAGGGGGAGAGGGAGGGGAACTGTTTGCGAGTTACACAATAAATCTTTTTTACCAGCCATCCATAGACAAGTTTTGTACACATTGTAAGGTAAGACTTCCCCAAATTTTTAGAACATAGATTTTCATATTATAGTGTATTAGAACTTGAACACTTCAAAGTTGTAGCAGGCTGTCTTATGACAAGCACGTCAAATACACTATGACTTTTTTTGAGAACAAAATACACTATGACTTACAGAGCATTTTTTCGTATTATTATAGAAATATGTTTGTAGACCCAAGAAAAAAGGTGGTTTGGGGGTGAAAGATTTATGCAAATTCAATATGAGTCTGGTGTGCAAATGGTGGTGGATACTTGAGGCAGATGATGGGCCTTGTCATGATTTCATGAGAAGAAAGTATCTAGGAGAGGGAGGTGTCTTTTCTATGAAGAAAGGATCTACAGATTCTGCTAGTTGGAATGATATGTTGTTGGTAAAAGAGATGTATTTGAAAGGAAAATATATGATTGTAGGGAATGGAAAGAGGATTAACTTTTGGGGTGATGCTTGGTTTGGTAAGATGCCACTAAAAGACATTCATCCTAAATTGTTTGATATTTGCAGTTCTGCACCAATTCTGATGCTTTAGTTGTAGATGTGGCAACTACATGATGGAATTTGCCTTCCAGGAGATGGCCAAATGTTATGATGAAGATTCGGATAAGAGAACTCCAGTCATCTATGAGAGTCCTGGTTCTGTTTGACAATGAAGATAGTCATAGATGGAAATGGTCTAAATCTGGCAAGTTCACTGTTAAAACAACTATCTAGTAATGGGGTTGATAGATCTTTTAGACATCTTTGAAAGGTTAAGATCCCTATGAAGATCAAAGTCTAGATATGGCTCATTTGACACAATGCTATAGCCCTTAAAGACAATGTGATCAAAAGAAATTGGGTGGGGATCCCAAAGTGTGCCTTATGCCAAGAGGATGAAACTATTCATCATTTGTTTTTTACTTATACGACGGACAAATATGTCTGGAGTGCTTTTGCCCATTCGACTAGGGATCAAAGTCGTTCACGTTCTTTCTCCCAATATTTCCGGTGGTTATCCCAATTCTTGCCAGTTAGACGGAACATACAAATTACACCTCTAGCAGCAGTGTAGTAGGCCATTTGGAATATGAGAAATCGTGCTTGCTTAAAAAAGTTGGTTGGCCCTCATATCGATCTCATTTGCTTTTCTTGTGTGTTTATGAACTACGGGGCAGGTTTTCATACCAAGATCGAGGAGGATATTGTGTGCACTAGAGTAGCTGTGTTTCAAGCGAATGCTATGGAAGGGATGACAAAAACAACTGATAAGAGCTATGCACTTCCTCTGCTTCATATTACTCTGCACGTTAGCAAAGTCAAAGTCAATCAAAATTCACAATGTTTGAAAGTATATATGATTGAATATCAACATTTACAATGCCAAATAAATATAATATATGAAATTACAATTCATTTGTAGTAGTATAGATTTTGCATTAGTAATATCTGTATATTTTCCTATATAATTGGTCAAACGATGCACACAGTGTCGTGGAAAACCCCCGTGTCTTCCCCCAAGGCGGCACCGGGGCGAAACCCTAGCCGCCGAAAAACTAAAAGCCGGTAGCCTCCCCTTCCACCGCTGCCGCCGGCAAGGGCCGCGGTGGCGGCGGTCCCCAGGGCCGAAGGTGTTGGGGGCGGCGGCGTCGCTGCAGATCTCCGATCGCGGTTGGGGACGGCGGCGGAGATCTTCTGCGTGCGGGATCTGGGGCGGCGACCCCGATCATGCGACGACGGTGGTGTTCCTTCGGGTGTGGTGTCAGCGCGGGGTGGAGTTCTTCTGCTCAAGGTCATGGGGCGGCGCCCCGGTCACGGCGATTGGAGACTTCCCTTGGGCATCCACGTTTGAGGTGGAGGCGGCGGCCGTAGGCCTAGGCTCCCGCCTAGACCCGCCATCGGTGCGGCCTTTGGTCACCTGGAGGTGCGTGGGGAGGCGGCACGATGCTCGCGGTCGACCATGTTGGTTTCCAGTGGGACGACGCGTGCGTGTGGTTCGGTCACAGACTTGCCTCCTTTTCCGCCGGAGGGGGTTAGTCGGCGGGCGGTGGCGTGGGGTCCTGCCGATCTGCCCAATAAAGGGGGCGATCCTGCAAGGCTTCTCGCACCTGGAAGATGGTCTGCTTGATGTCGGCTCTCATTTTTTGGCCGGTGACGAGTTCCGGAAGGCTCCGCCGACGATCTCTTTTGCGCACAAGTTGCCCGCAGATTGCTGGATCAGGTGGGATTCGGTCGTGTGTTCCTATTTCAAAGGAGCGACACGAAGCTGCGCTGACTGTTGCCAACATGGGACATGTCGGTCTTCGATTTCCATGGAGGACACAGTGGTGGAGAATGTCAGTCGGCTGATATATGAAGCTACTGATGGTGGGATAAGTCTTGGTGGTGATGAGGGCCTTGCTTGTTGACTCGTAACTTGTAGCAGCGACATTGAAAAGCGGGGGCGGCAGTACAAGAAGAGTATTTCAGAGTGAAAATCCAAGGTCTGGCCTTAGCTGATTGTGCCTGGCAATGGCATTGTTTTGAGAGAGACGGACTTGCTCCAGGGTGAAAATCCAAGGTATGGCCTTAATTGGTTGTGTCTGACAATGTTCTTGTTGAAGACATTGTTTTGTGAGCACGGCTCTGGGTGCTGTCTTGGTGGTGTTTGGTGTTGCAGTTACAATGTCTCAATCACCCTAGCGGGGATCTTTTATTTTTCTATTCTTCTAATTCTTTTGTAATAGGACTGTGTGCATTCATAATGTTTTTAGGATATTGCGTTGTTGCAAAGGCCGGATGTGATTTGTATCTTTCGTGATATTAATATATGCTTATTTCCAAATAAAAAATGGTCAAACATAATAAAATATGACTTTGATCGAGCCTGTAACGCGAGGAGTAATATGTAGAAGAAATTTAAACTGGATGTAATCGCTCGGGTAGCGAGAAGGACTCCGATTTTCTAGAGAAACCCAATAGGAGTACATCGGCAGCTTTTGGGTTGGTAGACTACTGGGCCGGCGCTTGTTGGGCCTCTCTATCCGGTTCAGCCCAGTCCTCCGGTGAAAACGTAAAGCTTCCCATTTCAGAAAGAACATGGAAAATTCCACACATAAGAATTGGCCATTTGTACCGGCCGGCCAGTAGATTGGCCATTTGTATCGGCCATACACAAAAATTCCATTGGAAAATTCCACACATTTCAGAAACGACACTAGATCGACACGTCTAGACGACGACTACACGTGCTCTTCTCGCCATTTGTATTGTATTGGCCGGTCAGTCGACCACGGCTTCACCGCCGCCCTATTCCTGGACGATTCCGTAAAAATGCTGCCCAATTACCAGCTCTTTACGTACGTACTGTACATCCAATTCCGCAAGCAGCTGCAGTCTGCGGCACGAGACCGCTCGCGCGCTCAAGTACAAGCAGCGGACATGCGAGAAAACTTCACGAAAACCACCGGAAAACCGCGTGCTATTTCCCATGCACACGCTCTTTTCCTTCGCCTATATAAATATCTCACTAGTCACCTCACCTCACGTATTACAATCTGAGGTAATTTAGAGGAGGCGATTCCATTCCAGGCAGGGACTCGGCCAGCTCCGTGTAGTGTACGCGTCGAGGAAATAAAGCGTGTGCACGGTAAAACCCTTGGCCATGGCTACACCGTCGTGCTGCCCGTGCCGCAAGCTATTCCTCGTCTTCCTCCTCGTCTTGGTCGCCGGAGCCGCGCACGACGCGCGCGCGGCGAGGACGGGTCGTCCGGGCGTGGCCAGCGGGCACGGTGGAGCGGCCCGCGTGGCGAGGTTGCTGACGGCGCCGGGTGCCTCCTGCTGCACGCACGACGGCAACACGGCCGGAACCTCCTGCTGTCCCCACAAGCCACCTGCCTAGTTCTGAAAATGTGCGTCTTTCCAGTGTGTAAAGTAGTACGGAGTATATATTTTTTTTTGGGTCTGGCATCATTATTCATTCCTTCCGACCAACACAAATACACCGTGTATGTATATTCTTCTTAGGAGTACGGTCATTATTCATTTCTCACATAGCATCGGTGGTTTGTATATAGTATAATAAGTAGGATGCATAATAAGTATATTCTTTATATAATTATTAGCAATGATGATACTTCTAAAATGCAGTTCAAATGGAGCATGCACATGAAACATGCATGATATCTAGCTCTTGGATGTAAGAGTCTTTGTTCGCATGTCCATGGCATCCCAATTTTGTGGTGTCTCTCGTTCAGTGCGAGCACGTAAAGAATATGCAGCTCCTGGATTTTAACAGCAAACTGAAGTGATGTTCAGACCGGGAGAGCAAATTGCCACCTTATATGCTTGGAAGGTCGGACTTGTTTTCCTTGATCAAGTATCTAGATTATAATATCAGCATTAACAATACAAAATCACTATCATTAGGGTTATCAATAAATAGTTTTTTTCAGTTACAATGTTGATATTATATATTTCTACAAACTTGGTCAAACGTTCATGAACCGGTACGAGTCAGAGAGAGAGAGGTGATCGGGGATGCGTCATCTAATTAAAACCCATCTAGGGTTCCTTCTCCCTCGTCTGTGGCACTACCGGCCCGTCCGTGTCTGGTGGCGGGGCCTTCGAGGCGTGGCGAACCACCGCCTCTCGCTGATGGGAGGGTTTCCATATTTCTTGGTTATTTTTTAGTGTCTTTTTTTAAGACGGTGAGATAGCGGCTACATTTTTTAGTGTCTTGGGAGGACATATAGAGTCGTTTGTCTGGCGGATCTCTTGGGATCACGTTGTTTTTTATGTTTGTTGGTGTGGTTTGAGCTCAGTCTTTTCTGATCTACGGTTGTCATCTTCGGCGATGGTTGCTGCTCTGGTGTGCTGGTCTTTTGGCGTCTTAGCACGGCGACTTCCTATCTATTATAATAAGAGATTCTACAACAAGCTTTGCCCAACTCCGGTGTTGGAGGAGTCAGGACGACAGCGCTCGCTAGGTGGTCCAATGACCTATTTATAATTTTATTATTTTTAGTCCTTATTGTATTACAGTGGATACTTATTAATAAGTCAGTTGAATTTTTGCAAAAAAACATAATTAAATGTGAATTTCCAAAAAAAACAATACACCTTCAAGAAGTAACATATGGAGTACTTGAGTTTGTGTAACTAGCCATTAATTGAATCTCACACAAATACGTACTACACCATTCAAAGATTTCTTATATCAATTTATCAAAATTGGAAACCCTAACAAAATAACAAAGGCAAACTCGTCGAGTCGTTGTGCATCTCTACACCAATGTCCCCTTTGACCGTTCCAAATATTCCATCCATTCTAAAATAATCGAAGTTGTAAGTCAAACTTCTTTTATTGTTGACCAAACCTAAAGAAAATAACAGGTGAATATCTGAGCATAGATTTTTGGCTCCCGAGCTCCGGTGCTCTTGCTACATTAAAAAAATCAAAATCATATTTGTGAGTTTGAAAAATTATAAGAAAAAAAATCTGGATGTAGCCCATGATTTATTCGACAAATGTGCAAAATATCAATTTCAAAAACTTTGCATACTAAGCTGTATAAAAATGATAAGAGTGTAGATCTATGCAAGTATGTTTTCAAATCTCCAAATTTAATTAGATTTTTCATATTTTTTTGGTGTAATTAGATTTTTCATTTTTTTTGTAGGAGAAAATGTAAAGAATTTCGCGTCAAGGTTTTGCATGCTTGTGGGATACAACATTGATTATGTCTAGATTTTTTTAAAAACCTATAAAATATTATTTTTTAGTTTTTAAATGAAGGGAGCACTAGTGCTCACTCAAAGACACTTTCCAGTGAATATCTACATCAAATCTTTATAGTACAAAAATTTATTGCGTAACTAATAATATAGTACTCTCTCCGACCCATATTAGTTGATTTGGATTTGTCAAAATTTAGATAAACCTATATACTAAATAGTATTTAGATTCATTCAAATTTAGATTTGAGTCAACTAATATGGGTCGGAGGAAGTAATACTAATTATTATTTTATATATTAATATATTTTTCTATAATACTAGTTAACCTTAAAGTTGTTTGACTTAGTCCCGCAAAAAAGTTGTTTAACTTAGGATAAAGGATAAAACTATAACATCGATTATTTTGGCACAAAGGAAGCATATGACAAAGGAATTATTTCTAACTCCTAAATGTGAAATAGAAGAACATCCATTCGATGATATTCTTCGTAGGTGCTGAGGTGGCACATCGGTGCTGACTTGGCAGTTGACGTGGTGCCAACGAATTTGACATGGCGTATGTATGAGGCCACGTAGGAAGGAAAAAGTGCATTTGTTCCTAGGATGCCACGGCACTTGCTGCGATTCGTTCTACTCACGTCATCGCCATCTCACAGCAAAAAAACGAGAAAAATTATCAGATATTAAGCAGAAGAAAGGGAATTAAAAGCACACATTAAACGCGAGAAAAATAATATTCTCCCGTGCTCCGTCCGTAACTCCTCTGCCTCCCCTCCCCCGGCTCCGCTCCGCTCCTCGCCGCTGCCCGGCGGCAAGGCCCCCACGCCTAGGGTTAGCGAGGGGGTACCCCCGCCGCCTCGTCCGGCGCCGCCCATGTCATTCCGATCCGGCGGCCGCAAGCTCTCATTCGAGCTCCTCTCCAGCGACCTCACCGCCGACGACGTCGACGACACATCCCCGCGCTCCCTCCCTGAGATATCCTCCGATGGCCAACGCAGCCGCAGGAGGCGCTCCAAGCGCAAGAAGGGTTTCCAGAGCCCCCCGATCGTGGAGGAGGAGCCGCGCCTGGACGGGGACGCGGCCGCGGCCGCGGCGTTCAGGGTAACGGATCTGAGGTCCGTGGTGGAGAAGGTGTGCCTGAGTTCGGACGCGGAGAGGTCCGCGGCGAGCTGCGTGACGCACGTCGGGGTGGAGTTGAGGCAGAGGAGCGTGGCCGCGAATGGGAGGTTGTTGGCGTCCGGGGAGGACGCGAGCAGCAGCTGCGGAAGCAGCACGCGGGAGAGCGTCGCCGCTGCCGCGGCAGTGCCGGATGTGATCGACACGGCTCGACGACCTGAGGCGAACGGTGCTCTGAAGAAACTGGAGAAAGATGAGTCGCTGGACTGGGGAAAGTTCATCAAGGAGAATAGCAACGTTCTCGGAGGTATAGATCTCTGTTCGTTTGGATTTGATCGCATACTTTTAGTTTGCTGTGCCTCTGTTTCATGATATGACGCTGTTTCACTAGTGCTGATTAGGACACTCATACTGAACAGAAATTCTTGACAGCGCGTCATTTGTGGATTCTGTACCACCATATCGTGACCCCTTTAATTGCTGACAATGTTTCTAAGTAAGAACATAAGGATGCACTGATTTTATACGAGCTAGTCAAGCGAACTTCAGCAATATGTGACAAATGTGTCAAAGCAGTAACTATAGAAGGTCGAATCAAATAATCTAAACCAGCATGGTAGACAGTTCATGTTTTGTTCTTTAAGGAAAACCTTGAAGATTATTACAAGTCTGTGGATTTGCATTTCTTTATAACTGTCTAGCTCCTAACCATTATTGCTTTGCAATGGCGGTAGATGTAAACAAGATTTGGATATAATCAGATCTCCTATTCCATATGTGCCTTTACACCTAATTTTAATTACGTGCTGCTGCAGAAGTCGAGCGTCGTGACAATTCACCATTCAGATATTTCATTGGAGAGATGTATAGCGGCAATTCACTTAGAAGTACAATTGCAGTGGGTAATGATAAGAAGCGACAGCGTGTCTACAACACTATGTTTCATGTGCCTTGGAGATGTGAACGGGTATATATTCTGCACTTGTAAATATGCTAACTTCTTTGTGCCCTATACATTATAATATTTGGAATTTTAGGGTGAATGTAGTTACAGATATTTGCAATTTTAATGGCATGCTAGTTTGCTAGCATTGCTGAAAATAAAGCAATTATGCATCAGTTGTTGTAGTATTTATGGAACCATGTTATCACCACATATTTTAACCGAAAGTAAATATTGGTTAGTTCAGATCCTTGCTAAGATATGAATAGATACAAGTGGTGTGATTTTTGCAATACTTAAATAAGTTAATGTTTTTGGCAATACTTTAATAAAATAACAGAATGATTGGTTTTATCATTCCTTCAGAATTTTTATTAAAGAATGAATGAATTTGATTACCATGTTCTAAAGAGCTTAATGTTTTAGTTTAGTAACTTCTGGATTTACTTGTTATATAATCGCGGGGAGATGTTTGATTGTGATCAATGCTGCAGCTAATTGTCGCAGGATTTTTTGTCTGCTTGGATTCCTTTCTGTCTTTGCTCACCATTATGCCTGCAAGAATTGTGATGACAGTTTGGCGAGTTCTGAAAACCAGGTGGGTTCGCCACGATGCTATAAATTAGATGATTTACATATAGATTTTGTTTGTACTAATAAATCTTGGCAAAACTTGTAATGCATGGCTACAAATTATTATGTTTTATGACATGTAATTTTAGTATTTCGTTGTTCAAAAAGGATCAGTTCAATTTGTTTTTTGGTTAGCAACTGAGTCTGAAGATAATTTCCTAGACTGAATCTGTGTATGGCCTGTTTGGGAATCCTCTGCTTGAACTTCAATCTACCACGCGTTTAAAGCTTAAGACATCCCTATATGCCTTAACAGATAAACTTAATCCCTTATGTAGTCTAAATATTATTTTATTAAAATATTCTAAGACAGTATCTAGCTTTTATATCAGTTAAGCGCTTCCAAAGAGGGCTTCAAAATGTTTTAGGATTTACAGGATTATTTTTGGTTCATAATATGCATTATTGTTGACATTATCTCAGGATCGAAATGCGATAGCAATGCACAAAATAGTGCGCCCCTGTTGAACTGTTATTCAACACATGTTGCTGACCATTTTCATATAGTAAAATAATTATATCTTGGTTGGAAGCATATACTTAGTCCACAGAAGTGAATATTTTAGTCTGCAGAAGTGAAATCTTTCTGTATAATATAACGATACCTTGCTAGTATTCCAGTTAGTAGGTCGTACCTTTTCTTTCTTTCTAAAAGTGGAATACATTTATGATAGCCAGGACTATACCAGTAAGAGAAATCCTGGTGATTTATTTACTGTTCATGGTGCTACAGGCAGCTGGACAAAATGCTTGTAGCGTCGAGTAGTTTTTTTTCATCTGTTCACCTGTATTTTTCATTTTATTGTAAACACCACTCTTTTATTGTAAACACCTCTCTTTCACAAAATGCTTGTAGCGTTAAGTAATTTTTTCATCTGTTTACTTGTGTTTTTCATTTTATTGTAAACACCACTCTTTCCCAGTTCAATCTTTTGTTTTCGGCCATGTGGAGTCGTGTACTTATTTATCTAATGTGTTTGTGACAGGCAGTTTCTGCGACCAAATGCTGCTGATTTATCTGATTATGGATGTTTTGTAGTTCTAGCCTTAGGAGTTGCTTCTTTGCAAATGATAGGTTTGCTCTTTCCCTTTGACTTTGCTAAACTAAGAATATATGCATATTTGTTAATCCTTCAACCATGGTTTTTCTGTGTCAGATATTAGTTTGATTTACCATGTCATTCGTGGCCAGGGCACGATCAAATTGTATGTCGTATACAACGTACTAGAGGTGAGGGAAGTGTTTATTTGAATTGTGTGTACATTTGTTGGCAAGCACACTTTACCTTTTTCCTTCTTTTTAGATCTTTGACAAGCTCTGTCAATCATTTGGAGAGGATGTGCTGCAAGTGTTGTTCAACTCAGCTGAAGGACTGTCAACATGTTCAACTGATAACGCAACATTCGAGCTGATGCGGTTCCTCTTGGACGAGGCTATTGCTGTCCTTGCATTTGATATCCTTCGCTGCAAATTATGTTATTATATCTGCCTTGGGGCAATTTATTTGCATTCTATAACTCTGATGTTGGAATTCCTCAATTCATAGTAAAATTATGTTTGCACTCATTGATACGCAGTATCCAGCTCATTATAAGCTCATAATACAGATATGGTAGTCATTGTATAACATACATTTCAATGGCATCAGAGTTTTGTTTAACATCAGTATGTCCAACTTTTAGTTAGGCTGTAAGTTTACATCATTACTTATGCTGCTGCTATTTGGTATAATCTAGACTTAATTTCCTTAACAAGTTATTACTTGTGCATTCATTTGTCCTGTTAGCGCAAGCTATCACCCTGTCAACATGTATTATTGCCCATAACAATGCACTGTTGGCTCTTTTGGTGTCCAACAATTTTGCTGAGATCAAGAGCAATGTATTTAAGCGGGTTAGCAAAGAGAACCTTCACAATCTGGTCTACTATGGTGAGTGTGCTTATGAACTATGATTGTCTCATTTCCATGATTCTAAAATAAAATGCTGATGAATGACTGTATTTACTATGTTTGCACTGTCTGGATGATCCTTCTAAATTTTTGCCGCATTGCATGCATTTATCAATATTTGTCATGCATATAGCTTACTGTTGCTGTCAGGCTACTTATTGTTCAGTATTTCAGCTCCTTAGGTAGGATGAATAGTGCTGAGTTAGACTCTGTAGATAAATTGTCTGCATGGATCTGTTTAGAGTAGGTAAACCTCATATACATTCATTTTCTAGAAGCGAATCATGGGACATTTTGCAAGTGCAATGTGTTTACAGCGATTCATTGATTGCAAAATAACTGCTAGGTATGTTGTATGTTATAGTGGTGTTTTTTTCAGGGAAATGTTGTATAGTGGTTAATTAGCACTATGCTCTATCTTTAGCATGCACAGTTTTTCTTCATTTTTACAATGCTTATTTCTTGAGACTTGTTGATTTGCAGACATCATTGAGCGATTTCACATCACAGCATTTCTACTGTTTGTGCTGGCTCAAAATATCTTGGAAGCAGAGGGACCATGGTTTGACAGTTTTCTTATCGTAAGCTCAATATTTCTTTTGTATTTTCGTCATAGTTAGAGAGAGTTGTATGGTTTCAATAGTAACATTACTTCCTTTTGTCCCTGCAGAATGCCTCCTTGGTATTTATGTGTGAAGTACTTATTGATGCTATCAAGCATTCATTCCTTGCAAAATTTAATGAGATAAAGCCTGTTGCTTATTCGGAGTTTCTGGAAGACCTATCCAAGCAGGTATGCGCTGACAAATAACTTAACCAGTTGCATCTGTATCTTGATTCTAATACATTGCTGGCTACATAGCCCTGCCCCTTTGATACACAGATAGATAAACAAACAATGACGTTAGGAGTTATTTCTTAGTAAAAAAAAGTTAAAATACATTCATGCACACAAAACAGTGTTAATTTGATCTGTGCGAAGTTCCTTTTTTTCCGACTTTTGTTCTGCAGTGCTGCTTCATGCTGTTTGTAATTTTCTGTCATTGGTTCTGTGGCATGTATGACTGCCTTTTTCCTTGCAGAATTATTTAGGAAATTCCAGCTGTACCATATATTGATAAATAGTTGGAATCACCTTTTGGATCGATGATTAGGGTGCAATGAACAATTTTTCTCAATATGTCTTGTCTTCTGAGTGTCCGCAGGCGATATGTCACAGTATTATTTTCCTGATTCTGCTTTGCTGAGCATAGAAAACTTTGTTATATTGATGGCTCATTTGCCTAGAATTTGAATTTTTTTCATCTTAATGTTGTTGCTAATGCCGGGCTTGCTGAAAACAAATATCTGCACAGATTTTGAATGAGCAAACTGATGACCGTCAGAAGGATCTAACATTCATCCCCCTTGCCCCTGCTTGTGTGGTAAGTAAATACGTCAAATATCCATGCTCTTATTATTTCCAATTTGTAATTACATATTTTACTCAGGAGCAAGGTATTTATTGTCTTTTATAGGTAATCCGCGTATTGACTCCAGTGTATGCCACCCTCCTTCCCTCTGGCCCATTCATCTGGAGAATATTCTGGATTTTTCTCTGGTCAGTTCTGACCTATTTTATTCTCGCCATCTTCAAGATAATAGTGGGTTTGATACTGCGTTGCCTCGCGACTTGGTATATAAATCTATGTCTCACAAGAAAACAACATGTGGACTGAGTACTTGGCACTAGGAATTCTGGTTTTTAAGGTGCCATCATTGCGAAGACAATTTGCTGTGGTGCGTGAAGTACATCACCCATCGCATCAGCCATGAGTTCAGCCATAGATTGCCCATATGACAGAAAAATAGTACAGTGCAGAGGAATATTACAAATATCTTCTTTTCCGGCGAATGTCTCGTTGGTTCAAGGAACTTAGTATAGTCCAATTTTGCTTCGTTTACAGATTCTTTCTGACATCCCTCTGTGGATAGTTCATAGTTTCACACCAAAGTTATCTGCCTCAACCTAGAGAAGATTTTTGCAAAGCCCTGCGGATCTGTCATGTAAGACATATATGTACATTTCCGTTGAGAAGAAAATATGGCAATTTTGTCCACAGCAGCTTTCTATCTTAATTTCCGTGTCAGACGATGAATCAGTATTGTGGTTGTTTTTTTGTGCAACTGTGTATGATGAGCTGTTCGTGATACCGTTCGGCTGTGTGCGTGTCTGATGAAGAGCTGTCAGAGTTTCTTTTTACCGCTGTTCAGATTATTGCCGTTGATCTGCAATTCTTTTTTATCACAACTCTCATTTTATCTCATGCCCTGTGTTTGGCCACAGAATCACGGCCAACATTTTTGTTATGTTTTGACCTTGGCAGAGCCACTGCTTGCTTGATTTACCTATCAGTCGACGACATGTTGGCTGTCGCGGGGATTAGCTGCAACAGGGGGTAAGATGCAGGTTATTGGGGAGAGATTTCAGTCTATTACTTCAAGCATGTTTCAAACCTTGAATTGGAAGAGTTTTTATCCGGTCAATCTTACTCCCTCCGTTAGGGATTATAAGGCTTATGAACCATTTTGATAGGATTAAGAAAATCAATAACTCACCCGTTTAATTACAACATGCACCAACACTTGTACATGCATGAGAGAAGAGAAAGAAAAAAGAAGATCATGTATTGAATAAGAGATGGTAATAAATAAGAAATGACTTATAATCCCTAATGGAGGAAGTACTTCAATAATGTGAAACTTATGACTTGTCGGTACTAGTTTAAAAAGAAATGAGAAGAATGAAGCTATATGATACGAATCACAACAAAATGCAGAAGGTTTCAACCAACACTCGTGTTGGACTATGAAGAAACATACTCATCGGTCATGTGTAACATCATTTGTATATATCTTCAAAACGATGGTTTTAAACTTTAGATAAATATGCAACTTATCACGTTGTGAATGATACCTGAACAGGTGTGGACGGACAAAACAACTACTTCCTCCGACCCATATTAGTTGACTTGGATTTGTCAAAATTTGGATGAACCTATATATTAAATAGTGTCTAGATTCATCCAAATCTAGACAATTTGAGTCAACTAATATGGGTCGGAGGGAGTACTAGAATATTGACTAACATGAAGCTTAAAAGATCCCTCTATGGATTAAAGCTATTATAGGCCTTGTGTGTGTGTGTGTATGGTGTAAACAGACTAGTTCTTTTGAAAGGAAGACTACATGAACAAGGAAGAAATTTTGGCAAACAAAAAGGAGGAACCTGCAGATGATCAGGATATTGTTAGGACAATTGAAAGAAAAGATGAAGCTATCTCATATCGAAATTCGTGCCTAGAATGTTTGAATGGAACAAAGCAAAGTAGCTAGCTACCTACATGGCTAGCTACAATTAGTGTTGACTTAGACTCGCGGGTGCCGGTGAAAAGCGAGGCGGACAATGGGGCGCATCTTGGCGTCGTTCTCTGGCGAAGACATAGTTTTTGCAGCTGTAGCTTCTTTGCTTAGGATATTGCAGCTGTAGCTTCTTTGCCCAGGCTTCCCGGATCGGACGTCGGCGACACTTCTGTGTTATTCATCCTCTTGAGGGAAGCGTCTTTGGAGATCATACTGATGAGTGGTTTGAAGGTGGAGTGGTGCTTCGTCTTGCACGGAGTTTTCGATGGAGATGTCAAGTCATACCTAACCGTCAGGTGCCATTCTCATCATGCCTGGGTGGTAGGTGCTACGCATGACAGATCTTTCGGAGCCTTCAAGCCGCTTCGAATGGCGGGGCTCGGTGGCATGGTGCCAAGAGGTCTTGGTGGTGACCGTGCGCGCGTTGATGGACGTGTGCATGGCAGTGATGTTGTATGGCGCCGTGGTGGCGTCGATAGTAGGTATGGCAAGGTCATTACTTTGATCCTCTTGAAGATGGGTCGGCGGAAGACGACAACAACAGTTGTTTGAGCGTGTACATTGATGCGCGCCGAGGATTAGCCGGACTGGTTTTTGTCCTTGCCTCGCCATTGGACGGTTTTGGTGAGGCCTTCGGTTTTAGATGACATGCTTAGGTGAGAGGTTAGGACAACTAGTCTTGACATTGCCACCCCCTTCATCAAGTTTGTAGGTTCTGCGACAGTTGTCACTAGTGGTGTGGCTTTGGGTCAATTTTTGTATTTCTTTTTAAGGCTTTGTTGAGAAATATTAGTAAATAAAATTTGTGCATTTTTTAAGACTGAATTTATAAGATGGTCCAACTATATTAGGAAATGTTGGGAAAATCGTGACTTAGAAATTAGCATAGATAATAGTAGTAAGATTAAATCGTCATTAAATCTTAAGTCAAAGCAAAAAAAAAAGATGTAATCCAAATTCGAGCGAGTGACTAATCAGGTGATTTTCTTGTAAAGATATAAGCACTACTAGGCTTTCTTACTCAACCGAGAAAAGCAAAACCGTATAGTTAAACGACATTTGGTAATTAATCATGTGATTTTTGATATGCTCTACAACTTTGAGTAAGCAGTAGGAGCAACCTCCAACGTCGAAGATACTAAAACGTCGCAAAAATACGATATGTCTACTCCCTCGTCTCACACGCGACAAGCGGTGGCGACTCAAATCCTTTCCAATCTCTCCGCTCTGGTGGTAGGAGCGAGGGGATCTCGTTCCTATGTTTAGTAGCTAGAGTTAAGATAAGATCTTTTGTGATGTCCATTGGGATGGTACGGGTGACACCCATGCAAATATATCTGAACTCTATTTCTACACCGGTGATGACACTTACGACAACGTCTTGGGAGTTTATGGCAACGTGTGCAGGTTGATCCTTCAGATCGATAATATGGTCTTCTCACTATTCTTGAGATCTAGCTTGATTAGCTTCTCTTCCAGCATCCTTCTAGGCAACGATGGAGTTGGATGACGTCCGCTGATTTCGGTGGTTGCAGAAAACCCTGAGAATCGTTTTGTATTTCTCGATCTCTTATTTTTATCTGCAAAGTTTTTATAATAATAATTTTATCCCGATTTATTAGTTTTCACATGTATTACTTCTTGTAACTTGATTCTTGATTAATGAAATACGTGGTTTCTCTAAAAAAAGTTTAAAGATCCTAGGCTCTTTCGGTCAGATGAAAATCCCAAATACCCCCTCCGATCTAAATTAATGGAATCGGATTTATCTAAATTCGAATATATTTAGCACTAAAGCATATAATATTTTTTTCTTTTGGAAAGGACCATATATTAATATTGCGAGATATCAATTACACTTAGTCTCTGCAACAACGCAATTTCCATTATCATTATGGATGCACACAATAATAGAAAGAAAATAAGAATTACAGAAAAGAGGTCCCGCCACAACGATTTATGCCTTACAACAGCGGACCAAACACCACCAGGACAACACCAAAAATCCATCCTCTCCAAAAGCGACACCTCCAATAAGGAAACAGTGCACAAGCGCCGTCATTGTTCTGATCATCGATCATGGGTTTTCATCCTGAAAAAAGTTTACACTCACAAAACAATGTCTTTAACAAGGCCATTGCTAGGCACTACCAATTAAGGTCAGATCTTGGATTTTTACCCTGCAAGTTTGAACACTGAAGTCCTCATGTACTGTCGCCCCCACTTTACGATGTTGTTGCTCGAAGACCCAGAACACCAAGCCAAAACCTCATCTCCACCAGGATTCAAACCACCATTACCAGTCTCCAGACCTCGGCTTCCATGTCATTCTCCGTGACTGGCTTCATCATGGGACTAAAGGCATATCCTTGATGGAAACAGACTACAAAGCTTCGCGCCACTTCCTCTAAAATCAAACGGTCAGAAAAAAGATGGTTGCTCGCGACCGAAACCCATCCAATCCGGCGAACTCCGGCATGTCGTTCATTGGAGTTCACCAGTGGAGCCTTTTGAAACTCGACACTCCAACTAGAGGAAGGAAGACCGACATCAAGTATATCCTCGTCTTGGCACGAGAGGAATCCTAGGACCAGACCCCCTTTATTCAAAGCCAGACTGGCATCCCTCACGCCACCCGCCGACAACCCGTGGGATCGGCCTCACCGAGCCCAACTGATGGCCATGGCCAGCTGCGCGCAAAGAGGCGGCAACACAGGGCCGGTCCTCCACCGGCCGTGACACGGGGAGGAGGAGATGTGGAGACGGTAGAGAGAACCACCCATATCAAAGATCTAGGGTTTGTCCCTTGCCGACCCGAAGCCTAATCCCGACCACCGGTCAAGCGTCGCCTAAGAGGACCTCCACCACCACCCCGGCCAGGGGCGTCGCCCTAGGCGTAGCACGTCGACGCGTCAGCCGATTCCGCCCCCAACAACCCCGGCGACCGTCAATGGCAACCACCATACCTAGACCTTCTTTGTCGGCTGGGTCCATCGCCACCGCGGCAAGGATCGGAGGCAGCGACGGCCAGAGATGCATGGTCAGTGGCACTAAAGGAGGGGTGATGGAGTCGGCCTGGGAGGAAATAGCAGTTAACACCACTTGTTGGTGCTCATTTTGCACAGAACCACAACATGACTTTGTTGTTGCAAAGAACACCAATATTTCACGTAATCACTTGCATAGAACACAGAAATCATCATTAACCACCGTGATAGCTAGTTAGTAATTTAGGGCCCACGGTCAGGAGGTACTTAGGTCGAACTGGTTTGTTCAAACTAGCTCGTGGTGGTACAAACGCCTTGACCTGTACGGCAGCAGCGCACGACCAGCGATGGAGGCAGCCAGGGGCACATTGTTGGAATTTTTCCTAACTGGGCTAGCCCATATTTTTATTTTAATAATTTCTAAAAATTCTTGAGGCCAATATGACGCATACATGCATGACAAGAGGTGGGATAGATGTTCCCACATTGCTAGGTGAAAAAATGTTTCACCATCTTATAAGGGTGCTCTTCCACCACTTGGCAAAAGGATAAGGAGAGAGACATACACGCTCCTCTTCCTACACAGCTCGCCTCGCCTTGCCATGTCTCGAGCCGAGAGCTTCTCTTTCTTTTTGTATTGTCTGTTCTTTTCCTCTCACATCGCCATCTGTTTGCATGCCTACCTGCCTATACGCCGTCCGGTTGCATGCCTACCTGCCTATAAGAGTGAGTGGTTATCCCATCTCGCAGCGTGCACCACTAGTCGGGATAGTAGGCCTGCGAAGCCCCGTCTCTTCGATTCCTGTATCGGAGAAGGGATAAGGTTTTTAGGGAACGCTATCGGGCGACTACTCCCTTCTTCCTCTTTGCCACGGACGCGCTTTGGACGCCGACGACATCCTCGGCAACATGGCTGATAACGGTAGCAACTCGATTGGTCCCTCCTCTGGACAATATGTGTCTCTCTTCCTTCTATTCGAGCTCCTCTTGCAGTCCGTACTTCTACTGTTTTTATCTATTAAATCTTGTGGTAATTCCTCATTTCTACAACACACATAACCTGCAATGGTGGCGGCGGAGTCACGCCGGTGATGAGGTATTCAAGTTGTGCCACCACGGACAAGGCACTTCTGATCAAATTCCAATAAAGAAAATTTTCCGAACATCAAATTTTCCGAACATCAGAGGGAAATTCTCTCACTGCCAAACTATACGGTTGCTCCGGTAAAAATTCAAAACCAAAGACATTGCGGAAGGAGCACTGAGTGAAGGTGAGAGGGTCTTCATTCTTCATGGCCAGCTGGTAGATGGTGTGTCGTCACCGTCGCCGGTTTGGAGCCCGTCGCAGCTCCGAGTTGAGCGTCTCTGGCCCCAAATCCGTAGCGCTCCGAGACCTCTATCCCCGCCAGGGCGTATCGTCGTCGTTCTCGGTTCGGAGGCTGTCTCAGCTCCGAGTTGAGCGTCTCTAGCCCCAAATCCGTACCGCTCCGGGACCTCTATCCCCGTCGGGGCGCACCACCACAGTACCACACCCTCTTCATCGCCAGTCGCCGGTCGCCGGGCCGGCGCTTCGCATGGTTTGGGTGTCTGCCTCTGCCTCGTATCAGACTAGTTTGGTCGAGTCCGGAGATAAATTGTCACGCTGGACCTAGTGACGGTGGGCCTTAAATATCTAATTGGATGTTTGAGTTGTTAATGACGCGTTTGGTGTTCTATGCAAGTGATTACGGAAAAAGTTGGTGTTCTTTGCAACAACAAAGTCATGTTGTGGTTCTGTGCAAAATGAGCACCAACAAGTGGTGTTAAATGCTATTTTCTCTCGCCCGGGGGAGACGCGCGGCCGGGTCAGGAGAGAAAAGCATGTAGGAACATCTAAATCTAGAAAGTCTGAGTATAATTTGGATCGGAGAAGTAGTATGTACTTTCTCTGTCCGGAAATACTCCGCATTCTGGGTTTAGCCAAAGTCAAACTTTGTGAAGTTTGACCGAACATATAAAAAAATATACATCTATAATACAACATAAGTACCATTAGAATCGTCATAAGATATATTTTCATATTATATACATTCGTTGTTATAGATGTATATAAATGTTTCTATATGTTTGGTCAAACTTTCATAAAATTTGATCTTGACTAAACCCAAAATACAGGATATTTCCGGACAACTTATTAAAAGAACAACAATTGGTATTTTATTTGCTGTGAAAGCATCCGCTGCTGCCAATACAATCAAAGTCGAAGCTCTTGATGCAATATAGACGAGCTTGCGTAGTAAGGGAGTAATCAAAGCAAAACGCAAAACAAGTCCGTTGAAATTGAATTCCACGACCTCCGTTCTTGAGAACAGGAGTTCGTAAAACGAAGCGGCACCGCGTAGAATACGTGGTAAACGAAGCGTCGTCGTGGTTGTCATTTCCCATGGCGGCCCGCCGTTTCACTCCCAAACGCCCTTGCGATCGATTCTCGCGCCCCCAATCCAATCGCAGAGGACGCATGCAGCCGCTCTGCCTCCACAATTCACATTTCCTACTTAACCCCTTCACGGTACACCGTACTTCCCCCGTTTGGGATTATAGGTCCTACGCGCATACCTAGGTTGTTAATTTGACCAATAAAATATAACTTATACTCCACAAAAATTATACCATTAAAAAGTATACCCTCTAAAGTATCTAATGGTATAATTTTTATGCTATAATATTTATATTATCTTGTTTAAATTGACAACCTAGTTATCCGCGTGGGACTTATAATCCCAAACGAAGTTAGTTCACCGTAGTACTACCTCTCACAGAACCTCTCCTCTCTGAAACCTCTCCACCCTTTGAGCCATGGCGGACTGGTCCTCACTCCCGTCCGACCTCGTCGCCCGCATCGCCGACTGCCTCCTCGCCACCAACGACGTGGATTGCTACATGGACTTCCGTGCCGTCTGCGCCAACTGGCGCTCATCCACCGACGACCCCAAGAACTCCTCCGAGCTCCGCTTCCGCCCGCGCCGGTGGATCATCGTCGACGAGGCTTCCAGAGCGACTCACGCCTCTTGGTGAACACCCTCAGCGGCCGTGTCGTCCGCAAGGACCTGCCTCTGCTCAGCCGGTTCTACGTCGTCGTCACTACACACGGCGGCTTCTTTGTGCTGGCGGAGAGGAAGGACCCTCACGCTGTGTGCGTCCTCAATCCATTCACTGGCCACCTCATTCGGTTCATGGCTCCATTGCCTTCAGATCTGGATGAACTTTCTGCTGCTGTCATCGCCTCATCGGTACTTCACCAAGCATCATTTTGCTATCTAACAGTAAAAGTCACAGAAACAGTGCTTTTTCTCAGCAGCACGAGGCCGATCCTGACAGCGAATGTTTCATCTGTATTTCGGACTGCTACTACCATCAGGACGCTTATGATATTCATATGAACCGTCTGGCCTTCCTTGGTGGTGTGCACGGCGACGGTGAGAGGAGACCATTGACGCCGATTCCAGTTGGTGTGGCAGCCAAGATCTCTGCTCTGAAGACGATGTTTCCTACGATTTCAATTGCGGACGGTTGTTTCATCACGGAATTCGCTGGTCAAGTGTTTATTATCATCAAACTGAATCAGATGATGATCGTCTTCAAGCTGGACACTGATAGTAAAGAGCTTGAGCATGTAAACACAGCATTGGCAACCTCGCCATCTTCGTCGGGCACCGTAGGTGTTTCACAGTTAATGCAGAGAAGTTCCCATCTATTGGTGCCAGTTGCATTTACTATGTGAAATCCACATATTCACATGCTGACATCTATAAGTATGACCTCAAGGAGGACAAAGAAGAGATGGTGTCTAAAGCCATAGATTCCTTAGAGGTGCCTGCAAGTTCTATCTCCGGTATATACCACCATTCGGTATCACAGGCCGCTTCGTTCAGTACCACCAGTCCGCCTTTCACACTCATCCAGCTTCTCTCCAGCTACACCACCAACGTACGGCCATCTGAACTAGAGGTTGAAGACAGTCAGTATTGGTCCGAACGTTATAGTTACGAGGAAGTGCTTGCTGAGTATCTTGGTGATATCGACTGCTGGGAGTGAAGGCTGTTCTAATCGATGCTTTGTTCTGTAAGGCTACTTGTTTTGTTTACTTGTCGCCTGAAAGAAACTTGTTCCAGTCTAGTCTTGCTACTGCCTTAATTTGTTGCGTCTCAACAGTTTATGAACTTGTTTTGGTATGTTGAAGTCGGCAATGTTTCCTGATTTTTTCTGTAAGGCTACTTGTTTTGGGAGTTTATGGAACTTCTTCTAATCGATGCTTTGTTCTGTAAGGCTACTTATTTGTTTACTTGTCACGTGAAAGAAACTTGTTCCAGTCTAGCTAATCTTGCTACCTTAATTTGTTGCGTCACAACAGTTTATGAACTTGTTTTGGTGTGTTGAAGTCGGCAAGGTTTCCCGATTTTCCTAAAGAGAACCTTCTGGGATCTGAACTGTAAAAATTAGCTGATCTGACAAGACGCCTAGTGCAACCCTTTATGTATACTCCTCGGGGCTGTTCATGCTCAGTCTGAATTGACCATAGCCATGTAGGAAAATTAGTGCTGCCAAAGCATCCACAAAATTATAAAGCACGAAGCAATTTGTGCAGACAACACAAAATACTACAGAATTTGCATACGCAAGGATCCACGATAGCTATTATCCCAAAAAGTTACAGTATGCACTTACTGAAACGAAATAGAGAAGCTGTGACGCAGGAATTGCTAACGTTGTGTCTGTCGTTTTCCTTGCTTGTTTTCACATCCTGTCAGACCGAACCGAAACACCCTGTTAATTGTTTGAAAAAATCAGGCATTAGTTTATGAGAAAACTTTGATAAAATGCTGTTTTTAATTCTCTACAAGAACGAAATACAATAGTACTAGTAGTTTCTAAGGATTACATTAACAGCAGAGAGCAGAAATATTTAAACATGGAAATTTTTGTACCATTAAAATCGCATTGATGCAGGGCACAAGAACGAATTACCTATCTTGTTAACAGTTCGTAAAGGACAGTACATTTTTTTCGAAATGAAAGGACAAAGTACACACAGAGCTGGTCTGTGTATTGTTCATATTTCAGTTTTGCATTCAGTACAACATGTTCTGATTGTTGTCTCGAATGAGCATGATCCGATCTGGACAAGATAGATCAAGTTGTTATAGAGCATCAGTTGCTAATGGATACATGCTATCCCTTCATGGGAACGCATTGACTTGGCTCTTGATAAACAAAGTCCTGCACCATGGTTTGATTTATACAAAGTACACCTTCATTTAGCTCTTTCTGCATATTGGCCTCACCAGGATGCTCAGTTGCACCATGGTTTGATTTATACATAGATACTTGTTGAGTTTCAAGATGTATTAAGAAAATCAGAGTAATCAAATGAGATAAGTAGTGAGGTTCTACATGTCGACAAATACGATCAATAATCAAATTCATGCTTAAATAAGTAGGTCCCTTAAGTCACTCAAATTCATGCTTAGATAAGTAGCACCAATAGAACTAAGCTAAATATACATTGTGCTTATATATAATACAGAACACCAGAAAATTGAGTACCTTCACAAGTTATTATTGATATAAAATATAGAGAATAACGCCAATTTGATCTATAAACTTGCCACGATTGAGAGCATTGGTAATGAACTTGCAAATTGCGAACTGTGGGTCACGAAGTTGCCCCTTGCGAGCGTTTTGGTCACACCGTGACGGCTACCGTTAGTTTTATAACGTGGCAAACAATTTTTTTTTGCAAATAACACATTGAATGTTTGTTCCTTCTCGTTGTTCATCATATGGGCTATGCATTATATCAAACATGTCGCCAGCGTCTGTGTTGATCTTCATCGCGGTGTCTGAGCTGGGCTCCCGTTGTACCTGGGCGGTGAAGCACGCCGTGACCACCTTCGTCCTGCACCGTTTGTCGGTGTGGCTCCTCTCTCCTTTAGGTGGGCTATCAGTTCACGCCGTCGCCGGCAAGCTCTGTGTTTCCGTGGCTGTGGCCCTCGCTGAGCCCGGCCACCTTGCCATGGAGGACGACAACACGTGTCGCACTGACCTCAACGTTTGAGGGTAGCGACCAGCATGGCGTGCAGCGGGGATGCTCGGCTCAGCGTGCATAGGTTGCATGCGCGGCCCAGCGGTGTCATGGTGGTTCTGCCTTGGCCCTCCCTCACGCCATCCAGCTCGCCCCGTAGCTAGTCTGTCGCGCCGCCACCATACTGCTCCTGGCCAGGCTCGTATTGCGTGAGCCTCGCCAAGTTTGACTCCAATGCCTGACATCCCCGTCCCGCATAGTGGCACGACACAAGCATGTACAACATATAGTCCTACTTTGTAGCAGTTAGCAACCAAGATACAAAATTGTTTAGATCGTTGTATGTTTAAGTCGTTTCTATCTCCAATTTTCTTTCCTATATCTATAGGAGATCTTGGACTCGGTGGATGCGGCTTGTTCAACGAGCACCATGGCAAGGCCGTCCAGGTCATGGGCACAACTACGGACATGAGCTTGGGAAATTTATGTTGCTATCTCCGAGTTAGGTACTCGTAGAGCTCGAGCTGAGCAGCACGGTTGCATGTTGTCTGCAGCCGGCAAAGCAGAGAAAGCCTCGCGACAGGAAAAGAAGGGGGCGACGGGTGAGCTAAGAGAGTAGGGGATCGAACGGTAGCATAATCTGCTTGCTATAATCCCTAGCCCGTAGGATGAACAAAAAAACAAACTTTAGGGTGCTATTCACAAAAAACTGCATGTCATGTCAGAAAACTAACAATAGCCGTCACAGAGTGACCAAAACACTTGCGCGAGGCAACTTCATGAACCACAGTTCGTGATTTGCAAGTCCGTGACCAATGCTTCCAATCGTGACAAGTTCATAGACCAAATTTGCGTTTTTCTCTAAAATATAATACAATGTGCTTATCGGGATCATGGAGGCTCATCTAGAGATCCTAGGCGCCCTTAGGGTGAAGTTCTTCATCTAGTTGGCTTGCCAAGACGGATGTTGGACGGGTGAATGGCTAGCAAGTCATGGTATTCCAGATACAGTTCAATGGCTGCTATGCGACCGGTCTGAGGAGACTATGATGCATATCCTTACCGGTTGCCCCTTCTGGAGGACAATCTGGAACGAAGTCCAGTCGTGGATTCGATCCACCTCAGCCCCTCTGATGGATGAGGGTGACTTCACAGATTGGTGGTTGCCGTTGTTGTGTACCACCCCTCGCCAGCTATGCAAGGGTACCTCATCCTTGATCATGCTCATTGCGTGGTAGATCTAGAAGCACCGGAATGCAATGTGTGTCTGTCGGTGACCTCCCCATTCGACAGAATTAAAGCCGAAGCGTGAGAGTGGGCAAACCTGGGAGCCCGGTGTCTTTTTCAACTTCTCCCCTAGACTAGGTTTCAGGTTGAGTTGTATGGTGCTAGTTGGTCCTTTCCAGGACTTCTTCATATAACCTTCTTTTTTTATCAATGCATCAAAACAAAATGCTTTTTGCATTTTCATGAAAAAAAAGTTCTTGATATAAAAATACGTTTGTGCAGCTGAAAACATGGATTTAGGAATTACGCTGGATGGTACATTGTATTTATTCGGCGACTTGCAATTTTGATCCTTTCATAGTAGAGCCAGATGGTCCAGGCCGATATATACTACCACATTTGAAATTATGTCTGCAACGTAATATTAAGAACCAAATAGTTTTGTTCATACCAAAGAAGCTTCAGTTAAGGATATGACGGTGCTTGGTTTGTGTGGCTAAACAGAAGAATTGGACTAGTTATTCCAAAGATTATAAGTTTGTGCCACCAAAAACTACTCGACGGTTGCATCAAATACCCGTACGATCATATTGGATTAAAGGGGTAATTTTTTAACAGTTATCTTCAGCTCAACTCATTTAAAATACTATATAGGTGTATTAAAATGATCATACTGATTTGTCATTGAAAACATGTGATTCATTGTTAAATTACAAACAAATGTAGGGTTTTACACATAAAATAGTACCTATAAACAAATGTAGGGGTTTACACATAAAGTAGTACATATCGAGAGGAATTCTGTATCCCTGTAGCTTCAGTTTTGTCTCCTTGGGCGCATGAGTCTTCTGCTGTTTTTGGCTTCTTTGGTTCTTGTTCATCTTCAATAGGAGTCTGTGGTCTTTTCACGAGGCTGGCTTTCCTTGTATCACCAAACAGCTGAATACACATAAATATTGAGTGTATTAACTAAACCGAGAACGGGGAGCAATTTAGCAGTACACCCTACTGAATTCAGATAGCACAAAATCATCAGATCTTTTCATATATGCATACATATTAAGTTTGCTACCACCTTGCATGCCTTCCCGTCTGCCTCATCCTCGCCCTCATCCACGTCTTCGTCCTCGTCTTCCAGATCCAGATCCTGATCCTCGTATTCGTCCTCGTTCACTTCCAGAGGCTTGCTATTGAAATCTCTGATCATCTGAACAGTTATTAGGGAACAAAACTTAAATTATTTCATGGTCAATGGAATTTCTCACCCGTAACACATACTAGATATGAAGTGCTCGATCGCCCAGGATAATGTTTTGAAAAGATGAAACCATACCTTCCCAAAGGCCTCCCTGGTTTCAACCGTTGTGCAATCACCAAGGGTAGAGATGATCTCGTTGACTTTCTGGATGCCGTGGTGGCTGATAAAGTTGAGAAGGTTGGTATCAAGGTTGGGGAGCACACTGCCGTCGGCGAGGCGTGCCATCTTCACCATGCTTGCTATCGGCGGCGGCAAGGGGGTGTATTGTTAGGGTTCCAAATTTTGAGTGCCTCCTCTCTCTTGAGTCTTTGAACAGGATTAGGACGTGGGGTTTTCTTGTGTGTTTTTTTTCTATAATCTCCTTATTATTTTTTCCTTTTATATTATGGTCTTTCAATTTTGCTCCTGTACAGTACTTGTTTACAGACGGTACTACTGTCTACAGCTACAGAGAAAGTAACATGGGAGTACACCACGGTAATACTATTACAAAGACACGCGCCGCCGTCAGGGAAAGAAAAAAGAGATCTTGCCCTAGTTGCACTCTGTAATATCCCGTTGCCACTGGTATGATTGCCAGGACGTGAGATCAAGATCCGAAAGCAAATTTACAGGAGGGGGATTGAATACTTGAGGAAGAAGAGAAGCAACAGAGAGAGAAGTAGTTTCAGACTTTTTTTTACGGGATTTCTAACCTTAGACCGGTCGGTAGATGTTAATTTTCGGCGGACGTTCCGACAACTCTGTGCATGCATTACAATTCAAAACGGTTGACATCAGCATTTAATATAGAAAACCGAATATTTAAAAAGTTTTATAGCTCAAACCGTGTATCCGATTAAAAATCCGTTTTCACCGTTGGACTAGTCGCGACGAGATCTTTGAAACTAGATCCCATGTTGATATGTTTCGGAGGAAATTTTTTTGGACCAAAGGTTATCCACCCTTAACATGTGAGTTATCTATGTCATAATATATAAGTTATCCATCTTGTAACATATAAGTTATTCATCATATATAAACGGTTGGGCAGAGACGTTTTTACATTTCTCATATGAATAAATTTTATATTTTTTGCCTCATGAAATCTTGTCGGCCACACGTATTTTAGCCGCGATAGTAGCGACAGACGATAAAATTGTGCCGCTGGACTATTGTTTATGTGTTATATTATTCAGTATGACTTATGGTGATGGTTGGATAGGGCATAAAATCCCGTTTATTATATCGTAAGTTATTTGGATGAATAACTTACCTGCTAAAGCCGCATAACTCTCGTCTTACCCATGGATAACTTTTGGGATTAAAAAGATCGTGTTACCCACCTCTAACACGTGACTTATCCATGTCATAGTATGTAAGTTATCAACCTTAAAACATATAAGTTATCCAGCATATAAATTTTATATTCTATCTATGGGTAATTTTTTGTAGTGGTTGATATCTTGTAGGTAACTTACGTGCTGGAGCCTGGATAACTCTACTGTCACTAGTAGATAACTTTTATGACAAAAAATATCGTGTTATTTAGCCAGAACATGCATGTGGGACACTCGTGCAGGCTATTGAAATGTCCACCAAGTTATGTAATTCTCAGAATTACCGGATACTTTTCTTGCATCTAAGTAAAAGAGTCTTCACACAACATGTTTATAGAGTGGATAACTTATATACTATGATCTTGATAACTCATATGTTAAGGGGTGGATAACTTTTGGCCCGAAAAAAACGTCATCGAAACATATCAACATGGGATCTAGTTTCGAAGATCTCGTCGCGACTAGCTCAACGGTGAAAACGGATCCTAAATCAGATAAACGGTTTGAGATATAAAGCTTTTTGAATTTTCGCATGTGAATTGAGCTGGCTAATCAAAAATCTTGTCGTTTAGCGATTAGAAACTCAGGAATTGTTGGGCTCCCACGACGGAGCAAGTCTGGCACTTCGAGTGAACGTTCGCCAGGTTTGTACTTTTTCAGACCGGTCTAAACATAGCACGGTCTTTTTTTATTCATGCCATACTTCGTTCGGTTACGGTGGTACTAATACCCGAGAGACTCACTTACAACGCTAGCCCAGACTCGCTTAGCTGTACGCACACATTAGATCAGAAACCCGTGCTCGGAGATTGAAAACGCCCTACCCAATGCCAGTGTTGCCCTCTCCTTGACCCGTGGACACCTGATGTGTTACACCTTCCCCGCCTGCAGAATTTGCTTGTCCCCAAGCAATGGAATCTGGAAAACGAGCTTTGACGACATGGTAGTCCTCCCAGGTAGCAGAGTAGCTGGGATCCTGGACCACTTGATCAAGCATTGTGGCACCGCTGCATTACACTTCTTGACCAGACGGTGTTCGAGAATTGGTGTTCTGGCAGAAGATTGAAACGATCTAGCTCCGCAATTTTTGGCAGCCCTGTGTACACTGGGGTAAAATCAGGAGTAAACTGCTTCAGCTGAGATACGTGGAATACCGGATGAATCGAAGCATCGGCGGGCAGCTCCAGTTTGTAGGCTGCATCACCAATTCGTTCTGCAATGGTGAAGGGACTGTAGTACTTGTAGGCGAGCTTAGGGAATGGCCTGTTAGCGATGGAATGCTGGGCATAGGGCTGGAGCTTCAACAATACTTGCTCTCCCACCTGAAATTGCCTATCCACTCGATTCTTGTCATCCTGCGCTTTCATGCGATTCCGCGCGATGACCAGATGTTGTCGGAGACGCTCAGCTTGCTTGTGACGCTCCTGCAACAGTTCTTCTAGTGGAGCCGTGCTCGAGGATGACAGTAGTGGCATGGCGCCGAAATTTGGATCACAGTCGTACAGAGCTCGGAAAGGCGAACAACCAAGGGAAGAATGGTAATTTGAATTATACCAAAACTCGGCTAGAGGAAGCATGGAACGCCATTTCCGTGGAGAATCATGAACCACACACCTGAGGTACATCTCGAGGCATTGATTGACGCGCTCCGTCTGCCCATCTGTCTGCGGATGGTAGGCTGTTGAATACAACAATTTTGTGTCCAGAGCAATGAAAAGATCCTTCCAAAAGGCACCGGTGAAGATCTTGTCACGATCAGAAACAATTGTGAACAGACCTTAGAGACCTTGTGTGCACTAAAAGGATGACGGAGCGGCACAAAGTGTGCATAATATTTTGAGTAGCGATCCACAATGACCATGATAACATTGTAGCCATCTGACAGTGGTAGACCCTCGACAAAGTCCATACTGAGGTCTTGCCATGCGCCTTTGGGAATGGGCAATGGCTTCAAAAGCCCTGAGGTTTGGTCAGTGTGTGTTTTGCATGTTGACAGATGGCGCACTGATGAACAAAACTTTCGACTTGTTGTTTTAGACCGGGCCACACAAACAAATTCTTCAGGCGTTGATAAGTGGCCTGGACACCGGAGTGCCCGCCAATTGCACTGCTATGAAACACGTTGATCAGTTTTGTTTGCAAAGCCGAGTTCGACCCAATCCAAATCCTGCCACGTAGATGAATGATTCCTTGTTCCAGAGAGTATCCATCTTCGTTAGGTGAGGCCAGAGCTAACTTTGATAGTTTGAGTTGTGCAGCTGGGTCAGTGGCATATGAATTGAGCACCTCCTGTAGCCAAAGAGGTTGACATTCAGAGATAGCTTGAAGGCTGAAACAGTGACCAACGCGAGACAAAGCATCCGCAGCCAGATTTTCCTTGCCCTTGCGGTAGACCACTTTGAATTGCATTCCCATCAATTGAGTCATTGCCTTGCGTTGCAAATCAGACTGTAGATTCTGCTCTTCCAAATAAGTAAGACCACGATGATCAGTTTTGATCACGAATTCAGAACGTTGAAGGTATGACCGCCATTTTTCTACTGCCAGAAACAAAGCAAGGAACTCTTTCTCGTATATGGATAGTTTTTGATGAAGAGGGCCCAGCG
Source organism: Avena atlantica (assembly GCA_910589765.1). Classification (NCBI taxonomy): domain Eukaryota; kingdom Viridiplantae; phylum Streptophyta; class Magnoliopsida; order Poales; family Poaceae; genus Avena; species Avena atlantica. Next base: position 371,868,249 of record OU342736.1, read on the forward strand.
CTCTACTAAGAAATGCCACTGTATGATCGCGTTGCATCAGAACAGCACCCACGCCACTGTCGCAAGCATCAGTTTCGACCACAAACTGACAATTGAAGTCCGGCAACGCTAACACTAGAGTACTAGCCATTGCTGATTTGAGTTGTTCAAATGCGGTCGTTGCTTGCTCGGTCCACTTGAACGTCTTCTTCTTCAACAGAGAGGTCAGGGGCTTGGCAATAATGCCATAGTTACGGACAAACTTTCTGTAATAACCGGTTAACCCCAGAAATCCCCGGAGTTCAGTTGTGTTCATAGGACGTGGCCACTGAACCATAGCTGCAGTTTTTTCAGGATCGGTAGCTACCCCGTTGTCCAAGATTATATGACCGAGGTATTCGAGTTTTGGCTGAGCAGAGGTACACTTTGATTGCTTTGCAAACAACTGATTTGATCGAAGAGCTTGCAATACCTGTGCCAGATGATGTGCATGAGTACGCAGATCAGGACTATAGACCAAGATGTCATCTAGAAAGACCAAGGCAAATTTCTGAAGAAAAGGCCCAAAAACAGAGTTCATGACGCACTGGAACGTGGTCGGCGCATTTGTCAATCCAAACGGCATAACACGGAATTGATAGTGTCCGTGGTGAGTTTTGAAAGCAGTTTTGAACTCATCGTCCTCATTCATCCGGATCTGATGATATCCAGCTCGAAGGTCCAATTTGGGGAAGAATTTTGTACCAGCTAGTTCATCGAGAAGTTCATTAATAACCGGCATGGGAAATTTGTTTTTCAGAGTGAGCGCATTGAGAAGGCGATAATCCACATAGAATCGCCAGGAACCATCCTTCTTTTGGATCAAGAGCACCGGAGAAGCGAATGGACTGGTACTAAGCTTGATTAATCCCGCAGCAAGGAGTAAATTGCATAAAGCTACGACAATTGGGGCTAGGGCTTCAAAAAACTACGACTTTTCGGGTTTGCTTAAAAAAACTACGACTTTTCGGGCTAATGACTACAAAAGGCTATAACTTTTATGTAATCACTCATTTAGCTGGTTTGATAGCGATTCTGACAGCGCGGGTCCACCGAGGGTCATGACGTGGCAACACAGCGCGGGCCCACCGAGGCTGAGTACCCGGCGGCATCCCCGTCTCCATCATGAGGGCGGTAGATTGGACACCAGTACGCGGCCGCTCCTTGGCCTTCACAGTTCCGGCGGTAGCTCCACCTCGCGGGGAACCCGGTCGCGTCTTGGACTCCCCGACGACAGCGGCAGCTCCACCTGGTTGCCCAGCAACCTGCGGCTCCTCAGCTCGGCCACGAGCACCCTGCCGCGCTTCGGCCTCCACGACGTCCGCGGCAGCTCCACCTCGCCGTCCCCGAGAACCCGGTCGCGTCTCGGAACCCACGATGACAGCGGTAGCTCCAGCGGGTGGCCGAGTAAACTGCGGCGCCTCAGACATCGTGCCGACTGTTGTAGGTCCATGTCGATCTCGCGGAGCACCCGGCAGCGCCTCAGCAGCCACGACGGCGGCGGCAGATCCACCTCGCTGAGTACCCGGCGGCACCCCCCTCTGCTCCTCGGCCTTCGCGGATCCGGCAGTAGCTCCACCATGTGGGGAACCCGGCCGCGTCTCGGGCGCCACGACGATAGCGGCAGCTCGGCAACGAGCACGCGGCCACGCTTCGGCCTCCACGGCGACCGCCGCAGCTCCACGTCCCCGCTCATTGAAGGTGGCTGGCAACGGACTCCATGACCCGGAAGTCTGTGGCTGTGCCCTGTACTATCGACTCCATGACCTGGAAGTCTGTGGTTGTGTCCTGTGTTGCCACGTCATGACCCTCGGTGGGCCCGCGCTGTCAGAATCGCTATCAAACCAGCTAAATGAGCGATTACATAAAAGTTGTAGCCTTTGTAGTCATTAGCCCGGAAAGTCGTAGTTTTTTGAAGCAAACCCGAAAAGTCGTAGTTTTTTGAAGCCCTAGCCCCAATTGTCGTAGCTTTATGCAATTTACTCCGCAGCAAGCATCTCTGAAACTTGCCGCTCAATTTCATCTTTGTGTAATGGGGAATATCGATAAGGGCGAGAGTTGACCGGGGTAGCATTTGGCAATAGAGGAACTGTATGATCATACTCACGTTGGGGAGGTAAGGAGGTCGGTGTTTGAAAAACATCCGTGTACTCATCCAAGACAGTCTGAATTTCAGAGGGCACTGGAAAGACAGTGTCAGATACGCTCTCTAGAATAGGCTTAACCAAAGCTATCGCCCACACCTCATAGCCTTTTTTCCATTTGAGATACTGTGTGATGGAAATTTCCTGCAACTCTTGTTGTGCTGGAGGGAGAAATGCCTTGTAGACATACCTCCTTGCCGTTGTGTGGAATAATCAACTTGCGGCTCTTCCAATCACACACCATGGGACTGTGCTTCTCAAGCCAGTCCATGTCTAGGATGGCATCGTACCCTCCTAAATCTAGCAGTCGCATGTATGTTTTGAAAGTTGCCCCTTGTGCCCACCATTCTAGTTGTTGCACTTGTTGAGTACTGTCCATGAATTCGCCATTTGCGACCTTGACTCGAGCAGGCGGTGCCAGAGAGAGACAGTGTACAGCCCACACGATTGGCATAATCAGCACACACAAAACTTGTGGATGAGCCAGAGTCAATCAGGATTAACATCACCTGATTCTTCACAAGGGCACGAATACGAATTGTTTTGGCAGCCTCTATACCTGCCATGGCATTCAGCGACAAGTGTAGAAGTTCAGTTGTATGTAACACCCTCAGAATCGGCCCTATGCAAGTTTTAGCGATTCCCGCCAAACCCGCATAGAATCGATTCAAAGGTGCCCACCAGGCACTTGCGTGCGGGTGGAAAACGAAGTAATAACATTACACAACAGTCCTCGATGGGACCCACAGAACAGATATATACAACAGCGACTCAAAGAGTCAAGAATACGGATATATAATACAAAGATCCAAATCACCTTGAAAACGATATAGCGTCCGAGTACGGACAAGATGCAAATTGAGCTAAGAGCCCTGAAGAATAACCAATGGCGTCCATAACCCTGCCCAGGCCAAGCCGGAAGGGTAATCCTGCTAACGACGTCGATCTCAAAACCTGCTAAAACAAAAGGGGTGCCGACAAAGGGCAAAAAAGAGGAGCGTCAGTACTGAGGCCAGTACACGGCGAGGCTAGAATTCGGCGGTCCTCGCCTACATAGGTATGGTGGACTGAGGCGGCAACGCAGCATGCACTAAACAACCTATAGAGACTCGATATAACTGGCGGCTATCAGAGGGGGATAAGAAAGGTCTATTCGGAACCAACCTGAATCTAACACCAAACAAACCCATCCTGGTATTTCCCCCTCGAGACCAAACGAGGAAGTCAACCGAGAAACTCACACAGTTGGCCGTTTTATTTATTCGGTTATCGTTGCAGCAATTACTAGTCAGGTATAGATAATCATTCTGATAAAATAAGCAGTGGGCCATTTTAGTTAACCATTCCGTTGTAGTTGCAACACTTACTAGTCAGATACAATTAGCATGAGATATCCCAAAACCCAGCAGTTGTTGGTACTTTTATTTAGCCATTCCGTTGTAGTTGCAATACTTACTAGTCAGGTACAATTGTCGCAAGCGACAATCCAAACAAGCAATTGTTGGCAGTTTTATTTAACCATTCCATTATAGTGAAGCTGATTACTAGTCATTATAAAGTCAAATTTATAGCACTACTTTAGTTATAGTTGTCTATGATCGAGATACTGTGCTCCAAGTCGTCCATAACCGCGGACACGGCTTTCAGAAAGTTTTACCCTGCAGGGGTGCACAAATAGCAACACACACTCGATCAACCTCGGAAAAACCAAAACAAAACCCAACGAGGCTTTCACGACAAAGCAATCACAGGATTCAGAATTTATTTCAGGGGGTCACCCCATTGAGTAGACCCGCAACAAAGCTAGCTGACTCCGAGATGGACTCAAGGTTTGCGACAATGGCTGTAAACGACCGGGAACCCGAAAGTGTGGCTGGGCTTGTCGATACCGCGAAAACACTCCGCTTACCTAAACAGTACAGTGTGCTCCTCGCACAATCGTAATAAAGCAGTAAAACATGGCATAGGTACAGGATAGTAAATAAACCCTCAAACTAGTTTGTGGCCCTAAGAAATAAGAATGAATTAAGCTCTGGCTCAGGGGGGTCCCATAATTCCCCCGTATGTGGATAGCGCGAATATTGAAGGAACAGGTATCAAGTACTCGGGGTCCTACGGGACACAAGTGGACGGTTAACAACCAAATAACATCTATTGCCCACCTGTGCCTCTGCTTACCTACTTCAATTTTAGTTGTTAAACAATAATTAAAGTTATGATCATCTCCAACAATAAACATGCGGCAAATACTCCAACAACTGTGGTACATGGCGACACGCAACAGCACTTGAGCAAGCGACTACGACGCGCATGTCCAACTATCTACCAAACAACAGGTAATAGGAGGTGTCCAAGGCAATATAAGGCTGCAAGGGATAACACGGTACGAAAACTAGAGCATCGCGACACAGATAGCAATAGATCAACAGGAGGGAATAAATGCTATAAACGTAAGATAGGTAGAAAGGGGAAGATGCTCGCCTGAAAAACATTGCCGAAGGTTCAACCGAAGATCGGGTCGACACTCGCATCAACTCATCGGCCTAGTCCGTGAAGAAGCAAAACACTAGCAAAAACACCGGATGCAATATTTAATACAACGGCAGAAGATCGGCATTATGCATGGATGATGTATGGCATGGCGAAGATGCGATGCAATTAGGCAAGATTAAGCGGAACCGGGGTCCCGACAATTAATTATTAGGTTCATGTTGTTTAGTTACCCCACAATTTAAATGTTGTTTTAACATGGCAAAATATAACACCGGTTCGCTACACACAATTAAATGGGACCAATATACGACTAGATTTGCCCGCATATGGGTCCCATATTTAATTATAAGGTGAATCGGCATAAGGCCCCCAAACCACATAAATATGTATGCCAAACATGTATGGTTGAATGCAACAAGTTTATATATAGCATATATAAAATAGGGGCTCGGGAAAAGGTTCACACATCTGGGTTCGGAGGATCTTGGGCTCCGAGGGGTTCGGGGTCGGGTCTCAGGGTCCGGATCTGGGGTTCGGTCTCGGCGGGATCGTCCTCGGATAACTGAGGTAGAACTAGCCGCATCCGGGAAGCAGGACTTGGGTCGGAGTCGAGGCGCATTGGATTCGCCCTGGTCGATGTCGTTCTTGTCGTCACGAAGATCTTGTCGGGTCCTCGTATCGGGTCGGGCTTGGCGTTCGGGATGCAGAACTTGGCGTTCCGCAACGAAGTGCTTGTCGTACCGGCGGCGATCTTGGCGGTCATCGGGTCCGGGAGCGGTTCTCGGCGAACTGGTCGGTTCCATGTCAGTGTACTTGGCGTATCTGTGTCGACGACCTGGGCGTCCGGGTTCTCGGCCCTCTGATCCGGGAAGAAGCACTTGTCGCACCGGGGTCTCGGCGTCCTCGGATCCGAGAGGAAGACTAGGCGTGCCGGGTTCGGTCTTCGGGGTCCTACGGGAGAGCTTGGCGTTCTGCGGTCTTCGGCTCCGCGTGGCAGATCTTGTGGATCCAAGATGGAGGCATCAGCGTTCCGTGTTGTCTACCATCAGGTTCGAGGATCTTCAACAGCACACACACATGCCACCAACACGAGTGTTCGCCTTGAGGTCTGTTACCGAAAGGAGGACAGGGGCGCCGCATGGGGACGAAGAGGAGCAGACTGCTGGGGGCACCGGGCAGCGGAGGACAAGGCCACCACGAGCCCTGAGGACGACGGTGGAACTCCAGGGGCGTGGCCGCGGAGAGGGCACTCGCTGGGGAGGACGAGGACGCGCGGGTCTGGTGGACGCGGAGCTCGGGCCGGATGGTGACTGCGCGGCCCGGAAGAGGACGCCGCGGTCGACGGCGGCAGGCACCTATCGAGAGGCGGCGCAGATGGAGTTGGTGCAGGGAGGTAGCTGCGGCTGCCGGACGCGAGGCAGAGGAGGGCCACGACGGCAGGGCTCCGCGAGGCGGCGACGCGGTGAAGAGGAGAGGGCCGACGGAGAGGCGGGTGCGGCGGCGCGCCTCCAGGAGAGGGTGGGGCGACGACGAGGTAGGCGCGGGCGGTGGTTCGGGGATCTGGTGAGGGGGGCGATGGAGGGAGGAAGGCGACAGGGCTCAGGAGCACGCCGGCGGGAGCAGAGGAGGCGGATGCGGAGACTCCCGCGCAGAGAGAGAGGGGAGCGGGGCCAGGGGCGGCGGTTGGTCGGCGTGGCGGAGGTGGCTAGCGGGAGAGGTCGGGGGCGGTGGGGGAGGAAGAGAGAGAGGAGGGGGACAGGCGCCGGGTGGTGGGGCCAGAGGTGGGCCAGAGTGGGTCGGGGGAGAGGAGCCGGGTCCAGGGGGTCCAGGCAGGCGCGCGCATGTGGCGTGTGTGCTTGTGTGTTGTGGGTGTGTGGGGCGGCAGGGGTGAGGGAGTGGGGCTGTGGGGAGAGGGAGGGAGTGGGGATGAGGTGGCAGGCTAGGATAGGTTGGGGGAAGGGGCAGGGTGACATGGCGGCCAGCGATTGGAGGGGGTGAGGTGGAGGGGGACTGGGTAGACTAGGATTGGTAGAAAATATTTAGGACTAGATAGTTTAGGCTAGGTTTTTCTGATTTATTTTAAAAGCCTTTTATAAATTGCTTTTAGACAAACTGAGATATCCGGAAGCACCGGTGTGTAATTTGAAATAAAAGGTAGGGGATTAATATAGAAAACAAAATAGGGTCTTAGCAAAATAGTTTTAATCAATGAGCTGCATGATGATGTCATGATGATGCAATGCGCAAAAACAACACGATTTTCTAGTAGTGGTTTTTGCGGGATGCCACAATTCGACACCACTAACAATGGATCTCGCCCTCGAGATCCGCCTCATGGTACCGGAAAGAAGGTCGGTGATCTGCATCTTCTCGCTTCGTGTAGATCCTCGCGACACCACGAACAAGAGGTCGTTGTCCGTGATCGTCGAGGGAACACTCCGGGAGCAAAGGGCGAAGTTAGAGGTATCAACAAATAAAGCCACCTCTAGCTTCAATGGAAAGAGGGAACCGGTGCATTCTCATCCACTTCAATGTACCAAAGCGAATAGCAGGGGTAGTCGGCATGGGGGCCAATCCATCACGCACCCAAACTATTACTCTGCACAATCAGTAGAAAAGCGTGCAACCATTCTCGGATTCAGACTGAAGATCTCGACAAACGAGGTTCAGAAACAAAGGAGTGAGGCAGACTCTGCATCGGACCTAGCGTAGATGATGTCGTCGCGTCGGAAAACACCGGAAGGCACGAGAAGGAACAAAGAGAAGTCCACCAGGCGAAGGATTCCTCGGATAGCATGAAGACCAGATGTAGAAGCATCGTTACCCAAAGAGGAAGCGAAATCCTGAAGGTACGACGAAAACCCAACCACGAGAAATCCTGGACTCGAAGAGAGAGAAGAGAGCGGATTCAAAACACGCAGAGGTGAGAGGGGAGCAGCAGAGGGGTAAGGAGTAAAATCAGACCTAATCAGAACTATCCAACCGATTTTTCAAAAATAGTTTTGACACTCTACTTCGGCCGTTAGCTAGGTTATCCTACAGGCTGGACTTGTGGGGTATCGCAACTGCTGAGCTCTGATACCACTCTGTAACACCCTCAGAATCGGCCCTATGCAAGTTTTAGCGATTCCCGCCAAACCCGCATAGAATCGATTCAAAGGTGCCCACCAGGCACTTGCGTGCGGGTGGAAAACGAAGTAATAACATTACACAACAGTCCTCGATGGGACCCACAGAACAGATATATACAACAGCGACTCAAAGAGTCAAGAATACGGATATATAATACAAAGATCCAAATCACCTTGAAAACGATATAGCGTCCGAGTACGGACAAGATGCAAATTGAGCTAAGAGCCCTGAAGAATAACCAATGGCGTCCATAACCCTGCCCAGGCCAAGCCGGAAGGGTAATCCTGCTAACGACGTCGATCTCAAAACCTGCTAAAACAAAAGGGGTGCCGACAAAGGGCAAAAAAGAGGAGCGTCAGTACTGAGGCCAGTACACGGCGAGGCTAGAATTCGGCGGTCCTCGCCTACATAGGTATGGTGGACTGAAGCGGCAGCGCAGCATGCACTAAACAACCTATAGAGACTCGATATAACTGGCGGATATCAGAGGGGGATAAGAAAGGTCTATTCGGAACCAACCTGAATCTAACACCAAACAAACCCATCCTGGTATTTCCCCCTCGAGACCAAACGAGGAAATCAACCGAGGAACTCACACAGTTGGCCGTTTTATTTATTCGGTTATCGTTGCAGCAATTACTAGTCAGGTATAGATAATCATTCTGATAAAATAAGCAGTGGGTCATTTTAGTTAACCATTCCGTTGTAGTTGCAACACTTACTAGTCAGATACAATTAGCATGAGATATCCCAAAACCCAGCAGTTGTTGGTACTTTTATTTAGCCATTCCGTTGTAGTTGCAATACTTACTAGTCAGGTACAATTGTCGCAAGCGACAACCCAAACAAGCAATTGTTGGCAGTTTTATTTAACCATTCCATTATAGTGAAGCTGATTACTAGTCATTATAAAGTCAAATTTATAGCACTACTTTAGTTATAGTTGTCTATGATCGAGATACTGTGCTCCAAGTCGTCCATAACCGCGGACACGGCTTTCAGAAAGTTTTACCCTACAGGGGTGCACAAATAGCAACACACACTCGATCAACCTCGGAAAAACCAAAACAAAACCCAACGAGGCTTTCACGACAAAGCAATCACAGGATTCAGAATTATTTCAGGGGGCCACCCCATTGAGTAGACCCGCAACGAAGCTAGCTGACTCCGAGACGGACTCAAGGTTTGCGACAATGGCTGTAAACGACCGGGAACCCGAAAGTGTGGCTGGGCTTGTTGATACCGCGAAAACACTCCGCTTACCTAAACAGTACAGTGTGCTCCTCGCACAATCGTAATAAAGCAGTAAAACATGGCATAGGTACAGGATAGTAAATAAAACCTCAAACTAGTTTGTGGCCCCAAGAAATAAGAATGAATCAAGCTCTGGCTCAGGGGGGTCCCATAATTCCCCCGTATGTGGATAGCGCGAATATTTAAGGAACAGGTATCAAGTACTCGGGGTCTTACGGGACACAAGTGGACGGTTAACAACCAAATAACATCTATTGCCCACCTGTGCCTCTGCTTACCTACTTCAATTTTAGTTGTTAAACAATAATTAAAGTTATGATCATCTCCAACAATAAACATGCGGCAAATACTCCAACAACTGTGGTACATGGCGACACGCAACAACACTTGAGCAAGCGACTACGACGCGCAGGTCCAACTATCTACCAAACAACAGGTAATAGGAGGTGTCCAAGGCAATATAAGGCTGCAAGGGATAACACGGGTACGAAAACTAGAGCATCGCGACACAGATAGCAATAGATCAACAGGAGGGAATAAATGCTATAAACGTAAGATAGGTAGAAAGGGGAAGATGCTCGCCTGAAAAACATTGCCGAAGGTTCAACCGAAGATCGGGTCGACACTCGCATCAACTCATCGGCCTAGTCCGTGAAGAAGCAAAACACTAGCAAAAACACCAGATGCAATATTTAATACAACGGCAGAAGATCGGCATGATGCATGGATGATGTATGGTGTAACATCCCAAAAATATCAAACTTAGATCAACAAAACACTAATCCTAAAGTTTAGGGTTAACAAAAACTTTTCTAAACCAATTCATGAAAGCATGTATATGTGTATGCATGAATTTTGAAATTCTTTAAAACCACTTTGTTTGTGTGATCCATTGCTTGTAAAGTGTTTCTTAGGTGAAAAGAACATCATCTAAAACATTCCCCACACTTTTCCTAAAGAAAAATAAGTCAAAACCAATATATTAAGTGAATGGTCATTTTGACCAATTTAACTCCCATGCCTACTTTGGCTGTCTCAAACTTTCAAAACCTAACAGAAACTTTTCTGGATCTTTGCACCCCTTGAATGTACTCATAACAAAGTATCAAGGCCTACCTTGTGATCATCCAGAAACTTTCAAATGCATAGTTTAAATGACAACTCAAAATTGAATCTTCTTCATATGGGAAGATCCCACTTTTTCAAAACCCACTTAAACAAGCTCAATTTTCAAAACCCAAGCATCTGCAGACTCACCAGAACCAATCTAGCAAACCCACCAAAAATCATTTCAAAATTCAAAACTTGATTTCATGCGGACATTTCATCAAACAGGTTGCAGACACAAATCAAACAAAACCACAAACACTATAGTGTGCAGTGTTTTGAGCCTAACTTGTTCCCTAGTTAGCTCTCACACAATCCAGTAGATCATCTAGCAAGGTTAGACCAGCACTAGCACCCCTATGAGCTTGTCATTGCCATTAATGGTGAACAGCCGAGCACCTCAATGCCACCCCATAGTCGACAGCAGGCTAGAGGAAGAACTAGCCGCGCCAACCTTGTCTGGGAGGCAGCCCATCGTCCACCGCCACTGCCTGTCCCAGCCGCGAGCGTTGCCAAGCCCTGGACCACGCGCACAAGACACGCCCAGACCATGCCGAACGTGCGCCAGAGCGCCACCCTCGACCACCACCCACAGACCGCGCGCCGCCCTCACCGCGCGCACACACGATCACCACCGACCCAGGAGACCGCCAGACATCCCCGTTTAACGCCCCGCGCCATACAGCCACCGCCCGCCGTCGAGAACGCCGCCTCTGCCGCGCAGAGCACCGCCCGTTCCAGACCAAACCACACCGCCCCATCCCTCGCGAACATGTCGTTGAGCATCGCCAGGAGACACAGCACCGTCCCCTACCCTTGCCCATGCCATTACTGCCTGTAACATCGCCTCCGACGAGCTCACCTTGCGCCCCGACGGTCCCCTCGCTCGACTATAAATAGAGGCCACCCCCGCACGATTTCTTCACACCATCTCACTCCCCTCTCCTCACTGATCGTGCCACACCATTATCAGAGCAAGGCGAGCACCACCGCGCCGGAATTTCACTGGAGCCTGCCGCTGCCGGAGAAGAAAGGAGCCAGCGATTGGAGCCGCCCCAGGAGAAGCCACCGGTACCAGGAGGTTCGCCGTCGTCGACTTCGTCGTTCGCCTGCCTCGCCAACCCTCGCCCGTACTCCGGTGAGCTCCCAGCACCCCTCACTGGCCGCGCTAGGTTTCGTTCTCGCCGGAGCTGTCTCGCGTCGACGATGACCCTCAGCCGTTGGATTAGAACCAGATCGAACGAACCACGTTGCCCCATACCGCTTCGCCCAGCCCCGTGTCACTGATGAGTGGGGACACCCACTTAAGCAGCCCGCGGGAGCACTGCGCTTAGCAGGCCGGCCCGTTAGAATTTCCCGCGCAGCCCAACAATTCAAATTAAATCTTTTCTTTTTAATTTCAAACACACTTCTGTACCCTACTTCAAAAATCAACCCAGATCGATTTAGTGCACCAAATTAGATGAAACCAATTTTGTTGGAAAGGTCTGTGAATGCTTAATCCAAGCCAGTTGGATTCAAGTCATTTGGATCTGTAGATCACCCTGAGCAAAAATGACAAGGCAGAAGCTTTTCTGCATTCACTCATTTTTCAAATTTAAACAACAATAGCTTTTGAGTTGATTCCAACTCTCAAAAATCACTTTCAACCATACCTTTCAGAATATATAAAAATATATATAGGTTACTTGCAGAAATAATGTTCAAGGAATAAAAGAATGCTTCATAAGCATTTCTAGCCACTTTAATTAATTAAAATAAAAGGGTAAAACCTTGTTAAATTGTGACACCACTTTAAATCACATTCCCATGGACTACAACATGTGGTGATGACATGTGTCAACATGATCCCATGTGTAGTTTAGAGAATATTAAATCTTATGTAGTTTTTCAATGAGTAGAAATTACTTTCTATAATAAGAAGACTTAAACCAATCCTTAACCTTGTAATGTTAGAGATGATGCTAGATCATCTATAGGACCCTTGCGTGTGATGATTGCAAGTAGTTAAGTATTGTTTGGTGATTGTGTACCTCGTATTTATTCATAGACGCTAGTACCGACCAAGGCTACGAGGAAGAAGAAGGATAATACGAAGAGGAAGCCGAGGAGAACTTCAACCACTGCTCTGCACAAGGCAAGCTTATACTGATATTGATGCAAGCTATACTAACCAAGTTTACCAAGCTAACACTTGCAAGATACTATACCTATGCAAGCGCATAAGACACCCTATTGTTGCCACAACCCATGCTTGTGATATGATTACTATATGCCCTAAGCGTATGTAACCATACCCACTTGCTAAACCAATTCTAGTTTTATGGCAAGCTTCTTACTTTATTTCGTTATCACCGTTTACTTAGAGGCTACCCAAGAATTTTAGTAGATACTAGACAGTTGTGCTGAAGGTTGCATAAAGAGCATTAAATTTGGCCTAAGCTAGAAACCTTGATATCAGCTTATGGTATAAGGTTGGACTTAGTTGCAACTCCACTAGTTACCACCCCTCTATTAGTACTACCCCACCTGTAGATGCTAGTGCTAAGCATAAAACTTGATCAACTTTAGATGGGAATACTTGGTGGAAAAATGGTTATGAAAACCTTGGAATGATGGATCATTCTATTGAAATGTTTTGGACATGTGTTTCCAAACACTTGATGATTTTGGTGATGAAAATGTTGAGGCATGAGCCTTAGCCCTTTATAAAACTGATGGTTGTCTGGATGCGATACCATTCCAATTTTATCGTACAACCACAATACCCGAATATTGGGTAGGGCTTGACTGGAAACTTATATACCTTAGTATTAGTTCCCTCACGGCCAAGGTCTGAGCTGAGGCTACCTTGTGAAGATTGTCCACCTGTGCAGTACCCAAGATGACAGTGGTCATGGTTGGGAGGCCAAACTCACAGGAGAGGTGCTTATACTAGGGAGTGTAATTGGAAGGTTAGGATTGATTATCCGCATACTGAGTATGGTGAATTCAGGATTTGTTCCTGACGGATGTATCGAATGTTGTGGTGAAAGTGTACAATCTCTGCAGAGTGTCAAACTATTCGAATAGCCGCGTCCGCGGTTATGGACAGTTGGAGTGGCCATACTGTTCCCCCGTCAGACTTTTCAAAATGACTTGTGAACGACTTGAGACTTTGGCTTGGCCACAACAGAGTTGTGACTAGAAATACAAGATCCCACTTAGGAGTTATAAAATTGTGACTAGCTTGGGAACTTAGTAGTATAAATCTGGCTTTTGCAAAACAACCCTAGAGCCTAGTGTCCTATTATCCAAAACCCCCTTTTTCTTGTTAGTATTAGTTTGCGAGTACTTAAAGAGTACTCATGGCTTTGTCCCTGGCTATTCCCATGGCCAGACTATGAAGAGGAGTACCTGGAGGATGGACCCCAGGACGGTTACGACAACTAGGATCATCTCCCATCGTCAGCATTGCCTGTGACCCCGAAGATGGAGCCTCGCCTACGCTACCGTTACTATTCCGTATTCCGCTGCTTGATGTTGTATTAAGGACTGGATCATGAGATCCCTATTTGTGTAAGAACTTATGTATCATTATAATGGATGAAGTACTATGGTATCCAATTCTGTTATGTCTCGCAAAAATGGTAATCCTGGGATTGCGATGTATGGCATAACAGGCATCTAGGATTGAAAAATCCGGGTGTTGACAAGTTGGTATCAGAGCCATCCTGACCATAGGAGACCCTAGTTAGATTGGACGCTGAACCAAAAACTTAGTTTCAACACTCAAAAACAAAACTATTTACGAAAACTTATTCTCATTCTTACCTCTTAAATTCTTTAATAAACTTCATGTACCTCAAAAACTCTTGCAAAATATATAAAATTTTGACACACTTGATCACTTTGCTAAACTACTCATCCTCTATTTTTATAGATTGACGTGAAGTACAGCAAGTTTTACCAACTCGGAAATGGAGGAGACCTTATCTTTGAGAGGGATCTGGATCAGCTTTCGGAACTTTTGGAGCGCCCGCATCCCGAGTTCTTCGGAGCTCAGCTCAATGATCAAGGGGGAGAAGATCTACAGTGGCTAATTGTTGCAAGCCTCCGAGGAAAGATTGAACCTCCCACTGCGGAGGGGATTCAGTTTACCTTGAGGGAAAACAACTGGCTCGATGGACTTGCCAGAGCAATGCAGGAAGCTCTTTCCCGTCTGTGTGGGCAGAGCATCAATCAGATCAAGGGTACTCGCTTTGAGTTTTGCCCAAGACGTGATGCAAATGGTCAACCACTGGAAGCCCCATACCACCCTGAGCTGAAGACCCAATTGGACCACCTTAGCTTCATGATGTATGATCGTCAGCAGGAACTGGACAACTGTCGTGACTATTGCAACCACAAGTCTGCCATCATCAAGACGAAGGATCAGACCATCGCCATGCTAGCAAAGTATCGCAAGTCTCGCCGCCGTCAGCTCGACAAGAAGGAGCGCATTATTGCCCGTCTTCGCCATCGTATCTCAGCTCTGGAAGAGACCATCCATGAGAGAGACATGCAGTTAGAGGAAAGGGAGAATGCCGGAGAAGATCTTCGTGGAAACCCTTACTCCTATCTCAGCGATGACGCTGATTTTCTGGAGGATCAGGCCATGGACTTCTTCACCGATGAGGATGATTTCGCCTTCATCGATGATGCGGAAGATGATGAAGCCACAGACTCCGAGCAGTAGTAGCACTGAGCACTAGCGTAGTGAGTAGTAGTCGGTCCCACTGTATCGTAGTTCCCAGAATGGTTCTTAAAACCATCTGTTTTGCTTTGTTGTGGTGTGTGTTGTACTGTGTACTATGAGTGAATGAATGAAAAAGCAAGTTGCTAGAAAACTTGAGTCAAACTCTAAAAACTTTTCAAAGACCCAAAACCTTAGAAATTTCCCTCTTTTCTCATGATCTATATCAATCTTCAGATGCCACGTGGAGGAAGTGGTTCAGCCCCGGACCCAATGTTACAGATCCTGCAAGTGTTGACTTCTGACCGCGAAGCTGAACGAGCGGAACGGCAAGCCAACCTAGCCACTCTGCAACAGATAGCCCAGCTAGCCCACAACAACCAAGGTCATGGAAATCAGGACAACCACGGATCTAAGCTCAAGAATTTCCAGAATACCAACCCACCCGTTTTCACCAAGTCAGAAGAACCCCTAGACGCCGATGATTGGCTGCAAACCATGGAGAATAACTTAGAAGTAGCCGGAGTAGAAGCCAACGAGAAAGTCTTGTTCGCCACTCATTATCTAGCCAGAGATGCCAGGGCATGGTGGAACAGTGTTCGTGCAATGACCGGAGGCCAAATGATGACCTGGGAGGAATTCAAGGTCAAGTTTAGCAGAACCCATGTGCCGCCAGGTTTGATCAAGAGAATGAGAGACGAGTTCAGAGAATTGAAGCAAGGAAGGATGACTGTAGTGGAATACCGTGACAAATTTTTGTCATTAGCTAGGTACGCCCCAGATGAGATAGACACCGAAGCCAAGAAGAAAGAAAGATTCCTGAATGGTCTGCATGACGAGATGCAGACAGTATTAGTCAATATTCCCTTTGCTGATATTGAAGCTCTTGTCGACTCCGCTATCCAGATGGAAGGAAAGATCAACCAGGCCAATGAGAACCGCAAGCGTCGCATGATGCATCAACCAGGAACCCATCAGACCCCAAAGTATCGCCCCAATCCATCTCCAGGATTTGCCCCAAGAACCAACAGACCCCCTATGACCCGTCCGAACTACCCCAACCGTGGAAACCCTAGACCCGGAGGAAATCACAACAACCCCGGCAATTCTAGCACTTTCACCCGTGCCCCACCCAAGTTCAACAGCAACCATGCTACCGCCAACCCCAATACTGCCCCGAGGACTGGAAGCAACGTTGTGCCTGTCGCAGCCAAGGACAAGTCACAAGTGACCTGTTATGACTATGGAAATAAAGGCCACTATTCCAACGAGTGCCCCAACAAGAAGAATGCTACAGCCCCTAATACCAATGTCCCAGCCCAGCAGCAACGTCATGTCCAGCCAAGGAGAAGATTTGCCCCAGGAAATTCACTCAACCGCAATGGCCGCCTTTTTCTCATGCATGCTGAAGAAGCTCAGGAAGCGCCAGACGTCGTGCTGGGTATGTTTTCTGTTAATTCAGTACTCGCAAGAGTGTTGTTTGATTCTGGTGCATCGCATTCATTTGTCACCGAAGAATTTGCATGCACTAGTAAAATCCAACCAACCAAACTGAAGCATGTGATGATTGTACAAATTCCCGGATCGACCACCAAGGCTAGGCAAATTTGCAAAGCCGTCCCTATCCGAATCCATGGCATAGATTTTTATGCTAATCTAATAGTACTCGGAACTAAAGGTTTGGAAGTAGTACTAGGAATGGATTGGATGTCCAAACATAAAGGAATGATTGACTGTGCCAAGAAAGCCATTACCATGACTAGTACCACCGGAATATTAGTCGAGCATATATCGGAAACCTTACCTCGCCAATTCAAGTGTAACAAGAGTCTAGCCCAACCTACCATCGACCAAGTTCGGGTAGTCTGTGAATACCCCGATGTATTTCCAGATGTTTTGCCCGGTATGCCCCCAGATAGGGATATCGAGTTTATCATCGAACTAATCCCCGGAACAGGACCTATAGCCCAGAGACCCTATAGCATGAACCCGTCAGAACTAGAAGAACTGAAGAAGCAACTGGATTCCATGTTAGAAATCGGATTGATTCAACCAAGTGCGTCCCCATGGAGGTCATCTGTCTTGTTTGTGGACAAGAAGGATGGAGGTAACCGTTTTAGTACGGATTATCGAAAGTTGAATGATGTCACCATCAAGAACAAGTACCCCTTTCCCAAGATAGAGGATTTTTTGATCAGTTGACCGGTGCCCAGGTGTTTTCTAAGATTGATCTTAGAACTGGTTATCATCAACTCAAAATTCGTGCTGAGGATATTCCAAAGACTGCCTTTACCACCAGATATGGGTTGTATGAGTATACAGTCATGTCTTTTGGATTAACCAATGCCCCCGCTTATTTCATGAACCTCATGAATAAGATTTTTATGGACTTCCTGGATAAGTTTGTCGTTGTTTTCATCGATGACATTCTGATTTATTCCAAATCGGAAGAAGAACATGAGCTACACCTAAGGACCATTCTTGGAACCCTTAGAGAGCATCAGCTGTATGCAAAATTTAGCAAATGTGAATTCTGGTTACAGGAAGTAGGATTCCTCGGTCACATTGTATCAGCCGGAGGAATTGCCGTTGACCCTGCCAAAGTGAAAGATGTAGAAGATTGGCAAGCCCCAACCACTCAAACCCAAGTTCGTGCTTTTCTCGGATTGGCGGGATATTACCGCAAATTCGTAGAAGGATTCTCTAGTATCGCCCGACCCATGACCCAATTGCTGAAGAAGGACAAGAAGTTTGAATGGACGGACAAGTGTGAAGCGAGTTTCCAAGAACTCAAAAGGAGATTGATTTCCGCCCCAATCTTGATCATGCCGGATATCACGAAGCCATTCGATGTGTATTGTGACGCATCCAAGATTGGTCTCGGATGCGTGCTAATGCAAGAAGGCCAAGTTATATCCTATCTATCGCGACAATTGAAGCAGCATGAACAAAATTATCCAACCCATGACCTCGAACTCGCAGCCGTAGTTCTAGCCCTGAAGACATGGAGACATTACCTTATGGGAAACCGTTGTGAGATTTATTCGGATCACAAGAGCCTAAAGTATATATTCACTCAGAAGGAGCTGAATATGAGGCAGAGAAGATGGATTGATATAATCAAGGATTACGACCTGGACATTCATTATCACCCTGGAAAATCCAACGTAGTAACCGATGCCCTTAGCAGATTGCCGTGCCGCTTGAACTCCATGATTTTGAAGGAGCAACCAAGTTTGCACAAAGAGATGGAAGATTTTCGAATAGAATTAGTAAGTGAAGGATTTTTGGCTAGCATAGAACTTCAGCCCACTTTGATCAGTCAGGTTAAAGAGGCGCAGAAAGGAAATGCTAGTATCGACGGAATTAAACGTCGTATCGGTACAGGCAAAGTACCCGGATTCACCGAGGACGAAGAAGGAGTTTTGTGGTACAAAGGACGCCTTTGTGTACCAGCAGATTCTGAGTTAAAAGAAGTTATCCTGAAGGAGGCTCATGATACTCTTTATTCTATCCATCCAGGAGGAACTAAGATGTATCAAGATTTGAAAGAGCAATTTTGGTGGCATAAGATGAAGAGAGAAATCGGAAGCTATATCGCCAAGTGTGATATATGTCAGCGAGTCAAGGCAGGACATCAAAGACCCGCTGGATTGTTGCAACCTTTGCAAATTCCGGAATGGAAATGGGATTCTGTAGGAATGGACTTTATCACTGGACTACCTACTTCTAGTAGGGGAAATGACTCTATTTGAGTCATAGTGGACAGATTGTCCAAAGTCGCCCATTTCTTGCCCGTTAAAACCACCTATCAGAGTTCGAAGCTAGCAGAGTTGTACATCGCTAGGATCGTTAGTTTGCACGGAGTCCCCAAGAATATCGTATCGGATCGAGGAACTCAGTTTACCTCGAGATTCTGGAAGAAGGTCCAGGAAGGTTTAGGAACCCGCCTAGATTTCAGTACCGCGTATCACCCTCAGACCGATGGACAAACGGAGCGAGTAAACCAAATACTTGAAGATATGCTTAGAGCATGTGTGCTAGAATATGGATCCAAGTGGGAAGACTGTCTGCCGTTTGCAGAATTTTCCTACAACAATAGTTACCAAGCCAGTTTGCAAATGGCCCCATTTGAATTCATGTACGGAAGGAAGTGCCGCACCCCTTTGAACTGGTCGGAAGTAGGAGAGAGTCAAATTTTCGGACCCGACATCCTACGAGAAGCAGAAGAGAAGGTTCACAAGATTCGAGAGCATCTCAAGACAGCCCAATCCCGACAAAAGAGTTACGCCGACAGGAGACGTCGAGACCTCGCCTTTAACATTGGAGACTTTGTTTACCTGAAAGTGTCGTCATTGAAGGGAATGCAGCGTTTCCAACTCAAAGGAAAGTTAGCCCCCAGATATATCGGACCTTTCAAAATTTTGAACCGTCGAGGAGAAGTATCGTATCAACTCGAGCTACCAGAAGAGATGTCAGCAGTGCACAATGTGTTCCATATCTCGTTACTTCGCAAATGTCTTGAAGTCCCCGAGAAGACCGAAGTGTTCAAGAATATCGATCATAGGCCATAGAGATCAATGATGACCTGACCTATCCCGAAGTACCCATCCGTATATTGTAGGAAGCTTTTTGAACGACCAGAACCCGAAGCATCAAGTTTCTCAAGATTCAGTGGAGCAACCACACAGAAGAGGAAGCTACCTGGGAACGCGAAGATCACATCAGGACGGAGTTTCCAGATCTCTTCAAATCCTAGGTAATCTTTTCGTTCTTTTTCAAATCTCGGGACGAGATTTTGTTTAAGGGGGGAAGGTTTGTAACATCCCAAAAATATCAAACTTAGATCAACTAAACACTAATCCTAAAGTTTAGGGTTAACAAAAACTTTTCTAAACCAATTCATGAAAGCATGTATATGTGTATGCATGAATTTTGAAATTCTTTAAAACCACTTTGTTTGTGTGATCCATTGCTTGTAAAATGTTTCTTAGGTGAAAAGAACATCATCTAAAACATTCCCCACACTTTTCCTAAAGAAAAATAAGTCAAAACCAATATATTAAGTGAATGGTCATTTTGACCAATTTAACTCCCATGCCTACTTTGGTTGTCTCAAACTTTCAAAACCTAACAGAAACTTTTCTGGATCTTTGCACCCCTTGAATGTACTCATAACAAAGTATCAAGGCCCACCTTGTGATCATCCAGAAACTTTCAAATGCATAGTTTAAATGACAACTCAAAATTGAATCTTCTTCATATGGGAAGATCCCACTTTTTCAAAACCCACTTAAACAAGCTCAATTTTCAAAACCCAAGCATCTGCAGACTCACCAGAACCAATCTAGCAAACCCACCAAAAATCATTTCAAAATTCAAAACTTGATTTCATGCGGACATTTCATCAAACAGGTTGCAGACACAAATCAAACAAAACCACAAACACTATAGTGTGCAGTGTTTTGAGCCTAACTTGTTCCCTAGTTAGTTCTCACACAATCCAGTAGATCATCTAGCAAGGTTAGACCAACACTAGCACCCCTGTGAGCTTGCCATTGCCATTAATGGTGAACAGCCGAGCACCTCAATGCCACCCCATAGTCGACAGCAGGCTAGAGGAAGAACTAGCCGCGCCAACCTTGTCTAGGAGGCAGCCCACCGTCCACCGCCACTGCCTGTCCCAGCCGCGAGCGTTGCCAAGCCCTGGACCACGCGCACAAGACACGCCCAAACCATGCCGAACGTGCGCCAGAGCGCCACCCTCGACCACCACCCACAGACCGCGCGCCGCCCTCACCGCGCGCACACACGATCACCACCGACCCAGGAGACCGCCAGACATCCCCGTTTAACGCCCCGCGCCATACAGCCACCACCCGTCGTCGAGAACGCCGCCTCTGCCACGCAGAGCACCGCCCGTTCCAGACCAAACCACACCGCCCCATCCCTCGCGACCATGTCGTTGAGCATCGCCAGGAGACACAACACCGTCCCCTACCCTTGCCCATGCCATTAGCTGCCTGTAACATCGCCTCCGACGAGCTCACCTTGCGCCCCGACGGTCCCCTCGCTCGACTATAAATAGAGGCCACCCCCGCACGATTTCTTCACACCATCTCACTCCCCTCTCCTCACTGATCGTGCCACACCATTCTCAGAGCAAGGCGAGAACCACCCCGCCGGAATTTCACTGGAGCCTGCCGCTGCCGGAGAAGAAAGGAGCCAGCGATTAGAGCCGCCCCAGGAGAAGCCACCGGTACCAGGAGGTTCGCCGTCGTCGACTTCGTCGTTCGCCCGCCTCGCCGACCCTTGCCCGTACTCCGGTGAGCTCCCAGCACCCCTCACTGGCCGCGCTAGGTTTCGTTCTCGCCGGAGCTGTCTCGCGTCGACGATGACCCTCAGCCGTTGGATTAGAACCAGATCGAACGAACCACGTTCCCCCATACCGCTTCGCCCAGCCCCGTGTCACTGACGAGTGGGGACACCCACTTAAGCAGCCCGCGGGAGCACTGCGCTTAGCAGGCCGGCCCGTTAGAATTTCCCGCGCAGCCCAACAATTCAAATTAAATCTTTTCTTTTTAATTTCAAACACACTTCTGTACCCAACTTCAAAAATCAACCCAGATCGATTTAGTGCACCAAATTAGATGAAACCAATTTTGTTGAAAAGGTCTGTGAATGCTTAATCCAAGCCCGTTGGATTCAAGTCATTTGGATCTGTAGATCACCCTGAGCAAAAATGACAAGGCAGAAGCTTTTCTGCATTCAAACATTTTTCAAATTTAAACCACAATAGCTTTTGAGTTGATTCCAACTCTCAAAAATCACTTTCAACCATACCTTTCAGAATATATAAAAATATATATAGGTTACTTGCAGAAATAATGTTCAAGGAATAAAAGAATGCTTCATAAGCATTTCTAGCCACTTTAATTAATTAAAATAAAAGGGTAAAACCTTGTTAAATTGTGACACCACTTTAAATCATATTCCCATGGACTACAACATGTGGTGATGACATGTGTCAACATGATCCCATGTGTAGTTTAGAGAATATTAAATCTTAAGTAGTTTTTCAATGAGTAGAAATTACTTTCTATAATAAGAAGACTTAAACCAATCCTTAACCTTGTAATGTTAGAGATGATGCTAGATCATCTATAGGACCCTTGTGTGTGATGATTGCAAGTAGTTAAGTATTGTTTGGTGATTGTGTACCTCGTATTTATTCATAGACGCTAGTACCGACCAAGGCTACGAGGAAGAAGAAGGATACTACGAAGAGGAAGCCGAGGAGAACTTCAACCACTGCTCTGCACAAGGCAAGCTTATACTGATATTGATGCAAGCTATACTAACCAAGTTTACCAAGCTAACACTTGCAAGATACTATACCTATGCAAGCGCATAAGACACCCTATTGTTGCCACAACCCATGCTTGTGATATGATTATTATATGCCCTAAGCGTATGTAACCATACCCACTTGCTAAACCAATTCTAGTTTTATGGCAAGCTTCTTACTTTATTTCGTTATCACCGTTTACTTAGAGGCTACCCAAGAATTTTAGTAGATACTAGACAGTTGTGCTGAAGGTTGCATAAAGAGCATTAAATTTGGCCTAAGCTAGAAACCTTGATATCAGCTTATGGTATAAGGTTGGACTTAGTTGCAACTCCACTAGTTACCACCCCTCTATTAGTACTACCCCACCTGTAGATGCTAGTGCTAAGCATAAAACTTGATCAACTTTAGATGGGAATACTTGGTGGAAAAATGGTTATGAAAACCTTGGAATGATGGATCATTCTATTGAAATGTTTTGGACATGTGTTTCCAAACACTTGATGATTTTGGTGATGAAAATGTTGAGGCATGAGCCTTAGCCCTTTATAAAACTGATGGTTGTCTGGATGCGATACCATTCCAATTTTATCGTACAACCACAATACCCGAATATTGGGTAGGGCTTGACTGGAAACTTATATACCTTAGTATTAGTTCCCTCACGGCCAAGGTCTGAGCTGAGGCTACCTTGTGAAGATTGTCCACCTGTGCAGTACCCAAGATGACAGTGGTCATGGTTGGGAGGCCAAACTCACAGGAGAGGTGCTTATACTAGGGAGTGTAATTGGAAGGTTAGGATTGATTATCCGCATACTGAGTATGGTGAATTCAGGATTTGTTCCTGACGGATGTATCGAATGTTGTGGTGAAAGTGTACAATCTCTGCAGAGTGTCAAACTATTCGAATAGCCGCGTCCGCGGTTATGGACAGTTGGAGTGGCCATACTGTTCCCCCGTCAGACTTTTCAAAATGACTTGTGAACGACTTGAGACTTTGGCTTGGCCACAACAGAGTTGTGACTAGAAATACAAGATCCCACTTAGGAGTTATAAAATTGTGACTAGCTTGGGAACTTAGTAGTATAAATCTGGCTTTTGCAAAACAACCCTAGAGCCTAGTGTCCTATTATCCAAAACCCCCTTTTTCTTGTTAGTATTAGTTTGCGAGTACTTAAAGAGTACTCATGGCTTTGTCCCTGGCTATTCCCATGGCCAGACTATGAAGAGGAGTACCTGGAGGATGGACCCCAGGACGGTTACGACAACTAGGATCATCTCCCATCGTCAGCATTGCCTGTGACCCCGAAGATGGAGCCTCGCCTACGCTACCGTTACTATTCCGTATTCCGCTGCTTGATGTTGTATTAAGGACTGGATCATGAGATCCCTATTTGTGTAAGAAATTATGTATCGTTATAATGGATGAAGTACTATGGTATCCAATTCTGTTATGTCTCGCAAAAATGGTAATCCTGGGATTGCGATGTATGGCATAACATGCATCTAGGATTGAAAAATCCGGGTGTTGACATATGGCATGGCGAAGATGCGATGCAATTAGGCAAGATTAAGCGGAACCGGGGTCCCGACAATTAATTATTAGGTTCATGTTGTTTAGTTACCCCGCAATTTAAATGTTGTTTTAACATGGCAAAATATAACACCGGTTCGCTACACACAATTAAATGGGACCAATATACGACTAGATTTGCCCGCATATGGGTCCCATATTTAATTATAAGATGAATCGGCATAAGGCCCCCAAACCACATAAATATGTATGCCAAACATGTATGGTTGAATGCAACAAGTTTATATATAGCATTTATAAAATAGGGGCTCGGGAAAAGGTTCACACATCTGGGTTCGGAGGATCTTGGGCTCCGAGGGGTTCGGGGTCGGGTCTCAGGGTCCGGATCTGGGGTTCGGTCTCGGCGGGATCGTCCTCGGATAACTGAGGTAGAACTAGCCGCATCCGGGAAGCAGGACTTGGGTCGGAGTCGAGGCGCATCGGATTCGCCCTGGTCGATGTCGTTCTTGTCGTCACGAAGATCTTGTCGGGTCCTCGTATCGGGTCGGGCTTGGCGTTCGGGATGCAGAACTTGGCGTTCCGCGGCGAAGTGCTTGTCGTACCGGCGGCGATCTTGGCGGTCATCGGGTCCGGGAGCGGTTCTCGGCGAACTGGTCGGTTCCATGTCAGCGTACTTGGCGTATCTGTGTCGACGACCTGGGCGTCCGGGTTCTCGGCCCTCTGATCCGGGAAGAAGCACTTGTCGCACCGGGGTCTCGGCGTCCTCGGATCTGAGAGGAAGACTAGGCGTGCCGGGTTCGGTCTTCGGGGTCCTACGGGAGAGCTTGGCGTTCTGCGGTCTTCGGCTCCGCGTGGCAGATCTTGTGGATCCAAGATGGAGGCCTCAGCGTTCCGTGTTGTCGACCATCAGGTTCGAGGATCTTCAACAACACACACACATGCCACCAACACGGGTGTTCGCCTTGAGGTCTGTTACCGAAAGGAGGACAGGGGCGCTGCATGGGGACGAAGAGGAGCAGACTGCTGGGGGCACCGGGCAGCGGAGGACAAGGCCACCACGAGCCCTGAGGACGACGGTGGAACTCCAGGGGCGTGGCCGTGGAGAGGGCACTCGATGGGGAGGACGAGGACGCGCGGGTCTGGTGGACGCGGAGCTCGGGCCGGATGGTGACTGCGCGGCCCGGAAGAGGACGCCGCGGTCGATGGCGGCAGGCACCTATCCAGAGGCGGCGCAGATGGAGTTGGTGTAGGGAGGTAGCTGCGGCTGCCGGACGCGAGGCAGAGGAGGGCCACGACGGCAGGGCTCCGCGAGGCGGCGACGCGGTGAAGAGGAGAGGGCCGACGGAGAGGCGGGTGCGGCGGCGCGCCTCCAGGAGAGGGTGGGGCGACGGCGAGGTAGGCGCGGGCGGTGGTTCGGGGATCTGGTGAGGGGGGCGACGGAGGGAGGAAGGCGACAGGGCTCAGGAGCACGCCGGCGGGAGCAGAGGAGGCGGATGCGGCGGCTCCCGCGCAGAGAGAGAGGGGAGCGGGGCCAGGGGCGACGGTTGGTCGGCGTGGTGGAGGTGGCTAGCGGGAGAGGTCGGGGGCGGTGGGGGAGGAAGAGAGAGAGGAGGGGGACAGGCGCCGGGTGGTGGGGCCAGAGGTGGGCCAGAGTGGGTCGGGGGGAGAGGAGCCGGGTCCAGGGGGTCCAGGCAGGCGCGCATGTGTGGCGTGTGTGTGCTTGTGTTTTGTGGGTGTGTGGGGCGGCAGGGGTGAGGGAGTGGGGCTGTGGGGAGAGGGAGGGAGTGGGGATGAGGTGGCAGGCTAGGATAGGTTGGGGGAAGGGGCAGGGTGACGTGGCGGCCAGCGATTGGAGGGGGTGAGGTGGAGGGGGACCGGGTAGACTAGGATTGGTAATATTTAGGACTAGATAGTTTAGGCTAGGTTTTTCTGATTTATTTTAAAAGTCTTTTATAAATTGCTTTTAGACAAACTGAGATATCCGGAAGCACCGGTGTATAATTTGAAATAAAAGGTAGGGGATTAATATAGAAAACAAAATAGGGTCTTAGCAAAATAGTTTAAATCAATGAGCTGCATGATGATGCAATGCGCAAAAACAACGCGATTTTCTAGTAGTGGTTTTTGCGGGATGCCACATTGTAGCTGCATCCTGAAGTTCCAACTGATCCAGCACTTCATTAGATAACTCAGTTGCTTCTTCACTACTCCCTCCGTTTAAAAATATAAGATGTTTTAGGTTTGTGAAGAAGATGTATCTAGACACCTTTTAGTGTATAGGTTCAAATGAATCTAGACACTAAAAGATGTCTAGATATATCTCATTTAGAAACCTAAAACATCTTATATTTCCAAACTGAGGGAGTAGTTGTCAGTGCATTCAGTTGTTGCTGGTTCCGCCGCATACACTGATGAGCTGGGTCAAATTTCTCTCCGCATTTGAAACACAAGCCATGTTGACGGCGATAATCACGTAATTGGCGATCCTTCCATAGCTCGCCTGTACTGCCAAAAGTGCCTGGCTTGTTAGCTTCTGGTCGGTCACCACGGGTAGCTGGAGCAAGAGCACGGGCTTGGGGTCGCTGTGCCCAAGGTTTGGAGGTGCCAAAATCCTGATGCACTTCCGCGAGTAGAGCAGCACGATCAACTGTCTCCGGCAATTGAGCTTCCACTAGTCCTCTCAATTCAAGTTTCAGTCCTTTGACAAATTGAGACACAAACAGAGGCTCGTCATAGTGAGGACTGTGCATACACACCTGATACATCAACTTGTCAAACTGTTGTTTGTACTCTAAAACTGAGCCTGTTTGCTTTAAAGACAATAATTGCTTGATGAATTGCATATGATCAGCGGCACCAAACTTAGCTTCAACAGCATCGATCAATGTCTTCCATTCCAGGACCACGTGAGTGAGCTTGTATTGCTGGAGCCATAGAGCGGCATTACCATCCATGTGCAAGGTGGCCGTAGTGACCCACAACGCCGGTGATATGTTGAACACTGAGAAATAGTCCATACACTTGTCTCGCCAAACTCGTGGCTGATCACCATCGAAACTCTTGGCCTCATCCTGATACTGACCTGCCGTCTGCAACGCCTTCGCGGTGATGTCTAGCTGGGATGACATCTGCTGCTGCGTGGACTTCATGGAGCCGATGCGCCCGCATAGCGCGTCGAGCTTGTCATTGAGCTGATGGAACCCCACCTCCGTGCGATCTCCGATCTCCCCCATCGCCTCCAAGACGAATTGGGTTTGTGGGGAGGGTTTCTAAGGGGCCGTCGTGTCGCTCGTCAAGCCCATCCAACCAGTATCCGGATTTACACATATCGGTGAGGAACTTGATCGAAATAGAAATCAACACCAAATTTAGACCATCCACCAGGAATTTTACAGCTGAAAGCCGAACGAATCCCGCGACCGAACTGACCTCTGATACCAATTGTAATATCCCGTTGCCACTGGTATGATTGCCAGGACGTGAGATCAAGATCCGAAAGCAAATTTACAGGAGGGGGATTGAATACTTGAGGAAGAAGAGAAGCAACAGAGAGAGAAGTAGTTTCAGACTTTTTTTTATTATTCCTGCCATACTCGTTCGGTTACAGTGGTACTAATACCCGTGTTCGGAGAATCCATCCTATTGTGGAGAGATAAATGGAGTGAAACAATGAAGGAAGATGAATATCCTCATATGAATTCATTTGCTATGGACACAAATATTTCTATGGAAAAAAGCATGGATTAAATCCAATGAAAATATATACAACATGGTTTACCTACCTTTGTCCACTATGCTCATGAACAACTTCACACCCTGCACGAATAACCGCAAGATACACCAATAAATAATGAGAAAGACACATGGTCTTTTAATCGGGGTGGGCTCTTCTCTACAAAGAAAGTGTACAGAACCATGATTGGGAAGCACCCAACTCCTCAGCCTATTCTGGACATCTGGAAGTCATGCAACATTATAACACAACAGTTCTTTGCTTATCTGCTCCTCCATGGCAGATTTAACACAAAACATATGATGAAAAAGAAAAACTTCATGGAATTCTCTGATTGCATCCTATGTGACTCATGTCCCGAGGAGATAGCCATGCATCTGCTTTTTGAATGTAGCTTCAGTCAAAGTTTCTGGTGGGCCATTGGAATGGAATGGAAAAGTGACTATGAGATAAATGAAATGATTACCAAAGCAAAAACAAAATACTCTTTGGATTTTATAATGGAAATTCTGATCACATGATGCTAGAGCCTTTGGGATCAGAGAAATGATGCCATTTTTAATGGAAAAGAGCCCTCAGTTCAAAGATGTATCTCTAGATTCATATATTTCTTGTCTCTGAACATGCATAGAGCTAAGCCTAGTCACAAAAAAGGCCTTCAATCTTGGGTTGACACTTTATGAATTTGTAATAAGATATACAATCTCGTGTAAATGTTTCTCTTTATATATAAATAAAAAATGACACATTAAGGAGTCTTTCACTACTGTATTATTTGTGTAATAAAAGCAGTCCCACATCTAATCAAACCACCCGCTTAAAATGAAATTAAAAATAGCCTTCGCGCACTCAGCCCGATGCCCAAAGCCTGCCACCGCCCGACGGCCAATGCCCACCGCCACCGCTGTGCACGCCCCCGCGCTACCCCATGCGATTTGGCCGAGGCCACACTACAGGCAACATCGCTGCACGCCGCCGGCACAGTGTGTTGGCCGACCCCACCGCCACATTGCACAGCCTGCCTTCTCCTCACCGATTTCCGAACCATCATGTCGTGACTTGCCCTTACCCCTGCTACATCGCCGCCCTATCCACTTCCCTACACACGACCCTTTGTGCCTCCCCGCGGCGGCTCCACAACGACCCGCTCGACCATGGAACTCCCCCTGCCGCTCCTATATAACTCGTGACCAGTGCTTGGTGCTTAATAAGAACAACAGGCGGCACACCGCGCCACAGGAAGGGGTCCAGGTGCGCCACGGTTGTGTTTTTTGAAAAACAAAAAATGCAAAAAAAACCTCGTTTTGAATTGCAAAAGAATTGGGTCCGTGCATCGTCGCCGTCATGTCGCCTCGCCGGAGCATGGTCGTCGTGGCCACGACCTACCACCACAGGGAGGTGCGGGAGGCCGTGGCCGCGCTAGTCCTAGCCGGCATCAAGGAAGTAGGAGGAGGTGTGGTCGGAGGAGGCGGCCGGAGTGCGGTCAGAGGTACGGTCGAAGGTGGACGGAGGTGCGGTCGGAGGAGGTGGCGGCGGCCAGAGAAGGTGCGGTCGGAGGAGGTGGCGACGGCGGCCGGAGGAGGTGGTTACCCATGGTCGTCCTTGGTCGGAGGAGGCCGAAGAGAGGAAAAGGAGAAGAGGGAGGAAGAGAAGAGGAAGAGAGGGAGGAAGAGAAGAAGGGAGGGAGGAAGGAAGGGAGGAAGGGAGATAGGAAGAGAGGAAGGAAGGGAGGTAGGTGGCCGACGGGATTCAAATTTCGAATCCCTCCCAACTTACTCGTGGTGCACTACATGGTGGCGCGCTGCGGGTAAGTGGCTCCACTTTTTTTTCTACAGGAAAAAAACAATCTTTTAACCGTAACTTTTTATCCTTTTTGAATTTTGAAAATCTAAAAAATCGCTAAATGACCTTAGGTCATACAGGGGCGGACCCAGATAAAATATGTCAAAGAAATCCATTTTTACCCGGTGTGACACCGGGGCCTATAACCTGGGTACGCCCCTGACTCCATATAGTAAGATTTCCAATCAATGTTCTCAAATAAGAACCTGACCGTGCTGTCATTTTAATTGTTCAAGGTATTGAAGAAGATACAATATGAAGCAAAATTTGTATATGCGTACAAATATGATGAGAAACATTTATGTTCCCTGATATCACATTTTGGTATTGTCGTCGATTTTTCTTTCTTTTCTCCCATTTGATTTATTGACGCCTCTCTCTTGAATACTCATCGAGAATGGTGTCAAGAACCGAAGGAAATTAGATTCTTATCTATGGATCTTCAGGAATCAGTTTGCTCATAGCTAACCGAGGAGAAATACAGGTATCGACCTTATTTCTGCAAATTGTAATATATTATGCTATGTCATCCTATTTTCTCCGATAGTTAGCTATGCCTTTATTTCCACCTCATTCGCTTAGCTCTATTTGTCTATATTTGAATGCCATTGTTTGGAAGAAGTCCATGTTTCAACATCCTCCACTTATTAGTGTACTAATATCCATAGCTCTTTGCATGCATCAGTATGCTTTATAGGATGAACTGTGTTCAAATATTTGAGCAAATTCACACTTCTAATATTTGTTGTATGTATATAGGGACAAGGCTCCAATTAGATGAGTTGTCGGAGGGTGAGTGCATTACAATGATGTTGTGATGTTCATGAGGAGTTAAAACATTGAAACTTTCCTGATGCTCCTTAGCGAGTTTGTCAACCAATTTTTTCAAGTAATGTTTTTACGATGTGGGATGGAAGCATACGGTACGATGAGTGGCTAAATCAATTTTCTACACACTTCCTCTTTCGAGTTTCGTTACTACATTTGGATTTTTCTGGCAGCTGAGGATGGTGCTACATCCGATGATGTTAACATGAGACTCTGATGCTTAGGTTCAAGGATGTATATTTTGGATGAGTTCTTTGTTTATTCAACATGAGACTATAATTTTAACTTTTAACTCATTTCTTTCTTATTTTGCTTGTCAGTTTAGCTATCACAGGATTGCACCACCCTTCATTCTTTTCATTTTTATATTGTAATGCAGTAGGTGCCACCACAACAAAATGATTGTAGATATGTGATAGTTTTCAGTATTTGGTTATTTTGGGAGCATATTAACATGTTTGAAACTTCTCTAACATAGGAGAGGAATATTTTACCTCATGTGTGATGATTCTTAGTATGTAAAGGATGGTACGTGGAGAGGTTGGACGAGACCTTATTTGCAACTATTCAATATCCATTTGCTTATAATTTCGCAGCAAGTTAGATCCTTATTTTCTGGTTCTTAAAATACAAGGAGATCCAGCCAAAACCCAATCGTCTCATCGTTACTCTCCGTCTCCATGAAACTGGAAGCAGGATTGGGCCCATTAACTTTGTCCGTACCTCCCATTTGCAGCCCATTACCGAGCGCTGCAAATTTGTAACCCTAATGCACTCTGCCCAGTGCCCACATAAAAATAAATTCATTCCCCACTCGAGTACTCTACTTACTCGACGGCTCTGCTTCTCTCTCGCTCCGAGAAGTGAAAGCGCCGCCGCCTCCCCGTCGCCGTCGTCAGCGCCGCTAGAGACCAAGGTCTATTCTCGTCCATCTCCACGGTAAGATCACCACCGAGTATCCGCATTGATTTTCACCCTCCAGATTTGATTAATTCCTTGATCGATTTGCCGATCGACCTAACCTAACCCCCTGCCTACGTTGTTCAGCTTCCACGCCATGGAGGAGGAGAGCTCCAAGGAGAAGTTGAGGCAGGATGACCCTCCGGCGACGGCGGCCAGCCTATTCACCGACGACCTCATCTTGGAGATCCTCTCTCGCCTTCCCGCCAGGTCCGTCCGCCGTTTCAAGTGCGTCTCCATGCCCTGGCGCGACCTCATCGCCGACCCCATCCACCGCAAAGAGCTGCCTCAGACCCTTGCTGGTTTCCTCTGCACAGCCAAATCTTATGGCGGCGACCCCGTCCACCACTTTGTCAGCGTCTCAGACAGCGCAGCCCAGGTTGACCTTTCCCTCCCTTTCCTGCAACCTAAGTACAAGTATATTGAGTACGTGGACACCTGCAATGGCCTGCTTCTGTGCGGCTGCTCCGAGTGGAAGTATCCTGATGAGGAGGAATACCATTATGTTGTGTGCAATCCTGCCACCGAGAGGTGGATCGAGCTTCCCCCTCAACCTCAGGCTTTCGCAGAAGGATTTGAGGATCGTGTCCGCTATTGCCTGGCATTTGATCCAAAAGTATCGTCCCATTTCCACGTTCTTGAATTTGGCGAGACCTTTATGGATGGGAGAAGTTGTGTCACAGGAGTGAACATCTTCTCGTCACAAACTGGAGCCTGGATTCACAGAGATTGTGGGCTGGTTGAGCAATTTACAATAACGTGCTGTGAGTTTAGTAGTGTCTTTTTTGGTGGCATGCTTCACCTTGTCAACCTGGATACCGTAAAAATCGAGACTGCTGATGCGCTGGTGGTGGTGGACACGGAGGGGAAGGCGTGAAGACCATCCCTTTACCCAATGACGATGGTGATGATATAATTGGATTGTCACAGGGATGCTTGTACTATGCTAACACAACTCGAGCTCATGTCAGTAATATCAACAAGAGGACTGATGTCCGAGCTACCAAGATAACACTCTGGTGCCTTAAGAATGATGATAGTAAGGAGTGGGTCTTGAAGCATAGTGCCATCATTGATGAGCCCTTGAGCACAACCGGACTGGAGTGGAGGGTGTTCGCTATTCATCCAGATTGCGATACTGTTTTTTTGGTTGGAGATTATATGTCGATGGCTGCATATGATATGCAGCATCAGAAATTTGTCCGTATCCACAATATTGAGGAAGACTATAGGCGGAAATATCTACCTTATGTTCCTTTGTTCACAGAGGTATTAGCAGTTGCAGATGGGCAGTAGTATTACCTTCAAACCACCCCTATGCTTCTTAAAATTGATTCATCTGTAGGCTGAATCATTTGTCCGTGCACTTCGGAATCTACTCGAATTATGTTGTTCAATTTGCTGGTGCTGACACAACTGCTAGCTTTGTTTTCAGTTGGGAGCCATGCCTGGTCACCCAACAGATTAAGCATATCCTTATTTTCAGAGAACATGGTCAGTACTCTTTTTGTTTGTCTAGCTGTTGTCATGGACACAGTTAGCTCTATGAAGCTAAATTATTCTGTAACTTGGCTCTCTTGGCCATAATATTGAATGATCATGATTATCCTAAATCCTAATGTTAGTGAGTGCAACATGCTAGATTGTTTAGTGTACTGAAAGGTTTAGTAGGAGTGGTTATCTGTGTGATGTCTATTTCATCTTATTCCTGCTTTGGTAATTATAAGGTATTGCTTTGAGCAAGCTCTTATTGTTCATGTTTGCTGTAGTAAATGAATTCAGTCTGGCTGCAGTTGATGGATTCAGTCGAGCTTCAGCAACCTAATCTCTTAACTATAAGAGACTGAGATGTACATGACATGTATGCCATCTTCAGGACAATAACAAGTACACTCTTGCAGTAATGTTTGTTGGTTCAAGGCTTCATGCACTTGGTATTGTGACATTGTGTGCTCTAACGATCGTAGATAGAAGCCTTGTGGGCATGTGATGAGTGGAAGGCATATATGACAGAAAAATGTGGGTGTGCCGATCTTGTTGATGCACAATTGCTGGCGCAAGAAATTCTTTATTTTTTCTGTGAAATACTTGGCAATGTTCGCACTTTCTCAACAATGAACAATAAGAGCTTGCCAAGTATTTTGAGAATACTTGATTTATATGTTAAACCACACAAAGTAAATTGATAATTAATCTTAACAAATAATTGATTTTGCATTAGTCTTCCTGTGTTAGAGGTGAAGCGTTTTCTAGTCTCTCTCTCTATATATATATATATATATATACTACTTAAAAAGAACAAAACGTTCCGTGTTCTGCCGATTCCCGTTTCGCTCGTCACTTTGTCCGCTATGACTTTTTACTATCGAGCCCCTCAAAAACCCACGTATCAACCTGCAGTCTTTTCTCCACCCACGCCCCGCATGCATCTGTGCCGCCGCCCCGTCCGCCAATTCCCCTTGCGCTGCCAGATTGCTCGCCGCCGGCCGGGCCGCCGCCTCCCGTGCGCCTCGCCAAGCTGCACAGCACCGGAATAGAAAAACCCGAATTTTATTATCTTCTACCCACCCTAGAATGAACCTGACTTATATCCTCCCAAATAGAACCGTCCCTGGCTATCAGTCGCATCTCGCCGCTGCCGCTTTGATCTCTGGCTGCCGGCGACTTCCGCCGCCTACGGACGGTGGAAAGGAACCGCGGAGGCTCCAAAAATACCCGTCCCCAAGCTTCAGGTCCCCCGCGGCTGAGTCCCTGTCCCAAGGTGCTCCGTCGGGGAAGATCGTGGGGTTCATGGTGGGAGTCGGGGCCATCTTAGACACCTTCTTCGTCGCCTCCACAGGCCATCGCTGGCATGGTCGGCACCGCCTCCAATCTTGCGGGGACTCACACCGTCCTGACCTGGAGCGGGGACAACCTTGCTACTACCGCCGCTCCGCGCTGATGGTCTTGGCCTCTTGGGAATCACAGTGCTGGTGTTCGACGTCGCGTGCTCCTGTCCAGGTCCAGCAGGATGCTGCTCATATGGGTTGGCAAGCTCTTCCTGACACTAGCCACGTGTTGTTCCAGGTGTCATTCCATCCTCCGCTTTTCCTTCAAGAAAGTCATTTTCCCTAGCTGGTAATACAAGTACAATCCATGCTTATCTCTTGCCAAAGAAGTTAGATATTCCATCTTCGATGTAAATGCACAAATCAGAAACATCTTATTGTTTACTGAATGCTTATGTTCATTCGAACCAGGTTGCAATTGCGGAAATTGGTTTTTGACAATAACTGAATTAAGGCATTCATAAGTTTGTTCAGGACATGGCTTGAACCACGTCTTTCATGCGGATGCTTCATATATTGTACACATTAGAATTTCCATGTAATGAATTCATGCCTTATTTCTGATTTTTGCAAGCTAATACTGGTTTAGTAGTTCGCAGAGGAAAAATTTCTTATGTAAGCCAGCCCTCAAATATAGTACTCCCCACTGACCCATATTAGTTGACTTGGATTTGTCAAAATTTGAATGAACCTATATACTAAATAGTGTCTAGATTCATCCAAATCTAGACCAAGTCAACTAATATGGGTCGAAGGGAGTATTACAATAAGTCAGTCTCATAAATTGCAGGCAAGCTTTTGCCCGACTTATTATAGAGAATGAGAATGCATTGGCTGGAGGTAAATAACTACCTTTTTCAGTTTTTGGTGAAACATTGACATTGCTACGTGCATTTCTAGGTCAAAGGCAGCTGCATACTGTGGGCAGGCATACATTAGTTCTTTGTTGCAAGGATTGATCCATGTAACAGATATCTAATTTCAGAAATTCGTTTGGTTTCAGCTCTCAAAAATATAGGAGTGCGATCATGTGAAGTTAGCTATACAGTTGCCTCAAGTGATTGGAGAGTATAATTAGAATTTCTTCTGCACTAGAAAATGAGGGCCATCACAACATTGCCACGGGGAGGCGGGGAGTTCACATTGAGATCATTGGTGCTGCTGTGTTCGCCACATCTAAGTCTTCAGCAGGTATAATCATGTGAATATTGTTAGTGTTATATTATGATGGCTTTTGGCCTCCTACATATTGGCCTTTGGCCTCCCGCCTATATATGTATATATTGTGGCTTTTTCCTATTGGGAATACTATGATGCATATTCCTAACAAAAATGACCTACAATGTGCTGTATCTAGATGTGAGTGGACTGAATTTGACGGGATATATTCCCAGATGCTCAATGAATATCAGGGTGGCTTGAGGTTGACGATGAGGGGAGGCTCATGGGTCAACCTTCCGTATCTTGTCGCACCCCATGATTGACAACATTGGTACCCTTCTCTGCCATCCTTGCCTTCCACAATGCTTTGAACTCATAAGTGCTACATAATGCAGTTACATATGTCTGCCGGAGGTTATAAACATCATTTACACCAAATTTTTGTGTCAAGCAAGGAGTTTGAATGTAGAGTATGGCTTGGCACCAACAGAATCTTTGCAGTCCTATATGTCAGTTATTTTTTCTGGTTTCCCAATTTTTCATATGTTTGCTTAATGGAAGTTTGGTGTTAACGAGAATTAAAAGGATAACATTTATGTATTAGTTATTAGTAATCATAATTATATAGCATTAGCATGTATTCCCGTCACTATTGATCTTTTATTCTTCTTGATCCTATTTAGGTCTAGATGTGATAAAATCTGGTAGAGGTATTCATTGTTTCTTGAATTGTGCGACTCTACGCCGTAGACCTGGTGTAAGTTCCTCGCGGCAACAAAGCTAGAGAAAAATTTGGATCCCTATCAATTTAGTAAGCAAGTATGAAGTGTAAAAAGTGTATGCCATCTTTAAAAACTTATGGTCCCAACAAGAATTGCGTGGTTTCAAGTATTAGGTTTGCAGGTGTGTTTGTAAGTGATCGTGTTTATGTTTAGACTTTTTTCTCTATGTTGCCAGGACGAGTAATCATAATGGGCTTGCTTTATGCCTGTGTAGAAAGGTCCATACACTTTGTTTGATAGAGTGAGATTTCTTTTTTTTCACTTAGAAACAAATCTCATGCAGTTTATTTACCCGAGAGAGTAGAGGTTGCAATATTGCACTGATTGGTCTTCTAAAGATAAGATAACTGAATCAATCTTATGAGAACCCGGTAACTGAATCAATCTTATGAGAACCCGGTCTCAAATGAAAAAGGATATGGAAGTTTCTGTGTTACTTGCACAGACGGATTTTCTGTTGAACCTATTAAGGACAACGGACAAAGACAATGTGGCACCCCTTAAAATAAAAGAAGTGGAGGAAACACAAGTGGGTTATGGAATGGTATATTTTGTTGTTGTTTTCCACGGCTAATACATGCTACGGTTGTAGGAGGATAAGGCCAGTCTCTCTGCAGCTTCTTGGAGGTGCAAAATATTGGGTTCTTCTGCTCAGATCTCTATGATTTCATAGCTCATGTTCATCTCCAAGGCATTGTTTCTATTTTTCTCCATACTTTGATATTTTATAATACTATCTAGATTTCTTGTTCTGGCAGAACTTTGGAGATCAAACAGATGATTACCTTATCCGGTGTTTTTTCCATATGTTTAACTTCATAATGCTCTCTAGCATGTTGGTTAATTTAGCGTTTCGGCATTTTAGTTGTAGTTGTAAGTTCAATTTTAAACAAATGCCACTATCTTGTGTTTGCTGTTTCCACGTCCCATGGTCACAACAATAGTTGATCCGATCGTATTAGTGCTGCTAGCAGAGGACTATGGATATGTTGGCATTAATGTTTGGTGTCTAGGCGTATATGATCTGCTTCTCTTATGCTTTCTAAATGATTTTATGCTCATTTAGCATATGATGTCTAAATGAGTTTTTGCTCCTATGTGGAGAAGTTGTATTTTCACTAGAGGTCTAGGGCCCTTCAGAAAAATAAATTAATATCAGAACCAACTTATTGTAGGCAATCATAGAGCCATTCGTTATTCAGTTTGCACTCTTTCCATCTGAGTGATTTGTTTCACATTTCTTGTTATGTTTACACCAGAACTCCATGCGCTGTCCCAATATATGTCTACTGGAAGACTAACATGAAATCAAGACTGCTATGCCTACTGGAAGACTGTTAGGAAATAAAGACCGATGGGTCAACCGAGGACAAAGGTATTGAAAATAACAAAGAGAATACAAAATGAGTCGACTCAGATTGGCACAACTTCAACATCAACTCTCAGATAATGACATGGCGCACTAATGCATCTTGTAGAGGAATCGAGTATTAATGACAACAATGAAAAATTGTACTCTCTCCGTCCAGAAATAACTGACTTAGGTTTGTATCTATCCACTAAAATTGGTCTAGATACATTAAAATCTAGACAAATCCAAATCGTATAGATACATTAAAATCTAGACAAATGTAAATCAGTTATTCTTAGACAGAGGGAGTAGAAGTTTATTCAGAACTCATTTTTTTCTCAAAGTCGTGAGGTGGGTAACCATGACTAGGCATTATGATCGAGAGAAGCACCAATTGGTTTCATAGTGTATTTAGGAAGAGGAGGACTGTGAGGCCTGGGAAGAAGCGGCACATTCTGTTTGATGCAATCATGGTTTCTTAGTGCTTGGATGCCATCGAATCACCGGGCTGTTGAGAGATGTGAAAAATACTTTATATAGGGTGTACACACCTTAATCAATAAGAAAGTAACTAAGCATTGGAGGAATTTTAGTTCGCTAGAGTGGATGTGGTAGGAACAAGCATATAACCTTCATAAGAAATAAACATCATATTTATTTGTGTGTTTAGTGACACACATGTAATAATATATCTTTTCTGTACAGACATTCCATGTACACAAATCAAATATTCATTGAACATGTTTATGAATTCTAATGATCATTTGTCATAATTTTAAATGTTCTACATTTCGTTATGGTGCAAGTGGTATGTAGCTACTATGTTTACATATGGGCGTGAAAAAAATTTGAAGACCCATGGCAACGCACGGGCATTTAACTAGTTTTACTACCAAAATTCGACATTGTTTTTATACACACTGAGAGCGCATGATGTCTTTGTTCATTTAAACTATGTTGTGAACAACAGGTTCAACACACACGCCTAGATTTGTAGTTGACACATGAACAGAAAAATGCGTCTGAATCGAGGTCTTGTTGGTTCCAGCATGGCATTTGTGAAATGTTCTTTTTTCCATAGTGATCATTTGTTATATATACTCCATGGTATGTAGATACATGTGAATCTAGATAAACTCAATTCACTTATTTTGGGATGGAGAGAGTACTAAAAAAATAGAGTTTTAATTTAGAAGAATTGTGCAGGTCGAAGAAATAGTGAAAGGAAGGCATGCCCATTTCAGTTAGTAGTGAGGTTAAGTTGAAGAAATATTTAGCAAAAGGAACGGAATCCTTTCCAATTAGGTAGTGTGGAAGAAATATTGACGAGGAAAGAATGAGGTAAAATGTACCGAGTATCATTGCTAGCTTTATAAGAAATTCATTTCACAAGCACTATTGAAATCTTGTCAAGCTTAGACTTTGAAGTAATTGGCGCAGTAAATCTCTAGAAAAATACGAAAAACAAATGAGTTTTGGTCTTCAAGATAATTGCGCCTGGCAATGAAAAACTGGATTTTCAAATGTGGCACTAGAGAATGTTGGCCATTTATCACAAAACAAATGTACTAAAACAATTGACGCATACATGCTTTTAGCTTTGGAAATCCACGGTATCTTACTATGTATGCAAACTCACTGTCAACGAAGAAAATCTCAATGTTTTCAGAAATTTATAGGCCGTTGCGCGCATGAAACCCTTTTTTAATTCCAGGAATGATTTATATGCTAAGATTATTTATCACTTTACTTTGTGTGGTTTTACCTCCACTTGGAATAAGACGGTGAATAAACACATTATTAATCCACATCTAGAATGTGTATCAATCAAGTACAAACATAACTAGAAAAAAATGCGACTTTCTAAACAACACATTTGTAAGGTCTTGCTTTGAAAATCTTAGAACCAAAACACAAAATATAGGTACATATCAAAATTTTGATTTTTTGTTTAATAGCCAAACAAGTTTTGGTTATAAACATGTTAATTGGAGAAACCATGAAAAATACAGAAAGAAACTTACATAAGTCAGAGTAAGCATGAAGCTTAAGCTGATTAGAGCGAGCATAGAATAATAAACGCAATGATGTCCCCCTTAAATACCGAAGAACACTAAGCAAGGGGCCATAGTGAGCTAAGGTAGGAGCACTAACAAACTGAGAGAATGTGAAATGCATGAGCAATGTCTGGTTGGGTCACAGAGGTTCCTACAAGATGATGATAGCGAGAGGGATCCTCAAGGGGAGTACCATCAGTGCGGCGCATCTGCAAATGTTTGCTTATCTTTAGTTCATGTGGTTGCTTCTGGTTCTGGTTTTGCATCCCCATCTATGGCTACCCGGTGAGGAGTACTGCATTGGTTTAGTGTTTTCTGATCTACTCCTTTAGATTAGCTTTCTGTTATCGTTTCACCGTTGTGGATTTATTTATAAAAATGAGGCAAACACATCACTGGTGGAAAAAGGGCCTCCAGTCCCGGGCCGCAACTGGCTCTAGTCCCGGTTTTGGACCCGAGACTGCGAAAACGGGACTAGAGCCCCCCCTCTAGTCCTGGCTCGCTACGGCCCGCGACTGATAACAGCCACGTGGCTGTTTCAGCGCCGCGGGGGGCGGAAACCCTCTAGTCCCGGGCCGTAACACCACCCGGGACTATAAGGTTTCCTGCCGCGACAGAGAATTGTGTGTTTCTCTGCCGCGACAGAGATTGTGTATTTCCTTTTTTTGCCATTTCGTTCCTTTTTTGTTTTGTGTTTCACTATAATTCAAACATATATTTCAGTATACATATTATACACTACTACATACACACTACACGTCGATGCATTTATATAATTAATCGATCCCTTGCAAGCATACATATAATCAATCATATCAAAAGGAAGAAATGTTTTGAAATTACATGGTCATTGATGAATATATATATCATATGAGCTACATGGAGCTGACTAAGGCAAATCGAGTTCCACGTCATCCGCATAATGCTCTCCATATACATCAAGGACTTCCTTCATCATAAATCCCGCCAACTCTTCTTGAATTGCTCTTATGCGTTGGTCTGGCTCTAGTTTCTCCCGCAAATCATAAATATAATGTGAGTCAACTTTTCGCTCACTGGTCAACTCGCGGATGTACTCGCAGACGTAGTATCCACATAAATGAGTTCCCGGTGGCTTCTGTAAACTCTTCGCTATTTTATAAGTTAGCTTCTCTTTGAATGGACCTGGTATTTTCTGTCTGAACTGTGTCCAACACCTACTCGGCAAAGAAAATGAACAAAGGAGTTATTAGTTACTTGATATCAGGAAATGAATGAAAGAGGACGATATAATGCGATAATGATTGAAATTACTTATGGAGCATTGTTTTCATGTCGCTCCACTGCTCTTGGTCCCAACTTAATGAGTCGTGGACTTCAACTAGGGACTTGTCAACTTGAATGTTTAGCAAGATACAGTGGAATCTGCGGACATTTATATAAGCATACATGCATAGCTCATCCAGTAAGCAAAAATAAAATATATACAAGATATAAACACTCACTTGAAGTTGTAATGAAATAGTATTTCCAACCTGTACAGGTCTTCCTCCACGTCCTTGGGGTG
Organism: Avena atlantica; assembly: GCA_910589765.1. Taxonomy (NCBI): domain Eukaryota; kingdom Viridiplantae; phylum Streptophyta; class Magnoliopsida; order Poales; family Poaceae; genus Avena; species Avena atlantica. The sequence continues at coordinate 371,909,081 of OU342736.1, forward strand.
ATTCTTTAACGTATATTCATTAATGATATATGGGTCAATGAACCCAACGTCGTATCTTCTTGATCTTTTGCATTCAAGCATCTTCATTCTGCAGAATATAATATCATCATACAAAAGGATATATAGTTAGGATAATATATTAAATGCAATGAACGAGCTAAAGCTACAAACTTAATTATAGAAATAAATAACTTACAGACGGTAGCAACCAATGATAGATTTGTTGAGGGCGCGCTGGTTGTATAACTGAAACTGTTCGGTCATTTGAACCTGTATCGAGTATGGTTTGAAGTGATGCTCCATTCTAACGTCCACCGAAAATCAATCTTTCTGATGCTTTCTTTCTGCTTGCGACATGTACCATTTGTGCAGATTTCGCATATGTGTGGATAGACGCGCGAGCTCCTCATTACTGACTAGAGGCTCCCCTTGGACATACTGTCGTACTATCTGACCCACTGGCGTATCTTCATAGCCTAAATATTGACCAAGAGACATATTTGCTTCGTTAGCAAGTGCTTTGGCCTGCGATACAGTGATTCCCATAAGTGCAGCATTATTACGGGCTCTAGGGTCCATTATTTGCATGTCCATATCCATTTCAGCTCTGAAGGCCTTGTCGAGGTCTGAAATGACTTCGAGCGGGGCGACCGATTGATTCTTCTGTGCTCCGAGCTGGGCAACTTGCTTCCTGCTTTTTGCACTTGTGATTTTTTTTCTTCTATGCTTGCTTAATAATCTCCTGGTCATAGTCTGATTCCAGATTCATCGATATCTGGGATGGTTGCTCAAGAAAGGACTTAGCCCACTTTTTGGTTTTTTCATTATATACTGGCTTTGGCTCAGGCTTTTTGGGTGCAAAATGCGCCTTAACTTGGGCAGCCACATCTGTGTTAGTTTCCTCATCGGTCTTGTCATAAGGTCTCTTTGGAAGAGCCGGCGGGATATCGACTATCTTCAGCGTTTGACCTTTCTTCGATGTGGGGCGTGGGGGACCGTCGAACTTCCGTTTCTTCGACGAGGTAGTAGTATTGCATGGAGGCGGAGGCGGAGATCGAGTTGATGTACTCCTGCTGCGGCGATCGTCAGCGGGGCGGGGTGGACTTGGATGTTGGCGATAATCGGGTTGGGGTGGACTTGGAGGTTGGCGATAATCAGGTTGGGGTGGACTTGGAGGTTGACGATATTCGATGCGGGGTGGACTTGGATTCCTTGCAGTCGGTGGCCTTGGCGCCGAGCCTGGAAACTTGATGTACTTCTTATTCCATAGAATGATGTTGCGCTTGACATCTCCTAGTTTTATAAGGCCTTCAGGCGTAGCGATTTCAATCTCTAGGTCCGCAAAATCCTCCACTATGTCATCCACCGTGACACGAGCATAGCCTGGTGGAATCGGAAGTGAATGGTGGAGTGCTCCAGGTAGACAAGGTAAAGCAGTGCCGATCTCCACCTTGAAGGACATGTTGTTCATTGGCTGATGTAGCTCACATTGTGCCATCTCTCTGACATCATCCACGGGGTAGTGAGGAGCCGGTGCATCATCCAGCAGTGCTTGATCATCAGCATGGACCTCCGTGGAAGCCACGCTGCTTCTCCGTTGGCTAAGATCCAATGCAGGATCATCAGACTGCGGGTGAGTTGATGATGGCGGCCTTTGGCTAATTTAATGCATGAGGTTCTTCAGATCAGCTAGGTCCTGCTCTACCCTGGAGCTCCGGTCTGCCTCCCGGTCCTTCTTTCTCTAACGGCTTCTGTAACTGGCATCGTACTGAGGAAACCCTTTCTTCCATGAGACACCGGTGCCTTTGCCTCGTGTTCCTCCTCCCTTTTCAGGATTCCCTAGGGCGCGTGTCAGCTCGTCGTTCTCTCTCTCGGGACGGAACAATCCCAATTGAGCATCGTTCATTGCTTTAATAAGGTCTTGGGAGGTTTTTAGAATTTTATCATGAAATAATGTCTTCCCTGTTTCTGGGTCCAAGGATCCCCCGTGCCCGTACCACCAGTTCTTTGACCTCTCAGACCATCCATCTGTACCAGGAGTGACGCCTCTATCCCTCATTTCCTTCTCCATAGTTTCCCACTTAGGTACGACACTCTTGTAGACACCTGTCCCCATTTTATGATGGTATTTCTTGTTGGCAGCATTTAACGCGTTCTTTGCCGACTTTGCCTTTGCTTTATCAGATTGCTTGTACTGTACAAAATTGGGCCACTGTTCTCTCAACTTCTCGTTTAGTCCTTTGAAGTCTGGAGTTTTCTTTTTCGCGACATATTTCGCGTATAAACTTTTCTTGTGGTTCCGGTACAGTTCAGCCATCTTGCTCAGTGCCCACTCCTTGACTTTCGCTCTATTTTCAAGCCCACCCGACCTTGGGGTAATACCATCTACCTCAAATTCCTCATACTCTGGAGGTAGTATGAAATGCGCTATGAGCTTCTGCCAAAGGTCATCTTTGGCATCATCGGTGACATAGCTGTTGGATTCTTCACGGGGTTTCTTTGACTTATTCCATTCTTGGATGGTGATCGGCAGGTTGTCCCTAACAAGCACCCCGCATTGATTTATAAACATCCTCCGGTGCTTCTCTGGAGCAATCGGTTCACCATCATCATCTATTTCTTCGATGGTGAACCTATGATTACCAACCAACTTTTTGTTCGGCCCTCGTTTCGTTCGAGCTGTCGATTGCTTCGATCCGGGTTGTGGCTTAACCCGCGACTAAAGACCCCCCTTTAGTCGCGGGTTAAGCCACGGCCCGGGACTAAAGGGTTTTTTTGGCCGCTTTGTTTTCGCGCGCGCAGGCACCCTTTAGTCCCGGGTCCATCCACGACCTGCGACTAATTGTTTTTTTTGTAAATTTTCTTTTTTAATTCAAAACTAATATAAAAACTTTGGAAAATCATATCTTTTATTGTAATAATCCAAATAAAACAAATAATATGTCTATTATTATCAGAAAAATATAAAGAATCTTAATATAATATCCATTTATCTGTTTGCATCATTTATAAATTATTTCATTTGTAAATTTTCTTTTTAAATCAAATCAAATAGAAAAACTTTGGAAAATCATATCTTTTATTGTAATAATCCAAATAAAACAAATAATATGTCTATTATTATCAGAAAAATATAAAGAATCTTAATATAATATCCATTTATCTGTTTGCATCATTTATAAATTATTTCATTTGTAAATTTTCTTTTTTAATTCAAATCAAATATAAAAACTTTGGAAAATCATATCTTTTATTGTAATAATCCAAATAAAACAAATAATATGTCTATTATTATCAAAAAAATATGAAGAATCTTAATATAATATCCATTTATCTGTTTGCATCATTTATAAATTATTTCATTTGTAAATTTTCTTTTTTTAATTCAAATCAAATATAAAAACTTTGGAAAATCATATCTTTTATTGTAATAATCCAAATAAAACAAATAATATGTCTATTATTATCAGAAAAATATAAAGAGTCTTAATATAATATCCATTTATCTGTTTGCATCATTTATAAATTATTTCATTTGTAAATTTTCTTGTTTTAATTCAAATAAAATATAAAACTTTGGAAAATCATATCTTTTATTGTAATAATCCAAATAAAACAAATAATATGTCTATTATTATCAGAAAAATATAAAGAATCTTAATATAATATCCATTTAGTCCCGATTGTAGTCACAAACTGGGACTAAAGATATTTTCCACCGCTTCCCGCCAAGTTTTCCTGCCCTTTCCTTTCTACGAGAGCTTTTAGTCCCGGATGTAGTCACTAACCGGGACTAAAGATATTTCTCGCCATTTCCCAAAGCTTCACGCCAAGTTTTCCCGCCCTTTCCCTCTATATTTAGGGCGATCGCGCCATGGCTATCCACACATCCACACCTTCCTCTCTTAGAACAATGGACAACGCCTACTAGGCCATTCTGACCCTCGAAGAGACCGAGGCGTTGTGCGCCTCCAACTACCCTTGTCCGCCGGGCTACCGGCCGCCCGCCGGTTGGATGCTGAGCACTGGAGGGGTTCCTGTCCCTCCTGTCCATCAAGGTTCCGCATGCCAGGAAGCCATCACAAACCACTTCTACCACGAGCTCACACCGGAGCAGCGGATGGATCCCAGTGGGATCCTGACAACTACGACACCTGGAATGCCTTCTTTGCTAATAGGCGGTAAAGGGAGCTCGCCAGGTACGAGGGTGATGGCCTGCCCCCGGTGAACCACAACGAAGCCGACCGTCGTCTGTGGTGGGCGAACCGTACTATCATCGGAGTGATGCGCTACATCGCCGGGGGAGACCATCCTCGCCTGCGGTGCCCACGAGTCCACCCGCCACAGAGCCACAAAAAGGCCCCACACCGGCCCGGCGGTAGCGGCATCGTCTTCCAGGAGGCCCCTCCCCCGCCCACCGTGAATCCAAGGCTGGAATGGCCCCTGGTATATGCCATGGATGGGCTAAGGATCCCCGCAGTGGCAGGTGACGATGACGATGATGATGACTATGACGAAGAAGACCCTGAAGCTGCGTACTATAAGACTAGGCATGATTATGACTAAAGGGGCGGCTTTAGTCATGAGTGTTAGCTAGTCCCGGTTTGTCCCGGTTTTTAATATTAATAAATGTCTTGAGTGTTACCTAATAAATAGAGGGAAATGCCTATAAAGAGAGGGTTCATCTTTAGTCCTGGTTGGAGAAACCAACCGCGACTGAAGGGATTGCGGCAGACTGGGCCAGGCAACACTAATAATAGGGGTGAGTGTCGATATTATGTCGTGCGGCTTGTACCTTGTCCCGGATGGTGTCACCAACCGAGACTAAAGATGAACCTTTAGTCCCGGTTGGAGACACCAACCGGGATAAAACATGAGTCAGCACTAATAATAGGGGTGAGTATCGACATTATATCGTGAGTGTCGACATTATGCCGATCTGCTTGTACTATAAATAGGCATCCTTGTGAGTCCAGTCCTCCAGCTAGTTTGAGGCATCTCTAAGATGGTTTTCGAGAGCAGGGACAGCACTACGGCCAGTTTCAGGGAGATGCCGTCGGATCCCAGTCCTCCGGCATCTCCGAGAAACTGGTCATAGAGGCACTCCCTAATATGTGAAATTAGTTAGCTCCCAGGCGTATTGATCTAGTTAGAGAAGTTACAAGCCGCAAGATGTTTTTCGAGAGCAGGGACACCACTACGGCCAGTTTCAGGGAGATGCCGCCGGATCCCAGTCCTCCGACATCTCCGAGAAACTGGTCATAGAGGCACTCCCTAATATGTGACCTCACGCGTTTGGAGATCAGATCTTAATGGTAAGTATGAATCGGGACTAAAGGCCCTCCTTTAGTCCCGGCCTAGCCACAAAACGGGACTAACACACTCAAGATTGTTTGCAGACAACACTATAAAAATGGACACATGGAGCATCTTCACTCATAAAATGTTACAATTATTACATATCATTTCTTCGCGTGTGTTCCTTTCTGATCCCGTCGTATCCATGGAGCATCTTCATTCATTAACATGATGCTTGGGTCATCCTTCACCGCGAAGGGCGGAATTTCATGAAACTTATCACAATATTCTGACATGTCTGTCTTGTCCTCCACTCCCACGATGTTTCTTTTTCCTGAAATAACGATGTGGCGCTTTGGCTCATCGTCTGATGTATTCTTTTTCTTATTTTTTCTTTTTCTAGGTTGGGTAGACATGTCCTTCACATAGAAAACCTGAGCCACATCATTGGCTAGGACGAATGGTTCGTCTAAGTACCCAAGATTGTTGAGATCCAACGATGCCATTCCGTATTTCTTGTCTACCTCAACCCCTCCTCCTGTCAGCTTGACCCATTTACACCGAAACAAGGGGACCTTAAAATTAGGTCCATAGTCAAGTTCCCATATCTCCTCTATGTAACCATAATATGTGGTCTTTGACCCATTGTTGTCTGTTGCATCAAAGCGGACACCACTGTTTTGGTTGGTGCTCTTTTTATCTTGGGCTATCGTGTAAAATGTATACCCATTTATCTCGTACCCTTGGAAAGTCGATATAGTCGAAGATGGTGACCTAGACAACAAGTATAGATGATCTCCAAGAGTGTTGTTTTTGATGAGATGTTGCAACCAACCGCCGAAACTCTTCATGTGTTCATCTCTAATACAAGAGTCATGCTTTCCAGGGTTGTTGGAGCGTAAGATTTTCTTGTGTTCCTCGATATATGGGGCTGCCAAGATATAATTCTGTAGAACGGTGTAATGTGCTTCGGTGTAAGAATGTTCGTACCTACATATTATTGATTTCCTTCCTAGAGTACCCTTTCCACTCAGTCTCCCCTCATACCGCGATTGAGGAAGACCAATCGGCTTAAGGTCAGGAACAAAGTCAACACAAAATTCAATGACCTCCTATGTTCCATAGCCCTTGGAGATGCTTCCTTCTGGCCTAGCACGGTTACGAACATATTTCTTTAAGATTCCCATGAACCTCTCAAAGGGAAACATATTGTGTAGAAATACATGACCGAGAATGGAAATCTCTTCGACTAGGTGAACCAGCAGGTGCGTCATAATATTGAAGAAGGATGGTGGGAACACCAACTCAAAACTGACAAGACATTGGACCACATCATTCTGTAACCGTGGTAGATCTTCAGGATTGATTATCTTCTGAGAGATTGCATTAAGAAATGCACATAGCTTCACAATGGGTACTCAAACATTATCTGGTAGAAGCCCCCTCAATGCAATCGGAAGCATTTGCGTCATAATCACGTGGCAGTCATGAGACTTTAGGTTTTAGAACTTTTTTCTGCCATGTTTATTATTCCCTTTATATTCGACGAGAAGCCAGACGGGACCTTAATACTGCTTAGGCATTCAAAAAATATTTCCTTCTCTTGTTTGGTAAGAGCGTAGCTGGCATGACCTTGAAACCATTCTGGATGCAGGCCATCTGGGTCTTTCATACGTTGATGGTCCTTTCGTGCTTCCGGTGTATCTTTTGTCTTCCCATACACGCCCAAGAAGCCTAGCAGGTTCACGCAAAGATTCTTCGTCACATGCATCACATCGATTGCAGAGCAGACCTCTAAGAATTTCTAATATGGTAGCTCCCAAAATATAGATTTCTTCTTCCACATGGGTGCGTGTCCTTCAGCGTCCTTCAGAACATATTTTCCTCTAGGACCCTTTCCAAAGGTTACCAGTTGATCCAAATCTTTGAACGTATCAAATATATCAGCACCAGTACGCTCCTTAGGCTTCATCTAGTGACATGCCAGACTGTTGAAATGCTTGACTTTCTTTCTTAAGGGATGCTTGGCCAAAATAAATCGACGATGCTCACTTACAATGTTCCAAATATATACTTTCAGTCTCATCTAAACAGTGTGTGCATGCATTGTATCCCTTGTTTGACTGTCCTGAAAGGTTACTAAGAGCAGGCCAATCATTGATTGTTATGAAAAGCAATGCTCGGAGGTTAAATTCTTCCTGCTTGTGCTCATCCCACACGCGTATCTCGGGTTCGTGCCACAACTGTAAAAGTTCTTCCACTAATGGCCTTAGGTACACATCAATGTCGTTGCCGGGTTGCTTCGGACCTTGGATCAACACTGGCATCATAATGAACTTCCGCTTTATGCACAACCAAGGAGGAAGGTTATAGATGCATAGAGTCACGGGCCAGGTGCTATGGCTGGAGCTCTGCTCCCCAAAGGGATTCATGCCATCTGTACTTAGACCAAACCTTAAACTCCTTGCGTCATCTGCAAAGTCCGAGTACTTTCTATCGATTTTTCTCCATTGCGACCCATCAGCGGGGTGTCTCAACATCCCGTCTGACTTACGGTCCTCTTTATGCCATCGCAACAACTTGGCGTGCTCTTTGTTTCTGAATAAGTGTTTCAACCGTGGTATTATAGGAGAATACCACATCACCTTCGCAGGAACCCTCTTCCGGGGGGCTCGCCCTCAACGTCATCAGGGTCATCTCGTCTAATCTTATACCGAAGTGAAGTGCATACCAGGCATGCATCCAAATTCTCATACTCCTCACCGCGGTAGAGGATGCAGTCATTAGGGCATGCATGTATCTTCTGAACCTCTAAACCTAGAGGGCAGACAACCTTCTTTGCTTCGTACGTACTGGCGGGCAATACGTTATCTTTTGGAAGCATATTCTTCATCATTGTCAGCAACTTTTCAAATGAGGAGTCAGGTATAGCACACTCAGCCTTCTATCGCAACAATTCCAATGTGTTGCCCAGCTTTTTTAGACCATTTTCGCAATTTGGGTACAACAACTTTTTGTGATCCTCTAACATGTGATTGAAATTCTCCCTATCCTTTTTAGTTTCACAATATCTTCGTGCATCGGCAATGGTCCGACCAAGATCATCAGTGGGTTCATCATGTGTCTCTTCTTCATCCTCCCCTTCAGCATCCCCCATGAAAGTATCTCCGTACTCAGGGAAACCATGATAGTTGTCATCCTCCTCCTCTTCTTCATTGTCTTCCATTACAACCCCTCTCTCTCTCTCTCCGTGCTTGGTCCAACAATTATAACTGGGCATGAAGCCGGACTTCAACAGGTGACTGTGAAGGGTTTTTGAGTCAGAGTAATCCTTCTGATTCCTACATCCATTACATGGACAGAATACAAAACCATTGCGCTTGTTTGCATCAGCAACACGGATGAATTCATGCACGCCATTAATGAACTCGCCAGAGCGTCGGTCAGTACCGTACATACATTCCCGGACCATCTGCATTATAGTAAAAGTATATCAAAAACCATTACACAACAGGATAAAATTAATACAAGTTATATTGAGAGCTTCTAGAGCATTAATTTTGAATTTTGAAAAATTTACATGCACCAGTTTGTGAATTGGAGAAAACAATAAACATGATAAATGTGGAGTTTTTTATTATTGTTCTATCAGTGAAAACCTCATTCCATTCTAAGCTCTGAAACTCTAAAATTACACATTTCAATTTTCAGTAACTATGTGCCTAATCAAAATTTGTTACACATATATATCAAAATCCTTCTAGCTACTTCTAGAGCATTCATGCATTTGATCCATATCTCTATACTTTTAGAGCATTATAGAGCTAAAGTAGCAATAAGAGATGAAAGAATAAAGTTCTAACCTTTTAAAGCTTTGGATTTAGGTGTTGCAAACTAAATCTTGACAAATCTTGAGAAAAAAAATGGCATGAACTCTCTTACTTCTTTGAGAAAAATGGCCACCATATGCATTAGGACAACAGGACAGGAGGCAGAATATATAGTCGTGGACAACTAGTCCCGGGCTGTGATACGACCTGGGACTAATAGTCCACGACAGGACCAGCTGGCCTGCTCCAGGTTATTAGTCCCGGGCCGTATTACGGACCGGGACTAATGACCTGGTCCGGCCCGGGACTAGTCACTACGGCCGTTTCTAGCCGTTAGAGGCCTCACGGCCCAGGACTAGTGCTCCCACTAGTCGCGGGCTGTGCCAGGCCGGGACTGCTGGCCTTGTTCATATCGAACCAAAGATGGTTTTTCCAGTAGTGTATTATGAGAATAGGCAATTAACAAGTGACTAGATCTCTAGGACCAAATTATACCACCAATAACAAGAGACTAGATCTCTATTATGAAAAACGTGGAATTTGTTTTGGTGGGGTTTAGCTTGTTTAATAGATAACCCATCAAACAAAATTAGACGGGCAAGGCAAGATTGTCTTTTCGCGGTGGACTTCCTGCTTGATTGGCGTAAATATTGATCACTGATGGTGGTATCTGTGAGGACATTTCTAAACAAAGGAACAAGTACAACAAGAATAAGTGCCCCCTACCAACACTGCATTGAGGACTACTATATATTCAACCGAGCAGCGGAGGATACCTATGTTTCTATTTCTCACGTAAGCAGCTCATAGGAAAAATAGATAAAGATCCAATGAATATATAGGAGAAATAGTGGGATGTTAGGTAGACATGTACCCTGAGCATGACTTCCTAAGCTGAGAATAGGAGGCATCGGGAAAGCAAACATGCCTGTGTACCAGCGAATATTGTTCGTGGTGGCGTGACTGGCTTGTCATCCTCATGGCTCACGACCAACCATTCTTATGGACGTGATACAAACACCATAGTTCCGAACACGATCATTCAAGGGGTAGAGATAGGGCTGCAAGCGGGGCGGGCTTGCGGGCGCTGGTTTGCCTGTGCTCATATATTCGCAGTACAAATTAACAATCGGTTTCAATGGCTACATATAGTACAGTTTGTATTAACTGTCTCGTTTTGCAGGTTCAAGCAGGCCCCGCACCTGCAGCCCTAGGTAGAGACTGACGCTACCCTTCTGCTCTTCAAATGCCCCAGGACCGCAGATCTCTATTCTACTATAGACCTGGACTGTCCCACGCAGATCTCTATTCTACTATAGACCTGGACTGTCCCAGGCTAGACGGTGACACGGATTGGTGCACCTACGTCTCACTATGACAGTTTCAGAATTCAGAGGCACTCTAAACTAGTAGGTAAAAGTCATTTGAGGCAGTTTCAAAACGTACCTCTAAATCCTAGCCATTTGAGGCACTATGACTAGTGCCTCTAAATCCTAGTCATTTGAAGCACTATGACTAGTGCCTTTAAATGCCAACTTGAGGCACAAATTAGAGAGCCTCTAAATCCTAGCCATTTGAGGCACTATGACTAGAACTTCTAAAACCTAGCCATTTGAGACACTATGACTAGTGCCTCTAAAAACCAACCATATTTGAGTGGGACAATTTTTAACCAAAGACTTCATTCTTTCCCAAGCTAGAGCAACATATTCATTATCAAGTTGTTTAAATTTCATAATGTCACTTCTCATAGATATAGTCTTAGCAGAAAGATAGTATTTTACAATAAAAGCATCTTTGCACTTAGTCCAAGAATCAATACTATTTTTAGGAAAAGATAGCAATCATTCTTTAGCTTTTCCTCTCAAGGAGAAAGGAAAAAAGCTTGAGCTTAATAATATCTCCATCTACATCCTTATACTTTTGCATCTCACAAAGTTCAACAAAGCTATTGAGATGGGCAGCAGGATCATCAGAACTAGCACCAGAAAATTGCTCTCTCATCACAAGATTCAACAAAGCAGGCTTAATTTCATAAAAGGTAGCATCAGGAGCAGGTGGAGCAATAGGAGTGCTTAGGATATCATTGTTGTTGGTGCTAGTGAAGTCACACAACTTGGTGTTCTCAGCGGAGTTCATTTTGGCAAAGGTGGGCAAGCCAAAAACAGCAGCAGCAACAGCTAAAGCAGGAACTAATTTTTTGTGTTTTTGAATAAGAAAGAAACCAAACTAGACTAATCTTTTTGGGTTTTTTAAAAAGAGGCAAACAAAATCAAGCAAAAGAAACAAAGCAAACTAAAAACAAAGTAAAGAGAAAGGAAGTGAAGGACTCCCCTAGTGAAGACGTACTTAGCCTCCCCAGCAACGACGGCAGAAATACTTGACGGTGCTCGACGTGGCACTTTGTTGGTAACCCCAAGCGCAGGGTGTGAAGAGCACAGCAGCAAGTTTTCCCTCAGTTGAGACCGAGGTTATCGAACCAGAAGGAGGAAGAAAACGTCACACAGGTGTTGTAAACAACGTGAAGACCTGCACAACACAAACTCGAGACTTTGCCCCAACGAACAGTGAGGTTGTCAAGCTCATCGGTTTGCTGTAACAAAGGATTAAACGTATGGTGTGGAAGGTAATGGTGGTTTGCAACAAGTAAACAAGTAACAGTGGAAGATGTATCAATGGTAAAGATTGGACCGGGGTCCATAGTTCACTAGAGGTGCTCTCCTTAGATAAACAACATGGCATGAAGGGTAAACAAATTACAGCGGGGCAATTGACAGGATTGAGCAAGGCATAATAATGCAATTACTAGTCAGAAAGATCCTATGAGATTTGATTGGGCAATACAACAAGATACATAGACCGCCATCCAACTGCATCTATGACTAGAAGTCCACCTTCAGGTTATCATCTGAACCCCCTCCAGTATTAAGTTGCAAGCAACAGACAACTATTTTAAGAAAAGTGTGTAAGGTAAACAGTCCACATGTTCCATGAACAAGAGATCGTTGTTTTCTCCCTAGTAGCAACAACACATCTACAACTGAAGAGATTTCTGTCACTTCCCTTGGAAACTAGAGGCATGAACCCACTATCGAGCATAAATACCCCCTCTTGGAGTCACTAGCAACTACTTTTCCAAGATACCTACTAACAACGGAGAGCATGCAAGATCACAAACAACACAGACATGATAGAATTATAAAGACAAAACCATTAATCAAACCAACATAATAATCTCAATATCCATCGTATCCCCGCAAACACAACATGCATGATTACAAATAGATTAGATCTTGATCATGAACGGAGCTTACAAGATCTATACATGAAAGCACAAAGGATAAGATACAACCATCTAGCTACTACATGGACCCATAGTCCAAGGTGGAACTACTCACGCATCATACCGGAGAGAAGGCCTCTAGGATGATCTCCCCTCCTCCAGTGTGTCGGGAAAAACTTCAGATCACCCCTCCCCCCTTCTAGGGACGACGGTGCCGGCGGCTACAGAAGGTTTCATGGAATATTGATCGAGTGTTTAGGGTTTAGGCATCGGGGGCTTCATATAGGCGAAGAGGGAGGCCGAGGAGGTGGCTAGGGGCCCTACACCCTGCCTAGGCACGGGGCAGGGCCCACCCGTGCCTAGGGGGGTGTGGCCGCCCTAGCACGCCTCTCTATCTCCCCTCTGGACTTCTTGTTCCCCACGGAAAGTAATTGGCTTTGACGTTTGTCCCGTCCAATTTCGAGAATATTTCCTTAGTAGCTTTTCTGGAACAAAAAACAACAGAAAACGGGCAAGTGGCATTGTGGCAACTTGTTAATAGGTTAGTACCACAAAACATGTAAAAACACCTCAAAGTGTAGACAAAGCAAAGCAAAGTAGATACTAAACAAACATGGAACATAAAAAATTATAGATACGTTTCCAACGTATCAAAGACATAGTGCTCACCAGCCCGCGTTTGCACCGCAAAGGGCGCTTCGGTCACAGTGTGCACCATAGATCGTGTAGCGACCGTGTAGTGATGTGCATCGTGCTCCCCCTCACGGTAAGCCTCAGGATCGCCATCGATCATGGTGAGAAGTAGGCCTGGAGCCTCCTCCTCTTCCTGCGTGATGTGAGCATGAACATCGCCACGCTCTTGTTCCTGCTTTTTCTCCCGGTATTCCTTCACCTAGTGGCTAGGATTGCCAACATAGCGAAAATTACCCTTCCGGCGCTCGGTGGTGTTGCTTGTGCTGCCGCCTATTGTTCCCTTGTCGCCGGCTAGTGGCTTCGGCTTGGGAGCCTGCTTGCCGCTCGAGTCGCCGGAGCGCTACTTCTGCCGAGGAGCCCATTTTTCCTCCACGAGAAGGATCTAGCTTGTGCCGTTGGCGACATCGTCGAGCTCGTAACCCTCCTCGGAGGTGACGAACTGCATGGTCGGCTCCTCGATCATGAGCTCCTGGAGGTTGATAGTTTGATCGATCGCCATGGCCATCATCTTGTACTTGCGCGACATCATGCGCAGATACTTCAATACTGCCTTATATTCGTCGACAAGATCGCCGAGGAGCTCGAGATCATTCATGATTGTCGTTAAATGGATCGAGAAATCCTCGATTGACTCACATCCAAACTGCATTGTCTTGATGGCTTCCCACGTTGTTTTGGCGTAGTCCTTGACTGCCAGCGCCACACCAACTCCGGTGGTAGGGCTCGGAGTAGCGCCGCAAACTCTGCACAATCGTCTCATCAATACCATACTCGATGATGTCCCAGAGGTGTTGTGCCTGCAATTGCATTAGTATTACCATTGCCCATTCGACGTAGTTGGAGCGAGTGAGCATGGGGTAGTGCGTAGAGCCGATGCTCTCTCGCATGACGCGCTTCCCTGCCACCAGCTCTACGTCACCACGTCATGACGGGCTCCTCCCATATCGTGGAGCCTGGGATCGAGAGAGATGACGATGCTCGGTCGCCGGAGGGACTGAGTTGCCGTAGCCGCTCCCCTGGTCGACCTGGGTCCCCATGTTCTTCAGCGAAGCTTTGTATATGGCTCTGATACCACTTGTTGTTGCAGCCTCTCTCGCACTCACTCACGTTTGGATGTGTTCATAACGAGAACGATAGAGACATAGAACACAAAAGAGTTTGCCATGCCTGCAATGGTTACAGCTTTTTGATTTTCCTTTTATTCCCGATCTGGTTCCTAAAAGTTGGATCGAGCTAATTGAACTCTTAAACCGGGAATAGACCGAGTCCTATTGCCCACACCATCCCATGATCAACGATCATGCTCCGGTTATGCCACATGCGAGGTTTAGGCCGTGCCATCCCACGACTCAACGTGTGCGGCATTAGAGAACCTAACTGAAAACGACCGATAGCAGGATTACAAATTGATGTTAAGGGAATGTTTGCTCCCCGGTCACAATTTGCCAGGCCAAATAACCCATAATAAAGTTCAGATACTACAGCGTCGGTGCTCCTTGGTCCATAGCGAGAGGGCACGGCCAAGCTGGATGTCGTGGTGGTGGCACGGCAGATGCCATGGGTAGGCTAAAGTATGGGGCCAATGGATGCTAGTGGGATCTGGGGAGGGAAGATGCAACTGATTCTACACTCAAGAGGTTAGGACCAAGATCTTTATTTCTCTTCTCTTGGGCTACAAGTGCTCCTCGAGCTGTATACAGGGAGAAAAGATGAATCTCACCAGCCTAACGGTACCAGAATGACCCGATCCCCCCTCAGGGTCCAAGCATCCCCTTATAAAGGAGAGCCTTGGGTGCCTTTAGGGCTGACGGGGCAAGCATATTCGAGGAATATGCTTGTCCCAAAATAGTAGTTCGGCGGCCTCCTTTCCCTGTCGCCGTTCTAACAACGGCAAGGTTCCAGAGGACCCCTCCTTCGTGCCTCGGGCTTCAGGACTGTCACCTCCGTGACCTCCTTCTGCCCCTCTGACGCTCTGCAACTTTGTCTCTTGTGCTTGGCTCCGCTCAGATTCCTTCTAGTCTGCAGCTAGAGTTTGACCTTGGGTTTCTCCTTCTCCTGCAAGCTTCGTATCATTCGGCCTTACCTTACCTCGCGTAACTCGGCTTGTCCTTCACCTGCATCGAGATTACTTGGGCTAACCCGGCCGACCCTCGTAGTAACTCGGCCGGGTTACGCCTTAATGCACATATACGGGCTTCTCGCCTTCGTACCTCGGCCGACTTATCCATGATTCGGCCACCCCAGACCGTAACTCGGAAACCAGGCGGGGATTGTACCTTTGTCTTTCCCTGTCTTTGACCTATCCGAGGTCAACCCCCCGACATTAGTCCCCGAAGCTGGTGTGGCCCTGTCGATAGCTTCGGCCGGGTCGTATCAGCTTCATCTTATTTTTCAGTTTTGTTTCCGAGTTATCTCTTCCTCGTCCGGGGTATCCTTGTTCCTTCTCTCATACACCTTGTCCTACGTGTCACCCCCATCATCTCTCTTCTAGCTTTTTGGTCCCTCTACAGTACTTACTGACAGGCTACAGTTAACTTTGTACCTGCTGCGCCGCCGCTGCGACGCCTCGCGTGCCGTTCCCCTTGGGGATCGTAACGCTCTTCCTTCCTGTGTGGCCGTTGGTGTGGCTCCACTTATCGTCGTGCGTTCGTGCCGCACCCACGATCTACACGGTCAACCGCTACACCCACGATCCCACTACCTTGTTCGTGGCTCGATTATAAAGAGGGGGACGGCATTTGGGGAATTTACTTTTCCCCTTCTCGCTCGTCTCCGTCCTCCTCCTTCCTTCCGCTTGCGCGTCCTCTCACAGATCCGCCGCCGCGCGCTTGCCAGAGCCTCCGTCGGTGAAGACTCCGCCGCGTCGTTCTGCCTGCCTCGTCTGCACTCTGCGGCTTTGGCTCCGTCGCCGGTGAGTCCTCTCCGGTCGCATTGCCTGGATTTTTCCCTAGACTCATCTGTTTCGATTTCGTGCTCGTGCGACGGTTCCTCTGGTTCTTCGCCATTGTTCTCGTGCAAAGTCCCGACGGGGCCTTGCAGCTCTAAACTCCCCTCCGCCGCCAGTTTTTTCTCCGGCGATCTTTCCGGCGCACTTATGTCTAGTTCGTTTAGCGGCGCTCTGGTAGAGGATGACGACGCTGGCTCCGGGCCCGAGCGAGGCTCGTGGCAGGGCTCTTCTGTTACACGTCGTGAGATCGAGTGGCTTATCCGAACTCGAAGAATTCCCGCCGAGGTCTCTTGCCGTTTACCCGGCAGCGAATCCTCTCCGGATGTTAGGGAGGGTGAGTATGTGGTTTTTATGTCGCACTTCGCATGTGGCTTCGGTCTCCCTCTTAGTGATTTCGCTAGAGAATTTCTCGATTACTTCGGCCTTCAGCCGCACCATTTTCCTGCGAACGCCATCGCTTCTCTTTCTGCTTTCATCTCCGCATCGGAGGGATACTTCGGCCCGTGGCCGTCAGTGCACGTCTGGTCGAAGTTCTTCCAGATTCGCTCCAACGTAGTCCCTGACAAATCTCTGCACCCTTCCGAGAAGTTGCTTACCCAATGTGGGGCAGCGTCTATTACACCTCGGAGGAAGTCCGTATTTCCTCGTGTCACCGGGTTAGAGTCGTGCAAGAAGTGGCACAAATCATTCTTTTATGTCAAGAACAGAGGGGTAGAGGACAAGATTCGGCTCCCTGCATTCTCGATTGGCCCGCCTTCTAAAGTGAACTGGCTCTACAATCCGAGAAAAACTCATGCCCTGGCCGAGGCTTTTGAGATTCGGCTTAAAGAGTTGATCCGCGCCGGGTTATGCGGCGAAGATCTGATGGCTACTTTCATTAGTAGCCGGATCTTCCCATTCCAGAAGCGGACTCACAAGCTGTGCTACATGAGTGGTCCCCTTGACCCTAATCGAGTCTCGACCGTGGAGCTGGACAACTACCTGATCTACAAGCGCGTCCGAGCTATCTTTAAAACAGAGATGCCTGAGGATTGGACTTGGGGATTGAAACCGTTCACCCGCGACCATCCGCCTCCCGAGGTGAGCTTAATCAATAACGCTCTGCTATTCCATTGTTTTCGTAACGGGTTCATCTAACTCTCTTTTTCCTCGTCTTGCAGAGGTTCGCAGAGCAGAAAAATGAGGACGCCGAAGTTCTGTTGCTCCCGTGGCCCGCGGACCGGAGCACCCCGGATACTGGTGAGCCGGACTCCGAGGAGTTCGTCCCTAAGTTGGATCCTGCCCCGGCTCGAGCTCGTGGCAAGACTTCGGCGCACGAGGAGGAAGGTGATTCGGACGAGGTCCAAATTCTTGAGGTAGTTGCCGCCATGCCTATTTCTTATGCATTTCCGGCTTCTACTTTCCAAGCTAATCCGGCCGGTCAGGTTCACGACGCCAAGCCTATTGCCTCTCGACCCCCTGTTACCTCGGGGAAACGCGGGGCTCCTGCTAGTGCCTCGGAAGCGGTTCCCAAGAAACGAATGAAGAAATCTGCTCCGAATCCTCCCAGGCGCAAGACTATGCCTGGGGTTGCCGGGTAAGTTCCTTTCGCTTATATTTCTTGTTTCTCTCTTTCTGTTTTTCATACTGACGATTTTTCTTTCTTACTTTTGCAGTGCTCCGCTTTCCATTAAACCCGGCGGTCCTAGCATGACTAGCCGCCCGATTCGGCAGCCGTCTCCTCCGCCCTTCGATGATACTAGGATTCCTAGTCCTACTCGTCCTGCTTCTCCTCCAGCTCCGAATATGTCGCCTCCTCGTTGCGACGTGCCTGAGACCCCTTCTATTGACATGGATTCGAATCGGCCCTCCGAGGTTTTTGTCGAACCCGCCGCCCCTTCTATGGGTCCCAGCGCTGCTACTGAGCCTCTATCTACTCCGGCAGTTTCTACAGCCATTCCGGCCTCGGACGAAAAGGTCGTTATCTCGGCGCCTTCTGCGACCATAACCCCTGCTGCTCCTAAAGACGCCGTCCCCACTTCCGAGGCATCACTTCCTGTTGATGCCTCCTCTAAGGCGAGAAAAGTTGTTGCCGCCAAGACTTCCTCTTCTCAGAAAGGTCTTGTCGGCTCTTCTCAGCCGAGTATTGCCGACGTGCTGCGTAAGGGAGCTGCGCCTACTAAAGCCCTTGTTGCCTCGGCCGCCGGCACCAAGCTTGCTCTTCATAAGATCCCTGCGACCGCCGTGGTCGAACAGCCTGTCCGGGGTAAGGTCTTAACTCGGACAGCCAGTGGGAACAGCCTCGGTGCGCTGGTGGAGTATGCCAATAATTGGAACGCCGCTGATCAGTTTGAGGTAATCCTATGAACCAGCCCTTTCAGCTTTCCGACATCAGCGGCCGTTTTGACCATGCTGCCAAGTTCATCGTTGATACCAACAAGATGAATGAGGTAATTACTGTTTCTCTGAGTTTTAAATTATTCCTCAGATGTTACTATATGCTCTAGTCCCCGAAACTTGCAAGGAAATAACTTGTTATATACTTGGAAGTTTAATGATCTTTGACTTAATTTTATTTCTAGGGTTCGGTAACCCGGCCATCTAGATCCGAGTTAAGTTTTACTTAATTCGGACGTGCTTTAGCTTTGAATGTCCAGCCACTTAGATCTGAGTTAAGCTCTGCTTGACTCGGATCTGATTTAGCTTTGAATATCCAGCCATCTAGATCCGAGTTAAGTCCTGCTTGACTCGGATCTAATTTAGCTTTGAATATCCAGCCACCTAGATCTGAGTTAAGTCCTGCTTGACTCGGATCTGATTTAGCTTTGAATATCAGCCACCTAGATCTGAGTTAAGCTCTGCTTGACTCGGATCTGATTTAGCTTTGAATATCCAGCCATCTAGATCTGAGTTAAGCTCTGCCTGACTCGGATCTGATTTAGCTCTGAATATCCAGCCATCTAGATCCGAGTTAAGTCCTGCTTGACTCGGATCTAATTTAGCTTTGAATATCCAGCCACCTAGATCTGAGTTAAGTCCTGCTTGACTCGGATCTTATTTAGCTTTGAATATCAGCCACCTAGATCTGAGTTAAGCTCTGCTTGATTCGGATCTAATTTAGCTTTGAATATCCAGCCACCTAGATCTGAGTTAAGTCCTGCTTGACTCGGATCTGATTTAGCTTTGAATATCCAGCCACCTAGAGCCGAATTAAGCTCTGCTTGATTCGGATCTAATTTAGCTTTTACTGTCGATTTATCATTTTGCCTCATTGCTCAGGTTGCACATGACCGGCGGACCGCCGAATTCCAGAGGTTGCTTTTTTCGCACCGCAAGCTGGAAGAAAAGTACGAGAAAGTTCTTCCAGTGGTGAAGAAGGCTGGTATGTCGATAGTTCCTTTTCCTTATTTCCAACGTTCTTATGTATTTGTCCACGAAATGCCGGCTTACTTTCTTGGTGAACAGGTAACATTAATAACCTCAATATTCGCCTTGAGAAGAAGGTCAAGAGCCTGGAAGGTTAGTTTCCTTTTTATTTTACACCCTTTCCCTTTTAATATATATGCTAAGTTTCCTTATTGTGTTTGGCTCTGGTAAAGCCTAGTTGCAAAACTTTGCAGCGTCACATCAAGATTGCATGCCCATGCCTGACGTGATGCTGCATTTTTTAGAACAAAACGCTATTCATTCGGCGCAACTACAAGAAAAAGATGATGAAATAACTCGCCTGCGATCCGAGCTGGATACTCTCAAGCTATCTCAGAAATCCGAACTGGAAAAGGTCGACCAAGAATTTTCCGAGGAGAAGAATCGGTTGGTTTTGGAGCTGCAGAAGAACAAAGAACTCATCGAAGCTGCCGAACTAAAGACTCAGGGGTTGAGCGAGGAAATTGCTCGTTTTGAGAAGAGCAAGGTCGCCTGGGCCAAAAACCTCCAGATAATGATGAGTTACATTCATCGTAAGCTACTTAACATCGTCGAATTGCATTGTTCTTTTTTGTTCCCGCTACCATCTGACATGTTCATGCTTTACGCAGATCATTTCCCCGAGGCCAAGCCCGTGAGTTCTAAAGCGGTTCTTGCAGCTCGCGTGCGCCGAGGTGAACCTGTTACCGTTTATTCGGAGTATTCAATGGAGGATTACTTGGTTGCCGTTGGTGCTGCAGTTGGTCCGATGAAAATTATGGGCCGGGACTTGGTGCAAGACGCTATCCGAGCTTACCATGTACTCTGTCCGAATACCTCGGGGACTCCTGATATCAACGAAGTCAAGTTATTGGTGAAAAGACTAATGGCATCTGAGAGGCAGTTAAGTCTTTGGAGGGAATCCGCTGGACGTGCTGGTGCTGATATGGCCCTTACTGTTATCATGTCATGGTATGAAGACATCTCTCTTGACATCCTGAGAAATTTGCGCACTGGTTCCCGTTGGGTTGAGGATCCCACTTTTGTTGCTCTTCGGCAAGCTCGGGCCTTCCAACTCGTCGAGTATGCCGACGTGCACACTTGGAATGAAGGGCCGAGTTTTCTTCCAGACCCGGATGAGGAGGTTGTAGTTGAGGATGCTTCGGATGATAATTCGGCTGAGCAGGGGGAGGGTGAGGATGATTCGGCCGCATCTGACAGCTCCAGCTCAAGCTCGGACAGCAACGGCGACGCGCGGTCCTCCTCCAAAGGTACCGGGCATTCTACCGCATGGACTGATGCTCCTGAGCAACCTCGGGCTTCCGCTGAAGTTGCACCTGGGTCAACGGAGGGCGAGGCAACCTCAGTCGAAGTTCCTCCTACCTCGGAGTGCCCCGCACCTGACCAAGCTGCTGCCTCCCCAACGAACAACGCCTAAGTTATTTCTGATCCCTGGCATGCCGGGCGTATGATGTAGGCGAAGTATTTGTCAACTCTCTGTATGATTCAAATTTCTTTTGTTATGTACTGCTGTGATATACATACTTGTAGTTGTTACCATTCGGTTAAGTGGGTGTTTCGCCCGAATTCTTGCTTTGTTGGCCCTCAATTTCCTGACCTTTTAGGATTTATCTTTGCCTTTATTTTTTATGGTTTTATCCAGGCATGAGCTCTGATTATCATATAATATTGATCTGTTCTGAACAGAGATTGACTACTTTGTTGTGAAAATATATAGCAATTGCTGGATCATTGTTTATTGTGCGAAACTTCGATATGTAAATCAAATTTCAGAGGTAGTATAAGACTAATACGGGTGCGCTCAGCATAAGATTGAGGTAGCATACGGTAGTCCCCGAGTCGCTGCTTTGGATGCCGAGGTTTAGATATTAATATGAAATTGATATAACATATGGCAGTCCCCGAGTTACTGCTCTGGGCGATGAGGTTCAGATACATATCATGAAATCGATATAAGATATGGCAGTCCCCGAGTCACTGCTCTGGGCGCCGAGGTTCAAATACATAACATGAAATAGATATAACATATGGCAGTCCCCGAGTTACTGCTCCGGGCGCCGAGGCTCAAATACATAACATGAAATTGATATAAAATATGGCAGTCCCCGAGTCACTGCTCTGGGCGCCGAGGTTCAAATACATAATACGAAATAGATATAACATATGGCAGTCCCCGAGTTACTGCTCTGGGCGCCGAGGTTCGGATACATCATTGGATCTTGACTTTGAGATATAATGCTACGAGTAAAATGTCCGAAGTAAAGCCACATTCCATGGACGCTTCGTTTCTTCGCCAGCTTTGTCTGCCTTGTTCCCTCCGGGGGACTGAGCGTCGATTAGATAATAGGCATCATTATGCAACGCTTTGCTCACAATAAATGGTCCCTCCCATGGGGGTGACAACTTGTGCATGCCGGCCGTGCGTTGCACGAGTCGGAGGACCAAATCTCCTTCTTTGAATACTCTTGGTTTCACTTTCTTGTTGTGATACCGCCGCAAGTTCTGTTGATAAATAGCTGATCGTGATAATGTCAATTCTCTGGCTTCTTCCAGCAGGTCTACGGCATCTTGCCGAGCTATCTCATTTGTCTCTGAGGTTGTGTACTGAGCAACTCTTGGCGAGTCATATATTATGTCGGCTGGAAGTACGGCCTCTGCCCCGTACACCAGAAAGAACGGTGTATAACCTGTTGACCTATTCGGAGTAGTCCGGAGGCTCCATAGTACGGCTGGGATTTCTTCGATCCAACATCCTGCCGACCTTTGCAATGGTTCGACAAGCCGTGGTTTTATTCCTGATAGCACCAGTCCCATTAGACCTTTCCACTTGCCCATTGGATGCTGGGTGAGCCATAGAGGCAATATCTAGTCTTATGTGCTTCTCTTGGCAAAATCTAGCGAAAGCTCCTTCTGCAAAGTTTGTGCCATTGTCCGTAATAATACTGTGCGGGTACCCATATCTTAAGATGATATCCTTGAGAAATTTCACTGCTGTGGGCCCATCACACTTTTTAATTGGTTTTACTTCAATCCATTTTGTGAACTTGTCCACCATAACCAATATGTGGGTCATTCCTCCTCGTGCCGTCTTGAATGGTCCCACCATATCTAAACCCCATTCAGAAAATGGCCAAGTGATGGGTATTGTTTTTAACTCGGCCGATGGCATGTGTATTCTGGTTGCGTATCTCTGACATCCATTGCATTTCTTAACTAATTCTTTTGCTTCTTTCAATGCCGTCGGCCAATAAAATCCATGCCTGAATGCCTTGGCTACTAAGGCACGAGATGAGGCATGGTGCCCACATTCTCCTTGGTGTATGTCTAGAAGGATTTCCTGACCTTCTGCCGAACTTACGCACTTCTGCAATACGTTTGTGATGCTTCTTTTATACAGCTCATTGTTTATGATTGTATAAGCTTTTGCTCTTCTTACGGTTTGTCTAGCTAATACCTCATTACTCGGCAACATCGCGTCTTTTAGGTAAGAAAATATGGGTTACGCCCATAACGGTGTTACTTTTTCTGATGTGATCTCACTGTCTATCTCCATGTTCTCTGCCGACATATATATATCGGCTTTCTCCATGATTGCGCTTACCTCGGCTGTCCTCCTCTTGAGGGGTTCCGAGTCATACTGCGGATCTACCTCCATTGGTGTGTGATCTTCTGCAGAATTTGCTGGGATAAAGATAGATTCGGATTCTGGTGATGGGATTATTGATGGTTTCCTGAGGTGTTCCAGGGCAATACCTGGAGGAATTGATTGCCGGGTTGATCCTAATTTTGACAATGTGTCGGCGGCATCATTTTCTGCCCGAGGTATGTGGTGAAATTCACATCCTTCAAAGTATCCACTGATTTTTTGCACATGGAACCTGTATAAAGCCATATTATCATCTAATGCGTCCCAACTGCCTGATACTTGCTGTACTAGTAGATCCGAGTCACCATAGCATAAGATTCGGCGTATACCAATTTCTTTTGCTACTTTCAATTCATGGACTAGCGCTTCATACTCGGCTACATTGTTGGACGCAGCAAAATGTATTTGCAATACATATTTCAATTGGTCTTTTTTAGGCGAGGTTAACACTATTCCCGCTCCCAAACCATTCCTTAGTTTGGAACCATCGAAATGCATAGTCCAGTAATTTGGATCTGGCAATGGTGGCTCATACTGCACCTCGGCCCAGCCCACGAGAAAGTCGGCGACAGCCTGAGATTTGATTGCATCTCTTCTATCAAACTGTGGAGCGTATGGTGATAACTCGATCGCCCATTTTGCTATTCGGCCACTTGCGTCTTTGTTGCTCAATATGTCGGCTATGGGTGCCTCACAGATTACTTTGATGGGATGCTCTTCGAAGTAATGTTTAAGCTTTTTCACCGACATATATACTCCATAAGCCATCTTCTGATAATGCTTTCTGCTTTGAAGTGGATAACACCTCACTTAGATAATACACCGGCCTCTGAATCGACTTACCATCTTCAAGTCGTTCTACTACGACTATAGTACTAACTACTCTATTGGTAGCCGCTACATAGAGTAACATAGGCTCTTTTGATAATGGAGAAGCCAAAATGGGTGCCGTAACTAACATCTTTTTCAACTCACGAAATGCGAGGTCCGCCTGTGGAGTCCAAATGAATTTATCCGATTTTCTCATCAGCTGATAGAGCGGCAGCGCCTTCTCTCCTAGCCGACATACAAATCGACTAAGCGAGGCCAGGCAGCCCGTGAATTTTTGTACATCATTCAAACATTTTGGCAATTCCATTCTTTCTACTGCTCTTATCTTTGTTGGATTAGCCTCGATACCTCGGCTAGATACAAGGAAACGGAGTAATTTTCCTGCCGGCACGCCAAATGTGCATTTCTCTGGATTAAGCTTCATTCGGAACCTTCTCAGGTTCACAAAAGTCTGCCGTATATCTTCTAGTAATGTTTTGCTTTCTTTAGTTTTGATGACCACGTCATCCACATACACTTGTACATTTTTTCCTATCTGATCATGTAGGCATTTTTGCATGCATCTCTGATATGTCGCT
The DNA here is from genome assembly GCA_910589765.1 of Avena atlantica. Lineage (NCBI taxonomy): Eukaryota > Viridiplantae > Streptophyta > Magnoliopsida > Poales > Poaceae > Avena > Avena atlantica. The sequence continues at coordinate 371,933,592 of OU342736.1, forward strand.
CCTGCATTTCGCAGGCCAAATGGCATTGTGCGATAACAATAAGCCCCGTACGGGGTAATAAATGCAGTCTTTATTTGATCGGCCGGATTTAACGGTATCTGGTGGAAACCAGAATACGCGTCTACAAACGATAATAGCTCACAACCAGCGGTCGAGTCAATGACTTGGTCTATTCTAGGCAATGGAAAAGGATCTTTCGGACATGCCTTGTTCAGGTTGGTGTAATCGATACACATTCGCCATACAATGGCTACATTGGGGTCATCTTTCTTCTTTTCTACTAGCACCGGATTTGATAACCAATCCGGGTATAGCACCTCCATGATGAACCCGGCTGCGAGGAGCCGAGCTATTTCATCTCCTATTACTTTTCTCCTGTCTTCGGTGAAGCGGCGGAGAGGTTGCTTTACCGGCCTTGCTCCTGGTCTGACGTTCAAAGAGTGCTCAGCCAACTCCCTCGGAACACCTTGCAGATCTTGAGTTGACCATGCAAATATGTCCCGATTCTCACGGAGGAAGTTGGTGAGCTCGCTTTCCTATTTAGCATCCAGGCCTGCACCAATAGTAACAGTACGCTCTGGGAATTGCTCATCAATCTGAAATTTCTTCGTCTCTTTAGTCGGCTGAAAAGAGACACTGCCATGAGGGTTGGCCAGCGCCGGCATGTTCAGTTGTGCCGACTGAGCGAGGGCTGCTACTTCTTGGATCCTTCTCTTTTCTCTTGCTATAACCAATGACTCGGCCAAATTAGACCCGGCTGAAGCACACTCCATTGACTTCTTGTAATCCCCTGCAACTGTTATCACTCCTTGTGGTCCGGGTATCTTCATCTTCAGATAATTTATATGACAGCTGCTCATGAATTTGGCCAGTGCGGGCCGTCCGAGTAGAGCATGATAACAACTTTCCAGATCCACCACATCAAATTCTAAATTTTCTGCTCTGCAGTTATCTCTTGTACCGAATAACACGTCCACTCGGACTTTGCCGATGGGCTCACATGAAAGCCCTGGCACTATCCCATGGAAAGTGTCCCTCGTGGATTGCAGCATGTTCTGCGATATTCCGAGTTTATGCATGGTATATTTGTACATGATGTTGATACTGCTTCCATTGTCAATGAGTACTTTTGAAAATTTCACGTTGATGCTTGGTCCAACGAACGTCGGATCCAACACAAGTGCATATGATCCTGGACTTGGCATTATTCTGGGGTGGTCCTTCATGCTCCAGGTCACCTCCTGATCAGACCATGGCACATATCTTGGTACTGCCGGCATAACTGCATTCACTTCCATATGCCGGCGCTGCACACTCTGCTTGTCTTGCTGTTCCGTTGTGAACACACAATAAGACTGGTGATGTTCTCTGTAATCATTACGTCCGGTATTTGCCGGATTCGTCCTTCCATCCTGGACCTGGTTTATTACTTGATGCACTGCATCCCTCCGATCCGAGTTATCATACCTCGGGGGAGGGGGCGGTAGCATCAGTTGCTGTGTATTTGCTCCAGTTAATTGCGGCTGATGCTGCTGTTGCACTTGATGGGGCGCCTGAACTCCTGCGGGGTTCCCCATTGCATTTTTCATCCATGCACATTGGCGGGTCGTATGATTGGCTGATCTGGATGGGTTTGATGTGTGAAATTTACACGGCTGATCTAACATGGATTCGAACGTGTATTTCGGCCTCTCTTGCCATTGCTTCTTTTGCTCTGGGGTCCACTGCCTTTTCCCCTCATTTCTTGGTGTCCACTGTTGAAGTCCATTCTTCTGCCGTTGAGTTGCTCCATGACTCGGCTGATCTTGTGCTACTGCTGCCACTTGGGCCGAATTATATCTATAATCCGGCCTCTCCTATCTTCTTCCTCTGAAATCACGCCTGGATGACCCGGCCAATTCTCTCGCATAATGGTCCTGTTGCTCGCGATGATCTGCCGACATTAATTCCGGTTGGGTTGGGTCGCCTAATGCATAGGAGTCTGCTATTCTGATAGTCTCTGCCAGTGTGGTTGGCATATCTCTTTGCAGGCGCTGCCACAAGACGCTGGCGTAACGGCAGTCTTGCGCGAACCAAGCGATTGCTTGCGATTCGATAACTCCTTCACATGAGTTTCTCAAGTTGCACCATCGAGTCAAAAACTCTCTATCTGTTTCATTCGGCCTCTGCTTGCACATGGCTAACTGTTGTGGCCTGTTTGGCCTCTTGTATGTGCTGGTAAAGTTGCTGACGAACATTTTTTCAAAATCTAACCAACAGTTGATACTGCCGGCTGGTAGATTATTCATCCATACCCTGGCTGGTCCTTACAACATTTGTGGGACATACCGCACTGCCCATCTTAAGTTCCCACCCGCTATCTTCACAGCAGTGGCATAGTCAATCAGCCAGTCTTGTGGCTTGGTACTTCCATTGTATGTTTTTGTGCCTCTTGCTAACTGAAAGTTCGGCACTGGTGGTTCGCCCATGATCCGTGGTCCAAAACATGTCGGACCTGGTGGACCCTGTTCTTCCAACAACTCGGACCGGTATAGCCGGTCCAGCTTCACTCTTGCATCACTTTCTGGCAAGTCTCTGTACAGGATTCTGTCCTGCATCCCATAGTGGTTATTTCCACCCTGGATTGCGTATTCCACCTCGGAATAACCATCATTGTACCTTTCATTCATTTGATTGTGGCGAGTTGGCCTCGCTTCTCTTTCCTGCCGAGGTTCATGCCTTGGTTGCGGGTTGAGCGGCATCTCTCTCCTTACTTTGGTTGGGGTCTGGTTTTCATGATTACCTCTCGCGGGTTCTCTTCTTCCGAGATCTCCATTGCCTCGGCCTCCGCCGTCTTTTTCCACACGGCCGTGGTTTCTCTCCCCACTGTTACCTCGGCTTGCATTGCCTCTGTTCCCATTTGCCTTTCCAGCCATTGCCGGATCATATGGAACAATTTGCTTGTTCCTCTTCCCTGAGGTTACTGCTTTGTCTCTTCGAGCGTTGTTTCCGGGTGAAGATGCTGCTGCCGCGGATAAGGCAGGCGCTGCCCCTGCCGAATGAACCATCCGCGAGGCCCCTGGCCTTGCCGGGTTTGTTCTGAGTATTTCCTCATTTTGCTGGTTCGCGATGCGCACCAGCTCATTCACTCTTTCTTGTTGTTTCTGCCGAGCTTCCCCGGTCAACCCCTCTAACTCCAATGCTGCGGCATTTGCCGCTCTCAGGTTCTTCGCCGGGGTACTGTACCTCGGCAAACCCAAATCACCTGATTCTGCTCTGTGAGCTTCATGCTCTTTGTTAATGTCATCCATGAGGTTCTTCTCTCTTAATCTTAACTCGTCCACCCGCTCGGGTGCGATATCAAGCTTATTAGCTTTTGGATATTCTCTCAGGGTCCTGTTCAAGGACTCCCGCAGGGCCGATACTTTTTTGGCCTCTACCAGCACCTTTTGCCTGGTTTTCTTCTAACTCTGCCTGAGCATTTGCCGGATCAAGTATCGGCGCTACAGGTGTAGTCAAGTTTTCTATGGTCGCCTGAAGAATGTTCTCTGGCCTTTCCAGAGGTGGCCCTCTCACTCTTGGTGCCTTTGGGGTGGTGTCATGTAGCTCGGTCGGGTTTGTCACTGACGGGATTACCTCAGTGGGTTGTGGCGCGGTCTGCTTGGGTGCGCCTTGTGCGCCTGCGGCGGGTTCTCTGCTTGACCCGGCTACTGCTGCTCCAGCTTGTGCTCCTGCAGCGACCATCACCTCGACGCTGCCTGCAGGATGTACTTTGGATGGACGGCTTGCTGCGTTAAGAGGTGGCTCTCCTGCAACAACAACCTGGTGGGGATAAATGCCGGTGACGTCGACGCCGACGTAAACCTTGTGATCGCCCAGGCTGATGAAGACACCATTGCGCGGGGGAGTTTTCCCCCTGAAGCTTCCTGCATTGTCGCTGACATAGTCGTAGAGACCAAATCTCTGGACCAAGCCAGAAACAACGCGCTCGCCCGTGTTGATGAAGTTTCCCGTCCGGATCATAACTCCAGCTAGCACCGCTGCTGGCCCCACGGTGGGCGCCAACTGTCGTGGTGGTGGCACGGCAGATGCCATGGGTAGGCTAAAGTATGGGGCCAATGGATGCTAGTGGGATCTGGGGAGGGAAGATGCAACTGATTCTACACTCAAGAGGTTAGGACCAAGATCTTTATTTCTCTTCTCTTGGGCTACAAGTGCTCCTCGAGCTGTATACAGGGAGAAAAGATGAATCTCACCAGCCTAACGGTACCAGAATGACCCGATCCCCCCTCAGGGTCCAAGCCTCCCCTTATAAAGGAGAGCCTTGGGTGCCTTTAGGGCTGACGGGGCAAGCATATTCGAGGAATATGCTTATCCCAAAATAGTAGTTCGGCGGCCTCCTTTCCCTGTCGCCGTTCTAACAACGGCAAGGTTCCAGAGGACCCCTCCTTCGTGCCTCGGGCTTCAGGACTGTCACCTCCGTGACCTCCTTCTGCCCCTCTGACGCTCTGCAACTTTGTCGCTTGTGCTTGGCTCCGCTCAGATTCCTTCTAGTCTGCAGCTAGAGTTTGACCTTGGGTTTCTCCTTCTCCTGCAAGCTTCGTATCATTCGGCCTTACCTTACCTCGCGTAACTCGGCTTGTCCTTCACCTGCATCGAGATTACTTGGGCTAACCCGGCCGACCCTCGTAGTAACTCGGCCGGGTTACGCCTTAATGCACATATACGGGCTTCTCGCCTTCGTACCTCGGCCGACTTATCCATGATTCGGCCACCCCAGACCGTAACTCGGAAACCAGGCGGGGATTGTACCTTTGTCTTTCCCCGTCTTTGACCTACCCGAGGTCAACCCCCCGACACTTGAGTAGTTGTGGTTCTGCACCGCCGATGATTTGCTCTGCGGCTAGCTGGCGTCGAGTATAGTGCATTAATTCCTTGACCTGGGGGCGTGGTGTTCGTTCATGCACGCTTGTCTGCTCTGCTTGTATAGCTTTGCTTTCTTTTATGGATTTATTTATGTATAAAGGGTGTGTGAAATTCTGTCAATTAAATGTCGACTAGATCTCTAAGACCAAATTAAACGACAGAGCACAAGAATCACTAAGTGTCTAAGTATGGGTGTCCAACAAAAAGAGAAGCTGATCAAGATCTTTACAAACTCATATAGAAACTGCCTTGTCAACACACACCGCCTGATCATTGATTAATGCAAGTGCATATATATCACCAGTGCTCATGGTTTGTGACTGTGATGAGGCCATTTATTCTAGACAATGAACAAGTACAACAAGAGTAAGTGCCCCTACCAACTCTGCACTGAGGCCTACTTTATATTCAACCGATCGAGCAGCGAAGCATATCTTTTTTTTGTGTGTGTGCATACCATTCATGCAAACGTGCATTTCTGCTTCTATTCCTAATGTAAACGGCCCATAAGCAATAATAATAGATAAAGATCCAATGAAGAAGAACAAGAAGAGTGGGATGCTAAAGCTAAGAATAGGAGGCACAGGGAAAGCAACTTTTGTGTGTACCAGCGAATACTGGTTCGTGATGGCGTGACAAATTTATCTTCGCCATGGCTCATGGCCAACCATTCTCACCAATGTGATAACGCCACCGTTGTGTCCAACACCAACCGGTGAAGTGTGTACTGCATGCAATAGGGTGTCGCACTGATCGTCTCTTCAGATGTCCCAGGTTCCGCCGGATATGAACTCTAGGCTACTCTCTTTCGGCGCAATCGGCTATGGAAGGCGGGGTACGAAATACTCTCTGCATTCAACATTCTTGGCCAGATTTTAGTTTTGATTATTAGAAACGTGGTTTTTACTACTTCCTCTGGTTCAGTTTAACAAGTGAGCACGCAGTTTTTAAAAAAATGGTCAAGAAAATATGAATTGTATGTCACAAAAATCATACTCTCTCGGTGTGTCGCTGACTTAGTACAAAGATGTTAATCGGCGACACTTATTATGGATCAGAAGAAATACTATTAATAAAAAAATTCAATATGAATCCAATGTTATACCTTTTGTTAGTACATACTCCCTCCATTTTAAAATATAAGATGTTTTAGGTTTGTGAAGAAAATGTCTAGACTTCTTTTAGTATATAGATTCGTCCCAAAGTTGAGTGAACCTACATACTAAAACAAGTCTAGATTCATTTTCTTCATAAACCTAAAACATCTTATATTTTAAAATGAAGGGAGTATGTCTCATATTTTATTAACAAAATAGGCGAACAAAGTTTTTCTAAAGTATGTGCGCGTATTTTAGGCTAGTCACAGTGGAGAGTAACATATGATAGTGTCATGCATATGTTAGTATCCTATGTTATCGTCTTCATAGTGGGTAGTAACTTATATTTAGAATCATGCAAACTCTCATTAATTAGGTTATAGGCTCATCTGTTGGAATTATGCCCTAGAGGCAATAATAAAGATGTTATTATTATAATTCTTGTTCATGATAATGTTTATATTCCATGCTAGAATTGTATTAAGCGGAAACTTTAATACTTGTGTGGTTTGTGAAAAACACCGTGTCCCTAGTACGCCTCTATGGACCAGCTCATTGATTAATGATGGTTAAGGTTTCCTAACCATGGACATGAGTTGTCGATTAATAATGAGATCACATCATTGGGAGAATGATATGATGGACAGACCCAAACTAAGCGAAGCAATTAGATCGTGTCATAGTGTTCATCTTTGCGAAGCTTTTCTTATGTTAAATATTGTATTCCTTAGACCATGAGATAATACAACTCCCTGGTATCGGAAGAAAGCTTTGAGGTCATCAAACTTCATCCTATGAGAGGGTGATCATAAAGGTGTCTCTCAGGTGATCGGAAAGTACCTGTTGGGTTGTATGTATCGAGATGGGATTTGTACCTCCCAAGTCGGAGAGATATACTTCGGGCCCACTCGGTAATCGATATCAACACCGCTTGCAAGCATGTGGTTAAGGAGTTAATCACAAAGTGATATCGGATTACGGAACGAGTAAAGTACTTGCTGTGAACGAGATTGAACTAGGTATGACGGTACCGACGATCAAATCTCGGGCAAGTAAAATATCGCGAGACGACGGGAATATATATGGGATTGATTGAATCCTGGCATCGTCGTTCATCCGATATGATCATCGATGAATGTGTGGGAGTCAATATGGGTTTCAGACCCCGCTGTTGATTATTGATAGAAGATCATGTCTGCATATTCTCGAACCCGAAGGGTCACACACTTAACGTGTCTCGACGCTAGGATAGATTGGATAATTGGTTTATGAGTTTTTATTCGGAGTCTCGGATGGGATCCGGGATATCACGAGAGGTTTTGGAATGGTCCGGAGAATAAGATTCATATAAGGCAGTGCAGTTTTTGGAGTTCGGAATTGTTCCGCGTTAATCGGTATTGTACCGAAAGCTTCTAGAACCTTCCGGAAGGGGACCAACGTGGCCCCACCTTCCGGGAGGGGGCATGGGCCTATGAGGGAGTGCCCTGGCCGCATTGGGCCAGGGGCACAAGGACCCATAGGGCCCAACCGGCCAACAAGGGTAAAACCCTAATTGGACCTTCTAGAAGGGGGGGTTCCTTGCCCCCCACTCCTCCTCCTTTGGCCGCCGGTTTTGGCTTGGGGGAGGGGCTAGGGCTGCCGCCCACCCCTCTATATAAAGAGGGCTGGGGGCGCACCCCCCCCCCCCCCCGACACCTCCTCCTCAACCCTAGCCGCCCTACTGCCCTCCTCTCTCTCTCTCTCTCCCGACTACGTGTAGGCGAAGCCCTGCTGCAGAAACTCTCCACCAATTGCATCGCGCCGTCGCGTTGTAGATCTAACCCATCTCTCCACCATACTTGCTGGACCAAGGAAGGAGGAGACGTCGAGGTGCTGCACGTGTGCATCTCACGGAGGCATCGCCACTTGTGGTGCTAGATCGGATCGGATCGCGAGGAGGAGAAGCGAGTACGACTACATCACCCACGTTCCGACGAACGTTCCGCTGTGCGAATCTTCAAGGGTATGAAGATCTAATCCAATCTCTCTCGTTGTTTGCATCTCCTAGATTAGATCTTGGCTTTCCCGCTATTCGCATCCGTAGAAAATTTTGATTTACTATGCCGAGAAACCCTTCAGTGGTATCAGAGCTAGATCTATGCGTAGATGTGTTTCACGAGTAGAACGCAACATGGTTGTTGCGGGCGTTGATGTTTTCTGTTGCAAGCCTCTTGTTTGTGTTCTTCTTATGACACGGGATAGTGAGATTGAAGCGGTCCAGGCCAACCTTACGCGACGTCGTTCGCGAGACCGGCTCCGCACTTGACGTGTGGCTTGTTCCACACATGCGGCTGGTGGATGTCAGTTTCTCTCACTATAGTTGTCATGGGATCTACACCGGAGTTTGGCAACCATAATATCACCGTTGTGGCTTTCCGTAGGTAAGAATCGTTCTTAGCATCTACTCCCATAAGCCACATAAAACATGCAACAACAAAGTAGAGGCGTCTAACTTGTTTTTGCAGGGAGTGTTTTCTGTGATATGGTATGGCCCAAGATGTGATGTGTATAATGTATGCGATGATCATGTTTTGTAATGTTTCACGACTTGCATGTCGATGAGTACACAACCGGCAGGAGCCATATGGTTGTCTTTATAATTGTGTATGACCTGTGTGTCAACTTCTTATACGCCATGTAATAGTTTCACTTTATCGCTAAGTAGTTAGCAATAGCTGTAGTTACTATTCGTGATGGAGGCAATCATGGTGGAGTGATGGAGATCATGCCGGCACGCACAAGATGGAGATCATTGCGCGAAGATTGGCTATACCATGTCACATAAAGTTATATGCATGTGATGTTTATCCTTTTATGTATATTATTATGCTTAGATCGCGACGGTAGCATTATAAGATGATTCCTCACTTAAAGATCAAGATAAAAACTGTGTTCTCCCCAAGTATGCACCGTTGCGAAAGTTCGTCGTGTCCAAGCATCACGTGATGATCGGGTGCTATAGACTCTACGCTCACATACAACGGGTGCAAGCCAGTTTTGCACATGCGGAAATACTTGGGTCTAACTTGACGAGCCTAGCATGTACAGACATGGCCTCGGAACACATGAACCGAAAGGTTAAGCATGAGTCATATGAATGATATGATCGACAATTCGTTGTCCACCATTGAAACCACATCTCTTCTCGTGAAGATCGGATTAGGTGTGGTGAATTTGGATCGTGTTCACTAAACAACTTGAGGGGTGTTGAATTTAGTGGGAGTTCATCTAGTAATTTGATTAAAAGTTGAACTAGTTATCATGAACATAGTATAATTTGTACTTGCAAATATTTTAGATCAAATGGCTAAGTCCAACTTCAACTTCAACGTTTTTGCTGAGAAGGAAAATCTTAGAAACAATGGGTCTAACTTCACCAACTGGTTCCGCAATCTAAGAATCATTCTCTCTGGCGGTCAAAAGGACTATGTCCTTGAGAGTGCGTTAGGTGACGCCACTGCTGCTACTGCGCCGGCTGATGAGAAAGCTGTCTATCAGTCGCGCAAAGATGATTATGGTGTGATTAAGAGCACCATGTTGTTTGCTATGGAATCGGACCTTCAAAATCGTTTTGAAGACTATCCCGGGCCCTTTGAGATTATCGAGGAGCTGAAAACCATGTTTCAGACTCAGGCCCGTTTTGAGAGATATGAGATCTCTAAGAAGTTCTTTAACTGCAAGATGGAGGAAGGGAGTTCCGTTAGTGAGCACGCCATTAAGATGTCGGGCTACACTCAACGCCTTGAGCAACTGGACTGCAAGATTCCAGAGGATCTCAAGATTGACAGGGTTCTGCAATCACTCCCTCCCAGCTACAAAAGTTTTGTAGTGACTCACAATCAGATTGGTCCACTGATACGATCACCGAGCTCTTCGCAAAGCTGAAGGCTGCGGAGGTGGACATCAAAAAGGATAATCATGTGTTGATGGTCAACAATCCCCCCACCTTCAAGAAAGGTAAGGGTGCAAAGAAGCCCTTCAAGAAGGGCGGCGGCAAGCATGCTGCCCCTGCTGAGAAGAAGCTCAAGTCTGGTCCTAAGCTGGACACTGAGTGCTTCTATTGCAAGGACAAGGGTCACTGGAAGCGCAACTGTCCGAAGTAATTAGCGGACAAGAAGGCTGGCACCATCAAAGGTATATTTGATATACATGTTATTGATGTTTTCCTTACTAGCCCTCGTCGTAGTGCCTGGGTATTTGATACTGGTTCAGTTGCTAATATTTTTAACTCGAAACAGGAGCTACGGAATAGACGGCGGCTTGCGAGGGATGAGGTGACGATGCGCGTTGGCAACGGATCAAGAGTTGATGTGATGGCCGTCGGCACGCTCTCCTTAGTTTTACCTTCGGGATTAGTTTTAAACCTCAATAAATGTTATTATGTGCCTGCGTTGAGCATGAACATTATTTCTGGATCTTGTTTATTGAAAGACGGCTATTCATTTAAATCGGAGAATAATGGTTGTTCTATTTATATGAGTAACATCTTTTATGGTCATGCACCTATTATGAATGGTTTATTTCTTCTAAATCTCGAAAGGGATGAAACACACATCCATAACATTGAGGCTAAGAGATGCAAAGTAGATAGTGATAATACTACTTATTTGTGGCACTGTCGTCTAGGTCATATTGGTGTAAAGCGCATGAAGAAACTCCATTCTGATGGACTTTTGGAGTCTCTTGATTTTGAATCATTTGACACATGTGAACCATGCCTCATGGGCAAGATGATCAAACCCCCGTTCTCCGGTATGATGGAGCGAGCAACGGACTTGTTGGAAATCATACATACCGATGTATGCGGACCGATGAGTGTTTCGACGCGCGGTGGATATCGCTATTTTATCACTTTTACCGATGACTTAAGTAGATATGGGTATATCTATTTAATGAAACATAAATCTGAAACATTTAAAAAGTTCAAAGAATTTCATAATGAAGTAGAGAACCATCGTAACAGAAAGATTAAGTTTCTATGATCCGATCGTGGAGGTGAATATTTGAGTTATGATTTTCTCACGCATATTAAAGCAAGCGGAATCGTTTCGCAACTCACGCCACCCGGAACACCACAGCGCAATGGTGTATCTGAACGTCGGAATCGAACCTTATTAGATATGATCCGATCGATGATGTCTCTTACTGATTTGTCGTTATCATTTTGGGGTTATGCATTAGAAACCGCTGCATTCACTTTAAATAGGGCACCATCTAAATCCGTTGAGACGACACCGTATGAACTATGGTTTGGTGCTAAACCTAAGTTGTCGTTTCTTAAAGTTTGGGAATGTGAAGCTTACGTCAAGAAGTTGATGTCGGACAAGCTCGAACCCAAAGCGGAGAAATGCGTCTTCATAGGATACCCTAAGGAAACTATTGGGTATACCTTCTAACACAGAACCGAAGGCAAAGTGTTTGTCGCAAAGAACAGTTCCTTTCTTGAGAAGGAGTTTCTCTTGAAAGAAGTGAGTGGGAGGAAAGTAGTGTTGGAATTATGCCCTAGAGGCAATAATAAAGATGTTATTATTATAATTCTTGTTCATGATAAAGTTTATATTCCATGCTAGAATTGTATTAAGCGGAAACTTTAATACTTGTGTGGTTTGTGAACAACACCGTGTCCCTAGTACGCCTCTATGGACTAGCTCATTGATCAATGATGGTTAAGGTTTCCTAACCATAGACATGAGTTGTCAATTGATAATGAGAGCATATCATTGGGAGAATGATATGGTGGATAGACCCAAACTAAGCGAAGCAATTAGATCGTTTCATCGTGTTCATCTTTGCGAAGCTTTTCCTATGTCAAATATTGTATTCCTTAGACCATGAGATAATGCAACTCCCTGGTACCGGAAGAAAGCTTTGAGGTCATCAAACGTCATCCTATGAGAGGGTGATCATAAAGGTGTCTCTCAGGTGATCGGAAAGTATCTGTTGGGTTGTATGTATCGAGATGGAATTTGTCCCTCCCAAGTCGGAGAGATATACTTCGGGCCCACTCGGTAATCGATATCAACACCGCTTGCAAACATGTGGTTAAGGAGTTAATAACAAAGTGATATCAGATTACGGAACGAGTAAAGTACTTGCTGTGAACGAGATTGAACTAGGTATGACGGTACCGACGATCGAATCTCGGGCAAGTAAAATATCGCGAGACGAAGGGAATATATATATGGGATTGATTGAATCCTGGCATCGTGGTTCATCCGATATGATCATCGATGAATGTGTGGGAGTCAATATGGGTGCCCAGACCCCGCTGTTGATTATTGATAGAAGATCATGTCTGCATATTCTCGAACCCGCAGGGTCACACACTTAACGTGTCTCGACGCTAGGATAGATTGGATAATTGGTTTATGAGTTTTTGTTCGGAGTCTCGGATGGGATCCGGGATATCACGAGAGGTTCCGGAATGGTCCGGAGAATAAGATTCATATAAGGCAGTGCAGTTTTTGGAGTTCGGAATTGTTCCGGGTTAATCGGTATTGTACCGGAAGCTTCTAGAACCTTCCGGAAGGGGACCAACATGGCCCCACCTTCCGGGAGGGGGCATGGGCCTATGAGGGAGTGTCCTGGACGCATTGGTCCAGGGGCACAAGGCCCCATAGGGCCCAGCCGATCCTAGATAAGTTTAAACTCGTTTAAACTAGAGATAGGATTTCTAGATAAGGGAGAGTTTAAATCGTTTAAACTAGAGATAGGATTTCTAGATAAGGGAGAGTTTAAATTGTTTAAACTAGAGATAGGCTTGGAGGAGGAGCAAGGGCTGGCCGCCCCCCCCCCTCTATATATAGAGGGGTGGTGCGCCCCCTCCCCACACACACCTTCCTCCAAGCCCTAGCAGCCTTGCTACCTTCCTCTCTCCCTCCCGACTGTTTGTAGGCGAAGCCCTGCAGCAGAAATTCTCCACCATATACACCACGTCGTCGTGTTGTAGATCCAATCTATCTCTCCACCATACTCGCTGGTCCGAGGAAGGAGGAGACGTCGAGGTGCTGCACGTGTGCATCTCACGGAGGCACCGCCACTTGTGGTGCTAGATCGGATCGGATCGCGAGGAGGAGAAGCGAGTACGACTACATCACCCACGTTCCGACGAACGTTCCGCTGTGCGAATCTTTAAGTGTATGAAGATCTAATCCAATCTCTCTCGTTGTTTGCATCTCCTAGATTAGATCTTGGCTTTCCCTCTGTTCGCTCCGTAGAAAATTTTGATTTACTATGCCGCGAAACCCTTCAGTGGTATCAGAGCTAGATCTATGCGTAGATGTGTTTCACGAGTAGAACGCAACATGGTTGTTGCGGGCGTTGATGTTTTCTGTTGCAAGCCTCTTGTTTGTGTTCTTCTTATGACGCGGGATAGTGAGATTGAAGCGGTCCAGGCCAACCTTACGCGACGTCGTTCGCGAGACCGGCTCCGCACTTGACGTGTGGCTTGTTCCACACATGCGGCTGGTGGATGTCAGTTTCTCTCACTATAGTTGTCATGGGATTAACACCGGAGTTTGGCAACCATAATATCACCGTTGTGGCTTTCCGTAGTAAGAATCGTTCTTAGCATCTACTCCCATAAGCCACGTAAAACATGCAACAACAAAGTAGAGGCGTCTAACTTGTTTTTGCAGGGAGTGTTTTCTGTGATATGGTATGGCCGAAGATGTGATGTGTATATTGTATGCGATGATCATGTTTTGTAATGTTTCACGACTTGCATGTCGATGAGTACACAACCGGCAGGAGCCATATGGTTGTCTTTATAATTGTGTATGACCTGCGAGTCAACTTCTTATACGCCATGTAATAGCTTTACTTTATCGCTAAGTAGTTAGCAATAGTTGTAGTTGCTATTCGTGGTGGAGGCAATCATGGTGGAGTGATGGAGATCATGCCGGAACGCACAAGATGGAGATCATTGCGCGAGGATTGGCTATACCATGTCACATAAAGTTATATGCATGTGATGTTTATCCCTTTATGTATCTTATTATGCTTAGATCGCGACGGTAGCATTATAAGATGATTCCTCACTTAAAGATCAAGATAAAAACTGTGTTCTCCCCAAGTATGCACCGTTGCGAAAGTTCGTCGTGTCCAAGCATCACGTGATGATCGGGTGCTATAGACTCTACGCTCACATACAACGGGTGCAAGCCAGTTTTTGCACACGCGGAAATACTTGGGTCTAGCTTGACGAGCCTAGCATGTACAGACATGGCCTCAGAACACAAGAATCGAAAGGTTAAGCATGAGTCATATGAATGATATGATCGACACTTTGTTGTCCACCATTGAAACCACATCTCTTCTCGTGATGATCGGATTAGGTGTGGTGAATTTGGATCGTGTTCACTAAAACAACTTGAGGGATGTTGAATTTAGTGGGAGTTCATTTAGTAATTTGATTAAGTTGAACTATTTATCATGAACATAGTCTAAATTGTACTTGCAAATACTGTAGAACACATGGCCAAATCCAACTTCAACTTCAATGTTTTTTGCTGAGAAAGAAAAGCATAGAAACAATGGGTCTAACTTCACCAATTGGTTCCGCAATCTAAGAATCATTCTGTCTGGCGGACAAAAGGACTATGTCCTTGGTAAAGCGTTAGGTGACCCCCCTGCTGCAACTGCGCCGGCTGATGAGAAAGCTATCTATCAGTCGCGCAAAGATGATTATGGTGTGATTAAGAGCACCATGTTGTTTGCTATGGAACCGGAACTTCAAAATCGTTTTGAAACCTATCCCGGGCCCTTTGAGATTCTCGAGGAGCTGAAAACCATGTTTCAGACTCAAGCCCGTTCTGAGAGATATGAGATCTCTGAAAAGTTCTTTAACTGCAAGATGGAGGAAGGGAGTTCCGTTAGTGAGAACGCCATAAAGATGTCGGGCTACACTCAACGCCTTGAGCAACTGGAATGCACGATTCCAGAGGAGCTCAAGATTGACAGGGTTCTGCAATCACTCCCTCCCAGCTACAAAAGTTTTGTAGTGACTCATAATCAGATTGGTTCCACTGATACGATCACCGAGCTCTTCGCAGAGCTGAAGGCTGCGGAAGTGGACATCAAGAAGGATAATCATGTGTTGATGGTCAACAAGCCCTCCTTTAAGAAAGGTAAGGGAGCAAAGAAGCCCTTCAAGAAAGGCGGCGGCAAGCGCGTTACCCTGCTGAGAAGAAGCTCAAGTCTGGTCCCAAGCCGGACACTGAGTGCTTCTATTGCAAGGACAAGGGTCACTGGAAGCGCAACTGTCCGAAGTACTTAGCGGACAAGAAGGCTGGCACCATCAAAGGTATATTTGATATACATGTTATTGATTTTTTCCTTACTAGCCCTCGTTGTAGTGCCTGGGTATTTGATACCGGTTCAGTTGCTAATATTTGTAACTCGAAACAGGAGCTACGGAATAGACGGCGGCTTGCGAGGGATGAGGTGACGATGCGCGTTGGCAACGGATCAAGAGTTGATGTGATGGCCGTCGGCACGCTCTCCTTAGTTTTACCTTCGGGATTAGTTTTAAACCTTAATAAATGTTATTATGTGCCTGTGTTGAGCATGAACATTATTTCCGGATCATGTTTATTGCAAGACGGTTATTCATTTAAATCAGAGAATAATGGTTGTTCTATTTATATGAGTAACATCTTTTATGGTCATGCACCTCTTGTGAATGGTTTATTTCTTCTAAATATTGAAAGGGATGAAACACACATCCATAACATTGAGGCTAAGAGATGCAAAGTAGATAGTGATAATACTACTTATTTGTGGCACTGTCGTCTAGGTCATATTGGTGTAAAGCGCATGAAGAAACTCCATTCAGATGGACTTTTGGAGTCTCTTGATTTTGAATCATTTGACACATGCGAACCATGCCTCATGGGCAAGATGATCAAAACCCCGTTCTCCGGTATGATGGAGCGAGCAACGGACTTGTTGGAAATCATACATACCGATGTATGCGGACCGATGAGTGTTTCGACGCGCGGTGGATATCGCTATTTCCTCACTTTTACCGATGACTTAAGTAGATATGGGTATATCTATTTAATGAAATATAAATCTGAAACATTTGAAAAGTTCAAGGAATTTCAGAATGAAGTGGAGAACCATCGTAACAGAAAGATTAAGTTTCTACGATCCGATCGTGGAGGTGAATATTTGAGTTATGATTTTCTCACGCATCTTAAAGCAAGTGGAATCGTTTCACAACTCACGCCACCCGGAACACCACAGCGCAATGGTGTGTCTGAACGCCGGAATCGAACCCTATTAGATATGGTCTGATCAATGATGTCTCTTACTGATTTGCCGTTATCATTTTAGGGTTATGCATTAGAAACCGCTGCATTCACTTTAAATAGGGCTCCTTCTAAATCCGTTGAGACTACACCATATGAACTGTGGTTTGGTGCTAAACCTAAGTTGTCGTTTCTTAAAGTTTGGGGATGCGAAGCTTACGTCAAGAAGTTGATGCCGGACAAGCTCGAACCCAAAGCGGAGAAATGCGTCTTCATAGGATACCCTAAGGAAACTATTGGGTATACCTTCTATCACAGAACTGAAGGCAAAGTGTCTGTCGCAAAGAACGGTTCCTTTCTTGAGAAGGAGTTTCTCTCGAAAGAAGTGAGTGGGAGGAAAGTAGAGCTAGACGAGGTTATTAAACCTTCTCTTGAATTGGAGAGTAGCGCAGCACCTGAAATTGTTCCAGTGCCGCCTGCACCAACAATAGAGGAAGCTAATGACAAGGATCATGAAGCTTCGGACGATGCTGCTACTGAAAGTCGCAGGTCGACAAGGTCGCGTGCCCCTCCTGAGTGGTACGGCAACCCTGTCTTGACTGTCTTGTTGGTAGAAGACAGTGAACCTACGAACTATGAGGAAGCGATGATGAGCCCAGACTCTGAGAAATGGCTGGAAGCCATGAAATCCGAATTGGGATCCATGAGCGAAAACCAAGTATGGACTTTGGTGGACCCTCCTAGTGACCGAAAGGCCGTTGAGTGCAAATGGATTTTCAAGAAGAAAACGGACGCGGATGGTAATGTTACCGTCTATAAAGCACGGCTTGTCGCAAAAGGTTTTCGACAAGTTCAAGGTGTTGACTGCGATGAGACTTTCTCTCCCGTAGCGATGTTTAAGTCCATTCAGATTTTATTAGCAATTGTTGCGTTTCATGATTATGAAATATGGCAGATGGATGTCAAGACTGCGTTCCTCAATGGCAACATTGATGAAGAGTTGTATATGATGCAATCCGAAGGTTTTGTCGATCCTAAGGATGCTGATAAAGTATGCAAACTTCAGCGTTCCATTTATGGACTGAAGCAAGCATCTCGGAGTTGGAACCTTCGTTTTGATCAAGTGATCAAGAGCTTTGGATTTGTTCCAAATTGCTACGAAGCTTGCATCTACAAGAAAGTGAGTGGGAGCTCGGTGACGTTTCTGGTACTATATGTGGATGACATATTGATTATCGGAAATGACATCAACATGCTTAACGATGTGAAGAGTTATTTGAACAAGTGTTTTTCAATGAAAGACCTAGGTGAAGCTGCTTATATATTGGGCATCAAGATCTATAGAGATAGACAAAGACGCCTGATAGCTTTAAGCCAGAGTACATACCTAGACAAAGTTCTGAAAAGGTTCAGAATGGATAAGGCAAAGAAAGGTTCAGTGCCTATGTTGTCAGGTAAGATATTGAGCAAGGCTCAGTGTCCAGCTACGGTAAATGATAGGGAAGCTATGAGCAAAGTGCCTTATGCCTCGGCCATAGGTTCCATCATGTATGCCATGCTTTGTACTAGACCGGATGTGTCCAATGCTCTTAGTTTGACGAGCAGATATCAAAGTGATCCAGGAGTGGAACACTGGACAGCCGTGAAGAACATCCTAAAGTACCTAAATAGAACTAAAGAAATGTTCTTAGTCTATGGGGGTGATGAACAGCTTGTCGTAAAAGTTTACGTCGACGCTAGTTTTGACACCGACAAGGATGATTCTAAATATCAGACAGGATACGTGTATATTTTGAATGGAGGAGCTGTGAGCTGGAGAAGCTGCAAGCAAAGCGTGATCGCGGGATCTACAGTAGAAGCGGAATACATGGCTGCTGCAGAAGCGTCAAGTGAAGGAGTTTGGATCAGAAACTTCATCACTGAGCTTGGCGTGGTTCCAAGTGCATTGGACCCACTGGAGATATTGTGTGACAACACTGGCGCCATAGCACTCGCTAAGGAACCAAGATATCATCCAAAGACCAAGCATATCAACCGCAAGTTTCATATAATCCGAGATTATATAGCAGATGGAGATCTGAAGATTAGCAAAGTACATACGGATCTGAATGTCGCAGATCCATTGACTAAACCTCTTCCACGTGTAAAACATGATCAACACCTCAATGCCATGGGTGTGAGATTGTTGCCAAATGTAAACTAGATTATTGACTCTAGTGCAAGTGGGAGACTGTTGGAATTATGCCCTAGAGGCAATAATAAAGATGTTATTATTATAATTCTTGTTCATGATAAAGTTTATATTCCATGCTAGAATTGTATTAAGCGGAAACTTTAATACTTGTGTGGTTTGTGAACAACACCGTGTCCCTAGTACGCCTCTATGGACTAGCTCATTGATCAATGATGGTTAAGGTTTCCTAACCATAGACATGAGTTGTCAATTGATAATGAGATCATATCATTGGGAGAATGATATGGTGGATAGACCCAAACTAAGCGAAGCAATTAGATCGTTTCATCGTGTTCATCTTTGCGAAGCTTTTCCTATGTCAAATATTGTATTCCTTAGACCATGAGATAATGCAACTCCCTGGTACCGGAAGAAAGCTTTGAGGTCATCAAACGTCATCCTATGAGAGGGTGATCATAAAGGTGTCTCTCAGGTGATCGGAAAGTATCTATTGGGTTGTATGTATCAAGATGGAATTTGTCCCTCCCAAGTCGGAGAGATATACTTCGGGCCCACTCGGTAATCGATATCAACACCGCTTGCAAGCATGTGGTTAAGGAGTTAATCACAAAGTGATATCGGATTACGGAACGAGTAAAGTACTTGCTGTGAACGAGATTGAACTAGGTATGATGGTGCCGACGATCGAATCTCGGGCAAGTAAAATATCGCGAGACGAAGGGAATATATATATGGGATTGATTGAATCCTGGCATCGTGGTTCATCCGATATGATCATCGATGAATGTGTGGGAGTCAATATGGGTGCCCAGACCCCGTTGTTGATTATTGATAGAAGATCATGTCTGCATATTCTCGAACCCGCAGGGTCACACACTTAACGTATCTCGACGCTAGGATAGATTGAATAATTGGTTTATGAATTTTTGTTCGGAGTCTCGGATGGGATCCAGGATATCACGAGAGGTTCCGGAATGGTCCGGAGAATAAGATTCATATAAGGCAGTGCAATTTTTGGAGTTCGGAATTGTTCCGGGTTAATCGGTATTGTACCGGAAGCTTCTAGAACCTTCCGGAAGGGGACCAACGTGGCCCCACCTTCCGGGAGGGGGCATGGGCCTATGAGGGAGTGTTCTGGCCGCATTGGGCCAGGGGCACAAGGTGTAACACCCTCAGAATCGGACCTATGCAAGTTTGAGCAAAATTTGCCAAACCCGCATAGAAACGATTCAAAGGTGCCCACCAGGCACTTTCGTGCGGGTGGAAAACGAAGTAATAACATTACACAACAGTCCTCGATGGGACCCACGGAACAGATATATATAACGGCGACTCCATGAGTCAAGAATACAGATATAATATACAAAGATCCAAATCACCTTGAAAACGATAGTGCGTCCAGCTACGGACAAGAAGCAAATGGGGCTAAGAGCCCTGAAGAATAACCAATGGCGTCCATAACCCTGCCCAGGCCAAGCCGGAAGGGTAACCCTGCTAACGGCGTCGATCTCAAAACCTGCTTAAACAAAAGGGGTGCTGACAAAGGGCAAAGGAAAAAGAAGGAGCGTCAGTACTGAGGCCAGTACACGGCGAGGCTAGAATTCGGCGGTCCTCGCCTACATAGGTATGGTGGACTAAAGCGGCAGCGGCAGCATGCACTAAACAACCTATAGAGACTCGATACAACTGGCGGTTATCAGAGAGGGGTAAGAATGACCTAACCGGGTCCAACCTGAAGCTAACACCAAACAAACCCATCCTGGTGTTTCCCCCTCGAGACCAAACGAGGAAGTCAGCCGAGGAACTCACACGGTTGGCAGTTTTATTTATTCAATTATAGTTGCGACAATTACTAGTCAGGTTTAGATAATCATCCTGATAAAATAAGCAGTGGGTCATTTTAGTTAACCATTCCGTTATAGTGGTAGCACTTACTAATCAGATACAATTAGCATGATATACTCCCAAAACCCAGCAGTTGTTGGTACTTTTATTCAGCCATTCCGTTGTAGTTGCAATACTTACTAGTCAGATACAATTGTCGCAAGCGACAACCAAACAAGCAATTGTGGGCAGTATTAATTAGCTATTCCGTTGTAGTGGAGCTGATTACTAGTCATTATAAGTCAAATTTATAGCAGTAAACTTTAGTTATGCTTGTCTATGATCGAGATACTGTGCTCCAAGTCGTCCATATCCGCGGACACGGATTTCAGAAAGTTTTACCCGGCCGGGGTGCACCAATAGCAACACACACTCGATCAACCTCGGAAAAACCAAATCAAAACCCAACGAGGCTTTCACGACAAAGCAATCACAGGATTCAGAAATATTTCAGGGGGCCACCCCTTGGAGTACACCCGCAACGAAGTAAGCTAGCTCCGAGACGGACCCCAAAGTTTGTGGGGCCGGCGGTAAACGACAGCAGATCCCCAAACGGGGACTGTCGATACCACGTAAACGGGTCACAGATCCTAAACAGTACAGTGTGCAGTACCTCGCACAATCGTAAGTAAAGCAGTAAACATGGCATAAGTACAGGATAGTAATAAAGCCCCAAACTAGTTCGTGGCCCCAAGAAATAAGACGGAATCAAGCTCTGGCTCAGGGGGGTCCCATATACCTCCCGGATGTGGATAGCGCGATAAATCAAGGAACAGGTATCAAGTACTCGGGGTCTTACGGGACACAAGTGGGCGTTTGGAAACCAAATATTTTCTATCACCCACCGATGCCTCTGCTTATTCAATTTTAGTTGTTAAACAGGAATTAAAGTGACGATAAGTAAAACTAGAATCATCTCCAACAACAACATGCGGCAATACATCAGCAACTGTGGCATATGACGACACACAACAGCACTTGAGCCAGCGACTACGACGCGCAAGTCCAACTATCTACCAAACAACAGGTAATAGGATGTGTCCAAGGCAATATACGGCTGCAAGGGATATCACGGGTACGAAAACTAGAGCATCGCAACACAGATAGCAATAGATCAACAGGAGGGAATAAAGACTATAAAAGTAAGATAGGTAGAAAGAGGGAGATGCTCGCCTGAAAACATTGTCGAAGGGTTCAACCGAAGATCGGGGCGAAGCTCACATCAACTCAACGGCCTTATCCGCGAAGAAGCAAAACACTAGAAGAAGCACCGGATGCAATATTTAATACAACGGCGGAAGATCGGCATGATGCATGCATGATGAATGCCATGGCAAGGTGCGATGCAATTAGGTCAGATTAGGCGGAACCGGGTTCCCGACAATTACTTAAATGGTTCAAGTTATTTAGAACCCCCGCAATTAAATGTTGTTTAGCAATGCAACAGGTGGAACCGGTTCGCTACACATGTTTAAATGAGGCCAATATAAGGCTAGATTTGCCCGCATATGGGCCCCATATTTAATTATTAGGTGAATCGGCATAAGGCCCCCAACCACAGATATGCATGCGAGATGACAATTTAAGATGCATCAAGTTGATATCATTTATGAAAATAGGGTATCGAGGGAAAAGGGTCACACATTTAGGGTTCGGCAGATCTCGGGTTCCGGGGTTCGGGGTTCGACAGGGTCCAGGGTTCGACGGTCCGGTCTCGGCGGAAGCGTTATCGGATATCGGGGTCGATCTTGTCGAATCTGGTAAGCCGGACTTGGTTTGGTGTCGGGGGCGAAACGGGTGCTTTCGGGTCGGTGTCGTTCTTGTCGTCGGCCAGATCTTGTCGGGTCCTCAAGTCGGGTCGGTCTTGACTTCGGGGTGAAGTACTTGTCGCGTCGGGGTCTCGGTGTCCGGGGTGCAGCACTCGGCGTCCTCGAGGGAGTACTTGTCGGGTCGGCTCTCGACGAATCTTGGCGCCCGAGACGAAGATCATGTCGGTCCGCAGGGTCCGGTCTTCTTATCCTTGTGGTCGATCTTGTCGGCAGTTATTCTTGGATCCCTGTCTGGTTTGTCGTCGCCACCGCGGAAGATCATGTCGGCCGTACCGCTCGGAAGGTTGGACTCAACTTGTACTGGTAGGGTCGAACACGTGGCCCACATATGGCATGTGCCACGAGGACAGGCCAGACAGTTCCTTGGTTTACAACCTGCATGCTCGGCTCAGGGACGAGCGTCCCGAGGAGGACGGGCGAACGACGCCATGGCACCACCGCGAGGCAGCGCGGAGACCAAACCGAAGGGCTCGACGGCGAGCTGAGGACGCGGCGGCGGGGCAGGCGGGGTCCAGGAGCGGGGCGGAGCGCGTGCGGGGCAGGGCAGAACGCGAGCTGGGCGGCATGCGCGCGGGGAGCTCTGGTGCGGTTGGGGGACGCGGGGCCCGGCTCGCTGACGCGGCCGGCGACGCGGCTTGCTCGCAGGGAGGAGGGGGCGCGCCACGGGCGGCGGTGGAGCGAGGGGCGGGGCCGGCGCTGGAGGTCGCGGCTCCGGCGAGGCGCTGGTGGGGTGCTTGCGGGGAGCGGAGGCGGGCGGTTGACCGGCGGGCGTCGCGGAGGGACGCGGCCGGGCGGGGAGGCGCGGTGGCGAGGCGGAGGCCCGCGCGGGGCGGCTCGGGGCGGCCCTGGCGCAGCGCCGGCGACGCCGGGGCGGGGCAGCGAGGTTGGCTGGCGGCGGGGGTTGGGGAGAGAGGCGGCGGGGTCGTGCGGCGCGGCGCCGGCGCCGTGCGAGGCGGGGCCGGGCGGCGGGGCTTGCGGGAGGCGCGGGAGCAGACGGGAGGCGGCCGGAGCCCGGCCGGACGCGCGGCGGAGGGAGGACTGGTAGGGTCTGGCGGCGGCTGGCGCGGGGCTCTGGCGGGCTTGAGGGGACGGCGGTCCGGCGGCGTGCGGGCTTGGGGGGAGCGGCAGAAGGAGGGAGGCGGGCGGAGAGACTAGGGGGGCGGCGCCGGTGAGCACCAGAGGGGTGGCGCCAGGAGGGAGAGCGGGGCTCGGTTGCTCGCGTGCGGGGGCGGTGGAGAAGAAACAGGGAGAGGGAGAGGAGCGTGAGTGCGGGGGCAGAGCCAGGGTGGGTCCCGCGGGGGCGGACCGGGTCCAGGGGGAGCGGGGGCTGGCGGTTGGGGCCCGCGCGGCGGGGGGGTTTGGTAGCGTGCGTGCGTGTGTGGTGTGTGTGCCTGGGAGGGTTGGGCTGTGAGGGAGAGTGGGTTGAGTGGAGAGGGAGGGCTAGGCCACGTGGCATGGTTTGGTTGGGTGAGGGATAGGGAGAGGGTGAGGTGGCGCAAGGGGAGTGGCCAGGGTGAGGTGGAGGGTTGGGTGTGGGTAGATAATTGGGTAGGTCTAGGTTTTACAGGGCGGGTTAGATGGACCGTTTTAAAAAAACAGGGGTGGTCGTTCGGGTCGCTTCGGCCCGTTCGACTGCCCCACTAAAATAATTATAATTTTTATTTATTTCAAACCAAGCTTTTGCAAACCGATGTCGGGCAAAACAAAATATTCCGGCGACCCGGATTTTGATGGTTGAATAAAGATGGGGCGTTTAGAAAACAAAACTGCTTTGCGAAAAATAGTTTTGGCAAACAATGCATGATGATGACGATGCAATGCATAAATTCAACGCGATTTTCTAGTAGTGGTTTTGCGGGATGCCACACAAGGCCCCATAGGGCCCAGCCGATCCTAGATAAGTTTAAACTCGTTTAAACTAGAGATAGGATTTCTAGATAAGGAAGAGTTTAAATCGTTTAAACTAGAGATAGGATTTCTAGATAAGGGAGAGTTTAAATTGTTTAAACTAGAGATAGGCTTGGAGGAGGGGCAGGGGCTGGCCGCCCCCCCCCCTCTATATATAGAGGGGTGGTGCGCCCCCTCCCCACACACACCTTCCTCCAAGCCCTAGCAGCCTTGCTACCTTCCTCTCTCCCTCCCGACTGTTTGTAGGCGAAGCCCTGCAGCAGAAATTCTCCACCATATACACCGCGTCGTCGTGTTGTAGATCCAATCTATCTCTCCACCATACTCGCTGGTCCGAGGAAGGAGGATACGTCGAGGTGCTGCACGTGTGCATCTCACGGAGGCACCGCCACTTGTGGTGCTAGATCGGATCGGATCGCGAGGAGGAGAAGCGAGTACGACTACATCACCCACGTTCCGATGAACGTTCCGCTGTGCGAATCTTCAAGGGTATGAAGATCTAATCCAATCTCTCTCGTTGTTTGCATCTCCTAGATTAGATCTTGGCTTTCCCTCTGTTTGCTCCGTAGAAAATTTTGATTTACTATGCCGCGAAACCCTTCAAGTAGATCTAGATGAGGTTATTGAATCTTCTCTCGAGTTGGAGAGTAGCGCAGCACCTGAAATTGTTCCAGTGCTGCCTGCACCAACCATAGAGGAAGCTAATGACAAGGATCATGAAGCTTCGGACGATGCTGCTACTGAACGTCGCAGGTCGACAAGGTCGCGTGCCCCTCCTGAGTGGTACGGCAACCCTATCTTGACTATCTTGCTAGTAGAAGACAGTGAACCTACAAACTATGAGGAAGCGATGATGAGCCCAGACTCTGAGAAATGGCTAGAAGCCATGAAATCCGAATTGGGATCCATGAGCGAAAACCAAGTATGGACTTTGGTGGACCCTCCTAGCGACCGAAAGTCCGTTGAGTGCAAATGGATTTTCAAGAAGAAAACGGACGCGGATGGTAATGTTACCGTCTATAAAGCACGGCTTGTCGCGAAAGGTTTTCGACAAGTTCAAGGTGTTGACTACGATGAGACTTTCTCTCCCGTAGCGATGTTTAAGTCCATTCGGATTTTATTAGCAATTGCTGCATTTCATGATTATGAAATATGGCAGATGGATGTCAAGACTGCGTTCCTCAATGGCAACATTGATGAAGAGTTGTATATGATGCAACCCGAAGGTTATGTCGATCCTAAGGATGCTGATAAAGTATGCAAACTTTAGCGTTCTATTTATGGACTGAAGCAAGCATCTCGGAGTTGGAACCTTTGTTTTGATCAAGTGATCAAGAGCTTTGGATTTGTTCCAAATTGCTACGAAGCTTGTATCTACAAGAAAGTGAGTGGGAGCTCGGTGACATTTCTGGTACTATATGTGGATGACATATTGATTATTGGAAATGACATTAACATGCTTAACGATGTGAAGAGTTATTTGAACAAGTGTTTTTCAATGAAATACCTAGGTGAAGCTGCTTATATATTGGGCATCAAAATCTATAGAGATAGACAAAGACGCCTGAAAGAACATGTTGGGCCCCCATGTGTGGTTTTGGTAATTAATGACATTCTTTATGGACTAATGTGTGTATTAAGTTGTACTTGTAGGAATTGTCCATTGGCATTGCTTGGAGCATGTGTTGACTTCAAGATAGATGAAATGAGAAGAAGATGTGTTGTGCAAGCTCAAAATGCGCCATCTATAGAAGATCTCATGTTTGATGCTTGCCATCCTCGGTGATCATGGATCGATGATGAGGAATCAAGAAAGGTGTCCATCTTGAGAAGGACAAGATCGTCTACATCGATCTCAAGTGGATTGCTCAAGGCAAAGGTATAATATTGATAGGTTTTCCCTTTTGTCGGTCTCATGTTTGTTGGGAGACCGGGTTTAGGATAGATAACCGTACTATCAAGAGGGGCTCTCGAATGAGTAACTCGGTCACATCGTTCGGAGAGAGATCAAACCTTTGCATACTTGCATCATCTTATTTGGTTGTTATTTGGTCTTATCCATGTGAGGATATAGAGCTTGTGGTAATCTCCATAACAAGCCCTAGTCCATCAAAAATGGATTTCCCTTTTATATCTTATTGCGTTTTGATCTTGGAGGTTTTACCGGTTTGTATTTTAGAGATAGGTAAAACCTTCCATTATTTGGTTCTTACTCATGTGAGGATTTAGAGCTTGTGTTAATCTCCATGACAAGCTCTCGTTCATCGAAAACGGATTTCATATGCATTTTCTATTACGTTTTTGATGTTGGAGGTTTTATCGGTTCATCTTTTTGATAGAGGTTAAACCTTTCGTCATTTGGATCTATCCTCCCTTGCTGGACTATAATGTTTATTTGCATTATCTTTTAGAGCTTGTTGTCCTCTTCGAAACGAGCCCAAGATCATCAAAATCGGAGTCCGGATGCAAAAGTTATGGCCGTTTTCGTTCAGGGATGACCGGTAGTACCGGACCAGGGTCCGGTAGTACCGGTGGTCCGGTAGTACCGCCCCGTAGTACCGGTCGGTACTGAAAAAGGTGTGTTTGGCGACCTGGGATCCCCAGGGATTGTCCGGTAGTACCGGGAATGTCCGGTAGTACCGGGATTCGCGTTTTTTGGCTTCAACGGTTGGATTTTCGGGGAACCTATTTAAGGGGCCTTCTTCCCCAATGGTTCCCTAACCATTCTTGCAAGTTTTCCCCTCCATTGTTGACCTTCTTGAGCTTGCTTTCTCTCAATCCCTCCAATGATTCTTGCATATTCTTGAGGGATTTGAAAGAGGAGATCTAGATCTACAATCCCACCAATCAATCTCTCCTCTAAGTGAGGGGAACATATTGGGATCTAGATCTTGGAGTCTTTTGTGGATTTCCTCCATTGTCCTTCCTCTCTTATTCCCCCATAAGCTTTTGTAGCTTTGGTGGAATTTGGGAGAGAGGGATTTGAGCACCTTTGTGGTGTTCTTGTCATTTGCATTTGGTGCATCGGTTTGAGTTCTCTTTGGAGGATTTGATTTGAGTTACTCATTAGAGCTTGTCCCTCTTGGGTTCTTGGAACCCTAGACGGTTTGTGGCCTTGGTGGCATTGTGGCCTTGGTGACGTTTGTTGGGAGCCTCCAATTAAGTTGTGGAGAAGTGCCCCAACCTTGTGAGAGGTTCCGGTTGCCACCGACAAGTGCATCGATAGTGGAAGCGTGGAGCGATCCCGTTGGGGTGAGATTCACCGGAGAATAAGGGAGGCCTTTTGTGGCGTTGGTGGTTTGATACAAAGTAAACATAGGTGAACCTTAGTTGTTTGTATTGCTTAGCATAAGTTGTTGGTGCACATAGGTGAACCTTAGTTGTTCTAGGTTGTGCTTAACAAAGTAAACACTACTTTTATTCCGCCTTTGTTGAGCCACTCTAGGAAAAGTTTTAATCGCCTATTCACCCCCCCCCCCCTCTAGGCGACATCTGTATCCTTTCAACGCCTGATAGCTTTAAGCCAGAGTACATACCTAGACAAAGTTCTGAAAAGGTTTAGAATGGATAAGGCAAAGAAAGGTTCGGTGCCTATGTTGTCAGGTAATATATTGAGCAAGGCTCAGTGTCCAGCTATGGTAAATGATAGAGAAGCTATGAGCAAAGTGCCTTATGCCTCGGCCATAGGTTCTATCATGTATGCCATGTTGTGTACTAGACCGGATGTGTCCAATGCTCTTAGTTTGACGAGCAGATATCAAAGTGATCCAGGAGTGGAACACTGGACAGCCGTGAAGAACATCCTAAAGTACCTAAATAGGACTAAAGAAATGTTCTTAGTCTATGGGGGTGATGAACAGCTCGTCGTAAAAGGTTACATCGACGCTAGTTTTGACACCGACAAGGATGATTCTAAATATCAGACAGGATACGTGTATATTTTGAATGAAGGAGTTGTGAGATGGAGAAGCTGCAAGCAAAGCATGATCGCGGGATCTACAGTAGAAGCGGAATACATGGCTGCTGCAGAAGCGTCAAGTGAAGGAGTTTGGATCAGGAACTTCATCACTGAGCTTGGCGTGGTTCCAAGTGCATTGGACCCACTGGAGATATTGTGTGACAACACTGGCGCCATAGCACTCGCTAAGGAACCAAGATATCATCCAAAGACCAAGCATATCAACCGCAAGTTTCATATAATCCGAGATTATATAGCAGATGGAGATCTGAAGATTAGCAAAGTACATACAGATCTGAATGTCGCAGATCCATTGACTAAACCTCTTCCACGTGTAAAACATGATCAGCACCTCAGTGCCATGGGTGTGAGATTGTTGCCAAATGTAAACTAGATTATTGACTCTAGTGCAAGTGGGAGACTGTTGGAATTATGCCCTAGAGGCAATAATAAAGATGTTATTATTATAATTCTTGTTCATGATAATGTTTATATTCCATGCTAGAATTGTATTAAGCGGAAACTTTAATACTTGTGTGGTTTGTGAACAACACCGTGTCCCTAGTACGCCTCTATGGACTAGCTCATTGATCAATGATGGTTAAGGTTTCCTAACCATGGACATGAGTTGTCGATTAATAATGAGATCACATCATTGGGAGAATGATATGATGGACAGACCCAAACTAAGCGAAGCAATTAGATCGTGTCATAGTGTTCATCTTTGCGAAGCTTTTCTTATGTCAAATATTGTATTCCTTAGACCATGAGATAATACAACTCCCTGGTATCGTAAGAAAGCTTTGAGGTCATCAAACGTCATCCTATGAGAGGGTGATCATAAAGGTGTCTCTCAGGTGATCGGAAAGTACCTGTTGGGTTGTATGTATCGAGATGGGATTTGTCCCTCCCAAGTCAGAGAGATATACTTCGGGCCCACTCGGTAATCGATATCAACACCGCTTCCAAGCATGTGGTTAAGGAGTTAATCACAAAGTGATATCGGATTACGGAACGAGTAAAGTACTTGCTGTGAACGAGATTGAACTAGGTATGACGGTACCGACGATCAAATCTCGGGCAAGTAAAATATCACGAGACGAAGGGAATATATATATGGGATTGATTGAATACTGGCATCGTGGTTCATCCGATATGATCATCGATGAATGTGTGGGAGTCAATATGGGTGCCCAGACCCCGCTGTTGATTATTGATAGAAGATCATGTCTGCATATTCTCGAACCCGAAGGGTCACACACTTAACGTGTCTCGACGCTAGGATAGATTGGATAATTGGTTTATGAGTTTTTGTTCGGAGTCTCGGATGGGATCCGGGATATCACGAGAGGTTCCGGAATGGTCCGGAGAATAAGATTCATATAAGGCAGTGCAGTTTTTGGAGTTCGGAATTGTTCCGGGTTAATCGGTATTGTACCGGAAGCTTCTAGAACCTTCTGGAAGGGGACCAACATGGCCCCACCTTCCGGGAGGGGGCATGGGCCTATGAGGGAGTGCCCTGGCCGCATTGGGCCAGGGGCACAAGGCCCCATAGGGCCCAACCAGCCAGCAAGGGTAAAACCCTAATTGGACCTTCTAGAAGGGGGGGTTTCCTTGCCCCCCACTCCTCCTCCTTTGGCCGCCGGTTTTGGCTTGGGGGAGGGGCTAGGGCTGCCGCCCACCCCTCTATATAAAGAGGGCTGGGGGCGCACCCCCCCCCCCCCCCCGACACCTCCTCCTCAACCCTAGCCGCCCTGCTGCCCTCCTCTCTCTCTCCCTCCCGACTCCGTGTAGGCGAAGCCCTACTGCAGAAACTCTCCACCAATTGCACCGCGCCGTCGCGTTGTAGATCCAACCCATCTCTCCACCATACTTGATGGACCAAGGAAGGAGGAGACGTCGAGGTGCTGCACATGTGCATCTCACGGAGGCATCGCGATAAGGAGAAGCGAGTACGACTACATCACCCACGTTCCGACGAACGTTCCGCTGTGCAAATCTTCAAGGGTATGAAGATCTAATCCAATCTTTCTCGTTGTTTGCATCTCCTAGATTAGATCTTGGCTTTCCCTCTGTTCGCATCCATAGAAAATTTTGATTTACTATGCCGAGAAACCCTTCATCATCTTGTATTGGGATATGTGATGTTATCTAGTTACCACAACCCTCTCTTTCATCGTTTAACTTAGTTAGTAACATGCATGTACACGCAAATTGGTGACACGACATGATAATTAATAAAAAAAGAGGAAGGTACTACCTCTGTTTGGGATTATTAGTCATAAGGACCAAGTTGCCAGGACCAAGACACTCCATAACTCTAGTAAAAGAGGGAAGTAGTAACTTAGAGCAAGTTTAATAGTATAGCCTATTGTTGGTTATAAGCCACTAACATGTCATCTATAGCCATCACTATAGCCAACAAGTATAATAGCTAACTATAAACATGTATTATTTTACTAATACATGGCTCACGTGTCATTTTCACAAAGTGCCCAGAAGCATGTGTTGTAGCTGACTCTTAACTTGTAGCCAACTCTTCTTCTCTCTCCTCCAACTCAGCCAAAATATAGTATTTTAGCTCTTATAGCCAGCTGATGTCATCCTATTGTACTTGCTCTTAGCTTGTTACCATAATATCACACACATCAAGACAATATGAGTCTACAACCTAATTAACTAGGCCTTGTATGACACCACACACATGTTATTGCCGACTATAAAGGGAGTAAAAACATTTTAGAGAGTAAAAATTCAAGGAGAAGATGTTTTGTTTCCTATGATACTCCATCTTTGTGTGTGAATTAATAAGGTCAAATAGAACCTAATAAATAATGGTCTAATTTTTCTGAATTTTTTCAGGATACAGGATGTTGATTAAGACTAGTCATAATGAGAGTACCATAGTTAGTATCATGCATGTTATATTGGAAAAAATCTTATGTGGCATGGCAACTAATGAATAAAATATGATACTTCGTGATTGGTGGATCTCCTTTTCCATTGAATTCGATCATGAAATAACTTTGGTAGATTGGTGGAGCTCTTTTTCCATTGAATTCGATCATGAAATAACTTTGGTAGATTGGTGGAGCTCCTTTTCCATTGAATTCGATCATGAAATAACTTTGGTAAATTGGTGGAGCTCCAAATCTGGGCATGCAGTTAGCAACATGATTTGTGACAACTTGGTATTTGGGGAGTTGTGGAAGTATATTAATTATGCCGTTTGATTGGAGCCCTCGGTGTGAGTTGTATTTCGTCGTTTTCGTCTGAAAGAGGAGGCTTGGTTCAAGTCATGACTCTTTATAGTGATTAGGATGTCTTCTTTTGTTTAGGGGTTGTTACATGAGTAGTACTTTCTTTGTTGACGGGACTACTGCCATGCTTTTGCATGTTTGATACATGTCCATGCTTGTATCTATTCTAGAAAAAATAAAACAATTTTAGCGAAGATAAGTTTGTGAATTTTTTTTCATGGTGCATGTGGTCAATGAGTTTCGTTTGTTATACATATGTGATAAATACAGTCACCGGGCGTAAAGAAATTTTATTGATTTTATAGTGCCACTTTGATTTTAAACAATTGTTTTTTCCTGATAAATTCACTTGCAAGTTCTAATGAGAGGTGTCATACATCAGTGGTGCACCCACAATCGTTTTAGGAATATATTTTTGGCATTAGTACAAAACGTTACAGAACTAAAGACATTATATATGGATATATGGCAACGCAGATGAGAACACGTATGTCTACCGTGCCGATCACACTGTGTCGGGAGGGACTCTAGGCAGGTGGCGGGGAGAAGCCCGCCTATTCGCCTAATATTAATGACAAGTGGCTAGCCTGCGCATTGGTGAGGGATTTTCATGTGTTCTGTTTTAGAGAGTCTACACATTGCAGAAAGACAATTATCTGAATGTGGTTCAACTTTTTCACACTGTCTCGCCCCTTCAAAGAGGGTTTTCGTGTTACTCGTGAAAAGCAAACCTCAATATGCTGGGATTAGGATTGCAAAGCGACAAATCCGTCCTGTTTCGTAGTTAAAATTAGTTTATCTAGTTCTATTTTTTAAAACAAAATTAGTTTAACTTAAATTAAATTTTACTTTCCGTTACCGCTTGCAAGCCTAGCTGGGATGCCGCAGACCACAAAATCCGTCGTTTCTCTACGCTTGCATCAGCCGACGGAAGGTCTCACCACGCATGCAAATGATGCAAACCGGTTCCATGCTTTTGGAAGCGGACGAACTGTAACCTGTCGGTGGGACAGGAGTAAATGATGGTCTGCAGACGAGAGAAGATGGGTCCTACTCCACTGTTTTTACACTCCTCCCAGCGGTAAAAGAAAAAAAAAGAACCCCGGCCACACCACAATGATCCGGCGATACTGACCACACGTCGCTGCGTGGGTCGGTCTGCAGGCAAAACGCACGCACGTGCATATTTTCTGTGTAAGCCCCATTACAATTCAGGAGAAAAATAATTACCGGGATCATCACGACGACACATGTGGTGAGATGGTCGAGACTCGAGACCAGCTGCCACAGGCCAGATCGTTCGCTCTTGGCAATGTATAGATTTCTAAAACTACACCCTATGTGTTGTAATCTCAACACTTCCTCGCAAAAGTGTACTGCAATATTTTGCACAAAGTACTACAGAAAGTTCTACCATAACTACTCGATGTTGAGAAAATGTGAATGGCAATATTTACTCTTGAAGCGTTATGATTGGTACAAACAAAAAGCTGCCGCCAATTCTGTATTTACACCACGCTTCAGTATCTTCTGGAACACTATACATAATCACGACGACCACTTCAAACAAACGAGTGACTGAGTGGGCATGGCACATATACACTAAATACAAGGCTCTGAGGAGAGCGAAGAGCACACCGCTGAAAAGTTCCCGAAGCAATCCACACAGATCCAGGAAGGATCAACAAAAGGATTTCCGCAAGCTGGCATCCACGAAAACTTGATGCCGCATAGCAAGGGCATGAGATCCAACTAGAAAACAAAGCTTACATTCAAATCCACAGATTGAAGACTAAAACTAGAACCAGGACTTCAAAAAACAACTTTCTCCAAGCATGACACCAAATTCTGCATGGTTATTGGCCGATTCTCCCTTGTTGTTTTGGTGGTTCATATCTGGCCTGTCAAA
This sequence comes from Avena atlantica, assembly GCA_910589765.1. Classification (NCBI taxonomy): domain Eukaryota; kingdom Viridiplantae; phylum Streptophyta; class Magnoliopsida; order Poales; family Poaceae; genus Avena; species Avena atlantica. Next base: position 371,966,828 of record OU342736.1, read on the forward strand.
TACATATGAAATGGAATCAAGTTAGCACGCACTCTTGATTTTTTGTAAGAATAAAGACATAAAGGATGTTTGCAAGATGAACAATCACTAAATTGTCTAAGAAAATTTACTTTTGTGGAAAGCAAATGGAACATCCACAATTAGCTCACAGGGAGAGTAGTACGCATGTGTATATTGTCCATGTGGGTAGTTGTCAAGCCAATTAACAACAAAAGGTTATAGGCAGGTCAACCATGTTTACCAAATATAGCTGAATTGGCTGTCAATGTGTGGGACCATGTTAAGATCACATTCCTGTTCTCAGCCTCTGAGCCAGTGACGGGATACTGGTAGAGAGCAAGATATTGGGGCAACTGGGGAGAGATGATCTGTAAATTCTCATGGCAATAGCAAAGCGTCGAAACTTGGGAGAATGAAACTGGATGACGGTAATATGGAAAGGGACACCTCATATTTCAGACCATTTACAATTTACAATGGTTAAGGCAAACAATGACTATTCATGTAAGGGCAGAGACCGTGACAATCAACATTGGTCGGTGTAGAGTTATGTGTGTACTTGTGTGTAGTTTGTTAATATATGGTGGTGTAAAATGTAAAATGGAAGACAACTAGATAAGAAGAGAAGAAGAGGAACGACAGGAGTGAGCTCCAGATTTTTTCCAAAGCTTTCGTGTGTATCTCAAGACCAAATCTTAGATGATAGATTTCTTCAATTCACTTGTAGTAATCCAACAGTCGGCCACCCAACATATTAGTTCCTATAATAAGCTGGACAACATTATGTAAATATTGAGTTTGAATCTATACCTGGAGCATCGTCATATCATCTACGTTTCACAGAGTTTGCTCCTCTACCAGCCTTAATCTGCTGTGATTCTCTAAAGCATACAAAATGCACCAATGTCTCTCCATTTGGATAAATTGCAAAAGCGATGTTTGCAATGCGCTTATGACAAAGAGAACACATGCTATCTCCATCAATCTTCACGACAGCTTGACGTCGCTTGTAGAGATCCTCCTTTACCTGATATACAGATACAACTTTTGAGAACACAAAGTGCATTTACTTATGACAACAGAAGCTCAATCATTCCACTATATAACAAAGCTATCTGATAAAGCAAACACACAGCCTAACTATTAATTAGGCCTGTAATACGACTATGCCATACATGATGCGATAGCATATTTATCAGCACCATGACAGTTCATCAAAGTCCAAAGTTAATGGGTATTTCCTAATTATCAGTGCGCAGATTATTACATGTAGCATTAAGTAATTTAAGATCATGAGATGCTACAGTATGTTCCTCAGGATCGCCATCGATCATTGTGAGAAGTAGGCCTGGAGCCTCCTCCTCTTCCTGCGTGATGTGAGCATGAACATCGCTACGCTCTTGTTCCTGCTTTTTCTCCCGGTATTCCTTCACCTAGTGGCTAGGATTGCCAACATAGCGAAAATTACCCTTCCGGCGCTCGGTGGTGTTGCTTGTGCTGCCGCCTATTGTTCCCTTGTCGCCGGAGTGGCTTCGGCTTGGGAGCCTGCTTGCCGCTCGAGTCGCCGGAGCGCTACTTCTGCCGAGGAGCCCATTTTTCCTCCACGAGAAGGATCTAGCTTGTGTCGTTGGCGACATCGTCGAGCTCGTAACCCTTCTCGGCGGTGACGAACTGCATGGTCGGCTCCTCGATCATGAGCTCCTGGAGGTTGATAGTTTGATCGATTGCCATGGCCATCATCTTGTACTTGCGCGGCATCATGCGCAGATACTTCAATACTGCCTTATATTCGTCGACAAGATCGCCGAGGAGCTCGAGATCATTCATGATTGTCGTTAAATGGATCGAGAAATCCTTGATTGACTCACATCCAAACTGCATTGTCTTGATGGCTTCCCACGCTGTTTTGGCGCATTCCTTGACTGCCAGCGCCACACCAGCTCCGGTGGTAGGGCTCGGAGTAGCGCCGCAAACTCAGCACAATCGTCTCATCAATACCATACTCGATGATGTCCCAGAGGTGTTGTGCCTGCAATTGCATACGTATTACCATTGCCCATTCGACGTAGTTGGAGCGAGTGAGCATGGGGTAGTGCGTAGATCCGATGCTCTCTCGCATGACGCGCTTCCCTGCCACCAGCTCTACGTCACCACGTCATGACGGGCTCCTCCCATATCGTGGAGCCTGGGATCGAGAGAGATGACGATGCTCGGTCACGGGAGGGACTGAGTTGCCGTAGCCGCTCCCCTGCTCGACCTGGGTCCCCATGTTCTTCAGCGGAGCTTTGGATATGACTCTGATACCACTTGTTGTTGCAACCTCTACTCACTCACATTTGGATGTGTTCATAACGAGAACGATAGAGAGACATAGAGCACAAAAGAGTTTGCCATGCCTGCAATGGTTACAGCTTTTTGATTTTCCTTTTATTCCCGATCTGGTTCCTAAAAGTTGGATCGAGCTAATTGAACTCTTAAACCGGGAATAGACCGAGTCCTAATGACCACGTCATCCCATGATCAACGATCATGCTCCAGTTATGCCGCATGCGAGGATTAGGCCGTGCCATCCCACGACTCAACGTAAATTTGCCAGGCCAAAGTTTAGAAATTTGGTACGTGTTTGATTTTGCCACACTTTATTATTCATAAGACACATCTGTCATAGAGTGTGAAACCTTTTCAAGTTTTATCACCCTTTGTGGTGCCTGCCAAACTTAGACTTGACACCGGTAACCAAATAACTTAGACTTGACGCCGATGATTTGCTCTGCGGCTAGCTGGCGTCGAGTATAGTGCATTAATTCCTTGACCTGGGGGCGTGGTGTTCGTTCATGCACGCTTGTCTGCTCTGCTTGTACTAGTATAGCTTTGCTTTCTTTTATGGCTTTATTTATGTATAAAGGGTGTGTGAAATTCTGTCAATTAAATGTCGACTAGATCTCTAAGACCAAATTAAACGACAGAGCACAAGAATCACTAAGTGTCTAAGTATGGGTGTCCAACAAAAAGAGAAGCTGGTCAAGATCTTGACAAACTCATATAGAAACTGCCTTGTCAACACACACCGCCTGATCATTGATTAATGCAAGTGCATATATATCACCAGTGCTCATGGTTTGTGACTGTGATGAGGCCATTTATTCTAGACAATGAACAAGTACAACAAGAAGTAAGTGCCCCTACCAACTCTGCACTGAGGCCTACTTTATATTCAACCGATCGAGCAGCGAAGCATATCTTTTTTTTTTGTGTGTGCATACCATTCATGCAAACGTGCATTTCTGCTTCTATTCCTAATGTAAACGGCCCATAAGCAATAATAATAGATAAAGGTCCAATGAAGAAGAACAAGAAGAGTGGGATGCTAAAGCTAAGAATAGGAGGCACAGGGAAAGCAACTTTTGTGTGTACCAGCGAATACTGGTTCGTGATGGCGTGACAAATTTATCTTCGCCATGGCTCATGGCCAACCATTTTCACCAATGTGATAACGCCACCGTTGTGTCCAACACCAACCGGTGAAGTGTGTACTGCATGCAATAGGGTGTCGCACTGATCGTCTCTTCAGATGTCCCAGGTTCCGCCGGATATGATCTCTAGGCTACTCTCTTTCGGCGCAATCGGCTATGGAAGGCGGGGTACGAAATACTCTCAGCATTCAACATTCTTGGCCAGATTTTAGTTTTGATTATTAGAAACGTGGTTTTTACTACTTCCTCTGGTTCAGTTTAACAAGTGAGCACGCAGTTTTTTAAAAAAATGGTATGTCACAAAAATCATACTCTCTCGGTGTGTCGCTGACTTAGTACAAAGATGTTAATCGGCGACACTTATTATGGATCTGAAGAAATACTATTAATAAAAAAATTCAATATGAATCCAATGTTATACCTTTTGTTAGTACATACTCCCTCCGTTTCAAAATATAAGATGTTTTAGGTTTGTGAAGAAAATGAATCTAGACTTCTTTTAGTATATAGATTCATCCCAAAGTTGAGTGAACCTACATACTAAAACAAGTCTAGATTCATTTTCTTCATAAACCTAAAACATCTTATATTTTAAAACGAATGGAGTATGTCTCATATTTTATTAACAAAATAGGTGAACAAAGTTTTTCTAAAGTACGTGCGCGTATTTTAGGCTAGTCACAGTGGAGAGTAACATATGGTAGTGTCATGCATATGTTAGTATCATATGTTATCGTCTTTATAGTGGGTAGTAACTTATATTTAGAATCATGCAAACTCTCATTAATTAGGTTATAGGCCCATCTTGTATTGGGATATGTGATGTTATCTAGTTACCACAACCCTCTCTTTCATCGTTTAACTTAGTTAGTAACATGCATGTACAAGCAAATTGGTGACACGGCATGATAATTAATAAAAAAAGAGGAAGGTACTATCTCTGTTTGGGATTATTAGTCCTAAGGACCAAGTTGCCAGGACCAAGACACTCCATAACTCTAGTAAAAGAGGGAAGTAGTAACTTAGAGCAAGTTTAATAGTATAGCCTATTGTTGGTTATAAGCCACTAACATGTCATCTATAGCCATCACTATAGCCAACAAGTATAATAGATAACTATAAACATGTATTATTTTACTAATACATGGCTCACGTGTCATTTTCACAAAGTGCCCAGAAGCATGTGTTGTAGCTGACTCTTAACTTGTAGCCAACTCTTCTTCTCTCTCCTCCAACTCAGCCAAAATATAGTATTTTAGCTCTTATAGCCAGCTGATGTCATCCTATTGTACTTGCTCTTAGCTAGTTTCCATAATATCACACACATCAAGACAATATTAGTCTACAACCTAATTAACTAAGCCTTGTATGACACCACACACATGTTATTGCCGACTATAAAGGGAGTAAAAACATTTTAGAGTGTAAAAATTCAAGGAGAAGATGTTTTGTTTCCTATGATACTCCATCTTTGTGTGTGAATTAATAAGGTCAAATAGAACCTAATAAATAATGGTCTAATTTTTCTGTTTTTTTCAGGATACAGGATGTTGATTAAGACTAGTCATAATGAGAGTACCATAGTTAGTATCATGCATGTTATATTGGAAAAAAGCTTATGTGGCATGGCAAACTTTGGTAGATTGGTGGATCTCCTTTTCCATTGAATTCGATCATGAAATAACTTTGGTAGATTGGTGGAGCTCTTTTTCCATTGAATTCGATCATGAAATAACTTTGGTAGATTGGTGGAGCTCCAAATCTGGGCATGCAGTTAGAACATGATTTGTGACAACTTGGTATTTGGGGAGTTGTGGAAGTATATTAATTATGCCGTTTGATTGGAGCCCACGCGGTGTGAGTTGTATTTCGTCGTTTTCGTCTGAAACAGGAGGCTTGGTTCAAGTCATGACTCTTTATAGTGATTAGGATGTCTTCTTTTGTTTAGGGGTTGTTACATGAGTAGTACTTTCTTTGTTGACGGGACTACTGCCATGCTTTTGCATGTTTGATACATGTCCATGCTTGTATCTATTCTAAAAAAAATAAAACAATTTTAGTGAAGATAAGTTTGTGAATTTTTTTCATGGTGCATGTGGTCAATGAGTTTCGTTTGTTATACATATGTGATAAATACAGTCACCGGGCGTAAAGAAATTTTATTGATTTTATAGTGCCACTTTGATTTTAAACAATTGTTTTTTCCTGATAAATTCACTTGCAAGTTCTAATGAGAGGTGTCATACATCAGTGGTGCACCCACAATCGTTTTAGGAATATATTTTTGGCATTAGTACAAAACGTTACAAAACTAAAGACATTATATATGGATACATGGCAACGCAGATGAGAACACGTATGTCTACCGTGCCGATCACACTGTGTCGGGAGGGACTCTAGGCAGGTGGCGGGGAGAAGCCCGCCTATTCGCCTAATATTAATGACAAGTGGCTAGCCTGCGCATTGGCGAGGGATTTTCATGTGTTCTGTTTTAGAGAGTCTACACATTGCAGAAAGACAATTATCCGAATGTGGTTCAACTTTTTCACACTGTCTCGCCCCTCCAAAGAGGGTTTTCGTGTTACTCGTGAAAAGCAAACCTCAATGTGCTGGGATTAGGATTGCAAAGCGACAAATCCGTCCTGTTTCGTAGTTAAAATTAGTTTATCTAGTTCTATTTTTTTAAACAAAATTAGTTTAACTTAAATTAAATTTTTACTTTCGGTTACGCGGGTTACCGCTTGCAAGCCTAGCTGGGATGCCGCAGACCACAAAATCCGTCGTTTCTCTACGCTTGCATCAGCCGACGGAAGGTCTCACCACGCATGCAAATGATGCAAACCGGTTCCATGCTTTTGGAAGCGGACGAACTGTAACCTGTCGGTGGGACAGGAGTAAATGATGGTCTGCAGACGAGAGAAGATGGGTCCTACTCCACTGTTTTTACACTCCTCCCAGCGGTAAAAGAAAAAAAAAGAACCCCGGCCACACCACAATGATCCGGCGATACTGACCACACGTCGCTGCGTGGGTCGGTCTGCAGGCAAAACGCACGCACGTGCATATTTTCTGTGTAAGCCCCATTACAATTCAGGAGAAAAATAATTACCGGGATCATCACGACGACACATGTGGTGAGATGGTCGAGACTCGAGACCAGCTGCCACAGGCCAGATCGTTCGCTCTTGGCAATGTATAGATTTCTAAAACTACACCCTATGTGTTGTAATCTCAACACTTTCTCGCAAAAGTGTACTGCAATATTTTGCACAAAGTACTACAGAAAGTTCTACCATAACTACTCGATGTTGAGAAAATGTGAATGGCAATATTTACTCTTGAAGCGTTATGATTGGTACAAACAAAAAGCTGCCGCCAATTCTGTATTTACACCACGCTTCAGTATCTTCTGGAACACTATACATAATCACGACGACCACTTCAAACAAACGAGTGACTGAGTGGGCATGGCACATATACTCTAAATACAAGGCTCTGAGGAGAGCGAAGAGCACACCGCTGAAAAGTTCCCGAAGCAATCCACACAGATCCAGGAAGGATCAACAAAAGGATTTCCGCAAGCTGGCATCCACGAAAACTTGATGCCGCATAGCAAGGGCATGAGATCCAACTAGAAAACAAAGCTTACATTCAAATCCACAGATTGAAGACTAAAACTAGAACCAGGACTTCAAAAAACAACTTTCTCCAAGCATGACACCAAATTCTGCATGGTTATTGGCCGATTCTCCCTTGTTGTTTTGGTGGTTCATATCTGGCCTATCAAATACATATGAAATGGAATCAAGTTAGCACGCACTCTTGATTTTTTGTAAGAATAAAGACATAAAGGATGTTTGCAAGATGAACAATCACTAAATTGTCTAAGAAAATTTACTTTTGTGGAAAGCAAATGGAACATCCACAATTAGCTCACAGGGAGAGTAGTACGCATGTGTATATTGTCCATGTGGGTAGTTGTCAAGCCAATTAACAACAAAAGGTTATAGGCAGGTCAACCATGTTTACCAAATATAGCTGAATTGGCTGTCAATGTGTGGGACCATGTTAAGATCACATTCCTGTTCTCAGCCTCTGAGCCAGTGACGGGATACTGGTAGAGAGCAAGATATTGGGGCAACTGGGGAGAGATGATCTGTAAATTCTCATGGCAATAGCAAAGCGTCGAAACTTGGGAGAATGAAACTGGATGACGGTAATATGGAAAGGGACACCTCATATTTCAGACCATTTACAATTTACAATGGTTAAGGCAAACAATGACTATTCATGTAAGGGCAGAGACCGTGACAATCAACATTGGTCGGTGTAGAGTTATGTGTGTACTTGTGTGTAGTTTGTTAATATATGGTGGTGTAAAATGTAAAATGGAAGACAGCTAGATAAGAAGAGAAGAAGAGGAACGACAGGAGTGAGCTCCAGATTTTTTCCAAAGCTTTCGTGTGTATCTCAAGACCAAATCTTAGATGATAGATTTCTTCAATTCACTTGTAGTAATCCAACAGTCGGCCACCCAACATATTAGTTCCTATAATAAGCTGGACAACATTATGTAAATATTGAGTTTGAATCTATACCTGGAGCATCGCCATATCATCTACGTTTCACAGAGTTTGCTCCTCTACCAGCCTTAATCTGCTGTGATTCTCTAAAGCATACAAAATGCACCAATGTCTCTCCATTTGGATAAATTGCAAAAGCGTTGTTTGCAATGCGCTTATGACAAAGAGAACACATGCTATCTCCATCAATCTTCACGACAGCTTGACGTCGCTTGTAGAGATCCTCCTTTACCTGATATACAGATACAACTTTTGAGAACACAAAGTGCATTTACTTATGACAACAGAAGCTCAATCATTCCACTATATAACAAAGCTATCTGATAAAGCAAACACACAGCCTAACTATTAATTAGGCCTGTAATACGACTATGCCATACATGATGCGATAGCATATTTATCAGCACCATGACAGTTCATCAAAGTCCAAAGTTAATGGGTATTTCCTAATTATCAGTGCGCAGATTATTACATGTAGCATTAAGTAATTTAAGATCATGAGATGCTACAGTATGTTCCTCAGGATCGCCATCGATCATTGTGAGAAGTAGGCCTGGAGCCTCCTCCTCTTCCTGCGTGATGTGAGCATGAACATCGCTACGCTCTTGTTCCTGCTTTTTCTCCCGGTATTCCTTCACCTAGTGGCTAGGATTGCCAACATAGCGAAAATTACCCTTCCGGCGCTCGGTGGTGTTGCTTGTGCTGCCGCCTATTGTTCCCTTGTCGCCGGAGTGGCTTCGGCTTGGGAGCCTGCTTGCCGCTCGAGTCGCCGGAGCGCTACTTCTGCCGAGGAGCCCATTTTTCCTCCACGAGAAGGATCTAGCTTGTGTCGTTGGCGACATCGTCGAGCTCGTAACCCTTCTCGGCGGTGACAAACTGCATGGTCGGCTCCTCGATCATGACCTCCTGGAGGTTGATAGTTTGATCGATTGCCATGGCCATCATCTTGTACTTGCGCGGCATCATGCGCAGATACTTCAATACTGCCTTATATTCGTCGACAAGATCGCCGAGGAGCTCGAGATCATTCATGATTGTCGTTAAATGGATCGAGAAATCCTTGATTGACTCACATCCAAACTGCATTGTCTTGATGGCTTCCCACGCTGTTTTGGCGCAGTCCTTGACTGCCAGCGCCACACCAGCTCCGGTGGTAGGGCTCGGAGTAGCGCCGCAAACTCAGCACAATCGTCTCATCAATACCATACTCGATGATGTCCCAGAGGTGTTGTGCCTGCAATTGCATACGTATTACCATTGCCCATTCGACGTAGTTGGAGCGAGTGAGCATGGGGTAGTGCGTAGATCCGATGCTCTCTCGCATGACGCGCTTCCCTGCCACCAGCTCTACGTCACCACGTCATGACGGGATCCTCCCATATCGTGGAGCCTGGGATCGAGAGAGATGACGATGCTCGGTCGCGGGAGGGACTGAGTTGCCGTAGCCGCTCCCCTGCTCGACCTGGGTCCCCATGTTCTTCAGCGGAGCTTTGGATATGACTCTGATACCACTTGTTGTTGCAACCTCTACTCACTCACATTTGGATGTGTTCATAACGAGAACGATAGAGAGACATAGAGCACAAAAGAGTTTGCCATGCCTGCAATGGTTACAGATTTTTGATTTTCCTTTTATTCCCGATCTGGTTCCTAAAAGTTGGATCGAGCTAATTGAACTCTTAAACCGGGAATAGACCGAGTCCTAATGACCACGTCATCCCATGATCAACGATCATGCTCCAGTTATGCCGCATGCGAGGATTAGGCCGTGCCATCCCACGACTCAACGTAAATTTGCCAGGCCAAAGTTTAGAAATTTGGTACGTGTTTGATTTTGCCACACTTTATTATTCATAAGACACATCTGTCATAGAGTGTGAAACCTTTTCAAGTTTTATCACCCTTTGTGGTGCCTGCCAAACTTAGACTTGACACCGGTAACCAAATAACTTAGACTTGACGCCGATGATTTGCTCTGCGGCTAGCTGGCGTCGAGTATAGTGCATTAATTCCTTGACCTGGGGGCGTGGTGTTCGTTCATGCACGCTTGTCTGCTCTGCTTGTACTAGTATAGCTTTGCTTTCTTTTATGGCTTTATTTATGTATAAAGGGTGTGTGAAATTCTGTCAATTAAATGTCGACTAGATCTCTAAGACCAAATTAAACGACAGAGCACAAGAATCACTAAGTGTCTAAGTATGGGTGTCCAACAAAAAGAGAAGCTGATCAAGATCTTGACAAACTCATATAGAAACTGCCTTGTCAACACACACCGCCTGATCATTGATTAATGCAAGTGCATATATATCACCAGTGCTCATGGTTTGTGACTGTGATGAGGCCATTTATTCTAGACAATGAACAAGTACAACAAGAAGTAAGTGCCCCTACCAACTCTGCACTGAGGCCTACTTTATATTCAACCGATCGAGCAGCGAAGCATATCTTTTTTTTTTGTGTGTGCATACCATTCATGCAAACGTGCATTTCTGCTTCTATTCCTAATGTAAACGGCCCATAAGCAATAATAATAGATAAAGGTCCAATGAAGAAGAACAAGAAGAGTGGGATGCTAAAGCTAAGAATAGGAGGCACAGGGAAAGCAACTTTTGTGTGTACCAGCGAATACTGGTTCGTGATGGCGTGACAAATTTATCTTCGCCATGGCTCATGGCCAACCATTTTCACCAATGTGATAACGCCACCGTTGTGTCCAACACCAACCGGTGAAGTGTGTACTGCATGCAATAGGGTGTCGCACTGATCGTCTCTTCAGATGTCCCAGGTTCCGCCGGATATGATCTCTAGGCTACTCTCTTTCGGCGCAATCGGCTATGGAAGGCGGGGTACGAAATACTCTCTGCATTCAACATTCTTGGCCAGATTTTAGTTTTGATTATTAGAAACGTGGTTTTTACTACTTCCTCTGGTTTAGTTTAACAAGTGAGCACGCAGTTTTTTAAAAAAATGGTATGTCACAAAAATCATACTCTCTCGGTGTGTCGCTGACTTAGTACAAAGATGTTAATCGGCGACACTTATTATGGATCTGAAGAAATACTATTAATAAAAAAATTCAATATGAATCCAATGTTATACCTTTTGTTAGTACATACTCCCTCCGTTTTAAAATATAAGATGTTTTAGGTTTGTGAAGAAAATGAATCTAGACTTCTTTTAGTATATAGATTCATCCCAAAGTTGAGTGAACCTACATACTAAAACAAGTCTAGATTCATTTTCTTCATAAACCTAAAACATCTTATATTTTAAAACGAATGGAGTATGTCTCATATTTTATTAACAAAATAGGTGAACAAAGTTTTTCTAAAGTACGTGCGCGTATTTTAGGCTAGTCACAGTGGAGAGTAACATATGGTAGTGTCATGCATATGTTAGTATCATATGTTATCGTCTTTATAGTGGGTAGTAACTTATATTTAGAATCATGCAAACTCTCATTAATTAGGTTATAGGCCCATCTTGTATTGGGATATGTGATGTTATCTAGTTACCACAACCCTCTCTTTCATCGTTTAACTTAGTTAGTAACATGCATGTACAAGCAAATTGGTGACACGGCATGATAATTAATAAAAAAAGAGGAAGGTACTATCTCTGTTTGGGATTATTAGTCCTAAGGACCAAGTTGCCAGGACCAAGACACTCCATAACTCTAGTAAAAGAGGGAAGTAGTAACTTAGAGCAAGTTTAATAGTATAGCCTATTGTTGGTTATAAGCCACTAACATGTCATCTATAGCCATCACTATAGCCAACAAGTATAATAGCTAACTATAAACATGTATTATTTTACTAATACATGGCTCACGTGTCATTTTCACAAAGTGCCCAGAAGCATGTGTTGTAGCTGACTCTTAACTTGTAGCCAACTCTTCTTCTCTCTCCTCCAACTCAGCCAAAATATAGTATTTTAGCTCTTATAGCCAGCTGATGTCATCCTATTGTACTTGCTCTTAGCTAGTTACCATAATATCACACACATCAAGACAATATTAGTCTACAACCTAATTAACTAAGCCTTGTATGACACCACACACATGTTATTGCCGACTATAAAGGGAGTAAAAACATTTTAGAGAGTAAAAATTCAAGGAGAAGATGTTTTGTTTCCTATGATACTCCATCTTTGTGTGTGAATTAATAAGGTTAAATAGAACCTAATAAATAATGGTCTAATTTTTCTGTTTTTTTCAGGATACAGGATGTTGATTAAGACTAGTCATAATGAGAGTACCATAGTTAGTATCATGCATGTTATATTGGAAAAAATCTTATGTGGCATGGCAAACTTTGGTAGATTGGTGGATCTCCTTTTCCATTGAATTCGATCATGAAATAACTTTGGTAGATTGGTGGAGCTCTTTTTCCATTGAATTCGATCATGAAATAACTTTGGTAGATTGGTGGAGCTCCAAATCTGGGCATGCAGTTAGAACATGATTTGTGACAACTTGGTATTTGGGGAGTTGTGGAAGTATATTAATTATGCCGTTTGATTGGAGCCCACGCGGTGTGAGTTGTATTTCGTCGTTTTCGTCTGAAAGAGGAGGCTTGGTTCAAGTCATGACTCTTTATAGTGATTAGGATGTCTTCTTTTGTTTAGGGGTTGTTACATGAGTAGTACTTTCTTTGTTGACGTGACTACTGCCATGCTTTTGCATGTTTGATACATGTCCATGCTTGTATCTATTCTAGAAAAAATAAAACAATTTTAGCGAAGATAAGTTTGTGAATTTTTTTCATGGTGCATGTGGTCAATGAGTTTCGTTTGTTATACATATGTGATAAATACAGTCACCGGGCGTAAAGAAATTTTATTGATTTTATAGTGCCACTTTGATTTTAAACAATTGTTTTTTCCTGATAAATTCACTTGCAAGTTCTAATGAGAGGTGTCATACATCAGTGGTGCACCCACAATCGTTTTAGGAATATATTTTTGGCATTAGTACAAAACGTTACAAAACTAAAGACATTATATATGGATACATGGCAACGCAGATGAGAACACGTATGTCTACCGTGCCGATCACACTGTGTCGGGAGGGACTCTAGGCAGGTGGCGGGGAGAAGCCCGCCTATTCGCCTAATATTAATGACAAGTGGCTAGCCTGCGCATTGGCGAGGGATTTTCATGTGTTCTGTTTTAGAGAGTCTACACATTGCAGAAAGACAATTATCCGAATGTGGTTCAACTTTTTCACACTGTCTCGCCCCTCCAAAGAGGGTTTTCGTGTTACTCGTGAAAAGCAAACCTCAATGTGCTGGGATTAGGATTGCAAAGCGACAAATCCGTCCTGTTTCGTAGTTAAAATTAGTTTATCTAGTTCTATTTTTTTAAACAAAATTAGTTTAACTTAAATTAAATTTTTACTTTCGGTTACGCGGGTTACCGCTTGCAAGCCTAGCTGGGATGCTGCAGACCACAAAATCCGTCGTTTCTCTAGGCTTGCATCAGCCGACGGAAGGTCTCACCACGCATGCAAATGATGCAAACCGGTTCCATGCTTTTGGAAGCGGACGAACTGTAACCTGTCGGTGGGACAGGAGTAAATGATGGTCTGCAGACGAGAGAAGATGGGTCCTACTCCACTGTTTTTACACTCCTCCCAGCGGTAAAAGAAAAAAAAAAGAACCCCGGCGATACTGACCACACGTCGCTGCGTGGGTCGGTCTGCAGGCAAAACGCACGCACATGCATATTTTCTGTGTAAGCCCCATTACAATTCAGGAGAAAAATAATTACCAGGATCATCACGACGACACATGTGGTGACGGTGGCAGAGCTTTAAAGAAAATGTTGGGCGGGCCAAACCAAAAAAGAGCACCTTTTTTCACTAACTAGGAATTTGAGGAGAAATCTGAGTGAAAATCAAGCTATTAAACTGCTAATAAAGATTTAGGCAAAGAAAGAAACTAAAAAAAAAAGAAACAGTGCTAGGAGGAACTAGACAGTTTTTTTGATATAGTAGAAGCGAGTCGTCGTGAGAATTCCGAAAATTCGTCCCTGGAATCAAACTCCGGTCGCTAGGATGCGCCAACTTCGACCCAACCACTAGGCAACTGCCCCATTCTCAAATGAAATAGTGCTAGGAGTAACGGCGATGTATACCGAAGACATGCAAACTGTCAATTGAAAATAATGTGTATTTTGAATTATATAAAAAATAACAAAACTTCATATCTCAAAAATATTAGATTTTGTCATTTTGTGTTGCCCATAGTAAAAAAGAATTTTGCATGCCGGTAGGATATATCTTTTTAGTCGGTTTTTGTAGGGCATATTATTGACAAAATCTAGAATTATTTCAATTTTTTGAAACTTTTTAATTTTTTGAATTCACAATATAGAGAGATCACTGGATCTAACGTGCCGGAAGAACTTTTCAGATCTTTAAAGTACTATGTTTTAAAATATAAGATGTTTTAGCTTTTTTCTGAAACACGTGCCTAGATACCATTTAGTGAGACTCGTCTAAATACATACGCTTCAGAAAAAGCTCAAACATCCTCAATTCTGAAACTGAGCGAGTAACTAGCAAAGTTAGATAGCTACCAACGATGTCTTGTTTTGGGACAATCAATGATTGTGAAAACTGTGCCCTGTGTCTCACTGAGCTCTGCTCTGAGTTCAATAGCAGTAGTAGTACGCCGTATGTGTTTTCGTAGCTGGGAATAAGAGCTCTTGGTGGTCTTTGGCTGCCTGGTCCCTCCAAATTGCTCGGTGCTTGCTCCTTTGGCTGGCTTGGGTCTGCAACCAAGTAGCTTTTTGGTAGTACTAGTGGATTGAGCGGCTGAGCGGCTCATGCATAGGTATGAATTTTTTTAGGCAAAAATCTTGGGCGGGCCGTGGCCCGGGTTGGCCCTCGTATAGCTCCGCCAGGTGAGATGGTCGAGAGTCGAGACCAGCTGCCACAGGCCAGATCGTTCGCTCTTGGCGATGTATAGATTTCTAAAACTACACCCTATGTGTTGTAATCTCAATACTTTCCTCCAAATGTGTACTGCCATATTTTACACAAAGTACTACAGAAGTTCTACTATATATCTACTCGATGTTGAGAAAATGTGAATGGCAGTATTTACTCTTGTAGCATTATGATTCGTACAAACAAAAAAGCAGCCAATTCTGTATTTACACCACGCTTCAGTATCTGCTGGAACACTATACATAATCATGACGACCACTTCAAACAAAACGAGTGAGCATGCACATATACTCTAAATACAAGGCTCTGATGAGAGCGAAGAGCACAGCACTGAGAAGTCCCCGAAGCAATCCACTCAGATCCAGGAAGGATCAACAAAAGGATTTCCCCAAGCCGGCATCGACGAAAACTTGATGCGGCAGAGCAAGGGCATGAGATCCAACTAGAAAACAAAGCTTACATTCATATCCACAGATTGAAGACTAAAACTGGAACCGGGACTTCAAAAAACAACTTTCTCCAAGCATGACACCAAATTCTGCATGGTTATTGGCCGATTCTCCCTTGTTGTTTTGGTGGTTCATATCTGACCTGTCAAATATATATGAAATGGAATCAAGTTAGCACGCACTCTTGATTTTTTGTAAGAATAAAGACATAAAGGATGTTTGCAAGATGAACAATCACTAAATTGTCTAAGAAAAGTTACTTTTGTGGAAAGCAAATGGAACATCCACAATTAGCTCACAGGGAGAGCAGTACGCATGTGTATATTGTCCATGTGGGTAGTTGCCAAGCCAATTAACAACAAAAGGTTATAGGCAGGTCAACCATGTTTACCAAATATAGCTGAATTGGCTGTCAATGTGTGGGACCATGTTAAGATCACATTCCTGTTCTCAGCCTCTGAGCCAGTGACGGGATACTGGTAGAGAGCAAGATACTGGGGCAACTGGGGAGAGATGATCTGTAAATTCTCATGGCAATAGCAAAGCGTCGAAGCTTGGGAGAATGAAACTGGATGACGGTAATATGGAAAGGGACACCTCATATTTCAGACCATTTACAATTTACAATGGTTAAGGCAAACAATGACTATTCATGTAAGGGCAGAGACCGTGACAATCAACATTGGTCGGTGTAGAGTTATGTGTGTACTTGTGTGTAGTTTGTTAATATATGGTGGTGTAAAATGTAAAATGGAAGACAACTAGATAAGAAGAGGAACGACAGGAGTGAGCTCCAGATTTTTCCAAAGCTTTCGTGTGTATCTCAAGACCAAATCTTAGATGATAGATTTCTTCAATTCACTTGTAGTAATCCAACAGTCGGCCACCCAACATATTAGTTCCTATAATAAGCTGGACAACATTATGTAAATATTGAGTTTGAATCTATACCTGGAGCATCGCCATATCATCTCCGTTTCACAGAGTTTGCTCCTCTACCAGCCTTAATCTGCTGTGATTCTCTAAAGCATACAAAATGCACCAATGTCTCTCCATTTGGATAAATTGCAAAAGCGCTGTTTGCAATGCGCTTATGACAAAGAGAACACATGCTATCTCCATCAATCTTCACGACAGCTTGACGTCGCTTGTAGAGATCCTCCTTTACCTGATATACAGATACAACTTTTGAGAACACAAAGTGCATTTACTTATGACAACAGAAGCTCAATCATTCCACTATATAACAAAGCTATCTGATAAAGCAAACACACAGCCTAACTATTAATTAGGCCTGTAATACGACTATGCCATACATGATGCGATAGCATATTTATCAGCACCATGACAGTTCATCAAAGTCCAAAGTTAATGGGTATTTCCTAATTATCAGTGCACAGATTATCACATGTAGCATTAAGTAATTTAAGATCATGAGATGCTACAGTATGTTATTAGACAAGAAGGCACACTACCATGAGTTAAATAATATTAGTTCTTGTTTGCCTAACTGCTTAAGTGCCAGTTCAGCCACAATTCCACTTGTTATGGAAGAGCATGGTTACTCCTAAGCTCGAAAAAATGTCTGGTTTACTCTCATGGAATGCATCTTGGTTCGTCTCCAAATTGTTTCTGTGCTCCTCAGGAATACCGGAAGATCATTTTCATCTTTTCTTTGGCTGTATGTATGCTTAAGCAATGCTGGGGTTTAGTTTCCATGTCTTGGGAGGATCCCCGGTCACTTTCCCTTCATGCTGCAGTGGGCTAAGTTGGCCTTTATTTATTTATTTGGAGCAACCGGCAGGAGCGCTGCCTCTTCATAAAGTACAAAGAGTTGGCCAGTTTATGAGGAAAACTGGCCAAAAACCGGTACAGAAGGGTATGTTAAGGGACATACCCCGAACCCACACGGCCAGTTTATGAGGGAAACTGGCGAAAACCGTACAACTCAACGCCACACACCGACCCCGAGGCCGCGCACCGCACGAGTCGACGACACTTCCGCCCAAGCAAGAAGAGGCGCCACTCAAAGCTGAGATATCCGGAGCCGCCACTCCGGCGTCCGCACCGGTCCCGAGACCACGCACACTGACGAGAACCGAAACAGCCCAAACTCAACACACCGGCCCCGAGGCCGCACACCACACGAGCCTTCGAAACTTCCACCCAAGCAAAAAGGGGCGACACTCAAAGCGCTGTTTCCTGGAGATTGCTATCGCGGTGGTGTGGTATATTTGGAAAAAGAGACGGTTTCATTTTCCAAAATTAGATCTCTCTGTCTCTCGCTGAAGGGTGCTTTGAGAAGGGGGAAATTGAGTTATTTCAAGTGACACCTGTCCATCGGCAGCCCCATAGGGACTGGCTTCTTAGCTTGTAATAGTCGTATCTTTCTGATTTTCCCAAACAGTCACCTAGTCCAAAGTTGCTTGTGTCCTCTCAATAGTAGCCGCAAACAGAACGGGTCCCGGGATTGCGGTCCCGAATCGAGGTTCGGGGACAAGGAGCAGTACGATGTGATCCCGCGACCCGGAAAACCAGGGTACGGCGGCAGCGTCTTTCCTTCAATTTTGGCTGGGGGCGGTAGCATCTCACCTCGGCGGCTGTAGGTTTCCGTGGGTAGTCTGGAGTAGACGCCGATGCATTGCTCTCCTGGGCCGGCAAGGCAACCAAGGCCCGTACAGATAGAGCCATGGTTTTTAAGGTGTTAAGGCGTCTCAAGGCGATCTAGGGGCACTCTGACGCCTAGGCACCTAAAGCGGTCATTTTTTCAAGGCGGAGGACGGGCGCCTGGACACCTAAGCGTCGCCTACGTGACGCCTTTAAAACCATGGATCAGCCTGGACTAACATCGTACAACCTAGCTATCGATCAGTCTATTGAATCGAAAGGATCGCACCGGTAACAAGAGCAGATATTTTCCTCGCCCTAGCTATCATCCCGGGGACGTCGACCGCAGACAGTTCAGATCGCATTCCCGCTACCAATGGGTTCGTTCTACTGATGTATACCCCTATCGTTTCCTGTTTTGTCCACCTAGCGATTCTCGACACTTGTTCCCACCATCCCGGAAACTTGGCAACTATGATCCTCTCTTCAGGGGTTTTGCCCGTGTTTGATGTACATATGTAATAATTTTTATGTAGAGAAAATAATACCGTAGGGGGCTCCCATACTCTTTACCGGTAAGAAGAAACACTAAAGTTAAATTTAATAGGAAACATACTGCATCCCCCAACGACAACCCTAGGAATAAAGCAGCAGGAGAACATGACATCAAGCTAACCTGCAAGTTTGCCCGGAGAATCAAGTTTTTGATAACCATATAATTGCGCCGATGTTCACTAGAGTTCCGCAATAGTGGTTCAAGAAATGACACCAGATCCTGCAAACATTCACACCAGATTATTAGACTTTTCAGAAGCTTTAGGAACTGGACATATTGAAAGATGAAAGCAACCAATTTTGGAACACAAAAATCTTAGAAGCCACATAAATGTTATCTTCCTTTAAGCGGTAAATTTTTTGTATCTTACAACAGCCTGAACAACAATAAAAAGCACCAGCCAATAGTAATATGTCGTATATGCAAAGAGAAGAATGCTACATTAACATGAAAGTTCATATTTTCTGTGTTTCTTTTTAAACACAATGCCACAATACAATGGTGGGAGTGGACTGATGTAAACCTAGGCTTGATCAAATACCATATCTTTCGAACATATAAAATACTTACCTGCAATTTTGTGTCTCTTGGTAACAAGCGAAGAGCCTGGGCACCATTTATTCTGTCCCACCGTTGGCTTAACAGTTCAAGTGCTTCATTCAACATTATAGGGCCTCCATCACTAACATCATCTGTGTCGCCATCACTTCGTCCATTATCTGTTCCACTAGGGCTAAAGCGTGTGTCGTCAGCCCCTTCGATCTCAACAACCTTTCTACCCATACGCCCTCCTCTGACCTTAGTAGTAGAGCTAACCCTCTGAAGTCCAGGGTACTGTGACGCCACTGGAATAATTTTCTGCTCAATTTCTTTCTCAGCCTTCCTCGGGTTTAGATAAATTTGCAGAAGATTGAAATAAATATTCGACTTGGAAGGCTGCTGCGCTCCTTCCTCGTAAACACGGTCACAGTATGCAACTGCACGCTCTGGCATGTGGAGCTGCAAAGTAGTGCACAGATTATTCTGAGTAACCTTTGAAAGTTCAAACTAATCCCTGTTCATTAAACAGTTGTTTCAGAAGATACTAGAAGCACATCACAGAGCAGTGGTACCTTATTAACATAGAGAGATAATGCACGGAGATGTTGATTCATTTTCCCGTACATTATAGCACGCTCTTCGAAAAGAGCATCCTGTGGAAGACGTTTAAGAAGTGTGTCTGTATTGTAACCAGAATTATTCTCTAATGTAGATATCAACTTGTTCCGCGTTGGGGAATACGTTTTGTCAGTCCAATTTCCCTCGTCCTTCAGAATCTTGTACCAGTCAAGAACTTCAGAAAGATACAGTTGAACCTTCAGGCCAGAAAGTTGACTATGAGAACATTAGAAGAAATTCATATATGGCAAATTTTGTAAGTACAGGTTATGGATATGTAAGATCATCTAAATAACGTTAAATAACTTGTGATATAATAACAAAGTGACAATACGAAGATATCATACCAGCTCATTTTGTAGATTAGGGTTGATCCCGGTTTCACTCATTGAAAGCATTAGCTCTAAGTAAGTTGACTGCAAATTTGGAGCATGCTGTTTCAGATACGAATTTACCAAATCTGCTGGAACGTTTTCAGACAAAAAGAGTTCAATAGTGTCTGTCGGGTTGCGTTCAAGAACATACAAAGAAGACTCCAAAACCAGCATTGGGTCAGATCTACAAAGGGGCTGCACAAAACAGCACAGAATCTCGTATCAGTTTTAGAAACCAGAAGAATGTGACAAGAAGAGTACTGAATCCATAATATGTAGGACAAAGTCCAAAGAATAACCTTAAGCACACACCAAAAAATATAATTGAAAATATTACTACTGCCACCAAGTTTCTCTAATGTCAGTGAGGGGTTCTGGGAAGCCAGTTAATATCAGCAATAATCAAATTTAATATGATCCCACCGCCACGTCAAATTAAACAGAAAACATAAAAACTAGGACTAACAATCTAGGAGTAAACACACAATAATGTTATACACAGACATATGTAAAGAAATGTAATTTTGAAAAGAATGAAGTGTGCCTTGAATTTAATATTTTGACGATGCTTCCACATCTACTAATTAAGTGCACATTACGACATTTGCTTATCAGACTTTTACAAAGTTCATTCTAGACAAATGAAACACCATGCAACCAGCAGCAAATCAGCAACTTGTTGCCTTTTTTTGTTCTGAGTAATGTATACATGAGAAGGTGAAGAACAGTATCTGTTATACGATAATAATAATAAAGAAGAAACAATACCCTCAGATACTCAATGATCATTTGCGGGTTAAACCTTTTACTAAAATCAATATTTGCCATCTCAGACTTTGATTCTTCAACCAACCGATTGAGTAACTGGAGAGCTTCACGGTGCATATCATTGCTTCTATAGAGCTCAAGCAACACCATATAATCACTCCTTTCCTTCAGAAACTCCTCACATATCTTCAAATCACAATAATTAAGTCCCTTCAATAAATCTATAGCTCCTGATGACTGTCTTGTAAGAATAAGAGCTTGAAGAAGAGATGTGTCCAGTACAGTTGCCAATTCTCTAGCAACAGAGCTTCTATGCGTCTGAGGTCGTTTCTGACAATAAAAACAAGTAAAATTGCTGAATCACTTTTCATTTAGAGTAATTAACAAACAAATTCTTAGATTTCTAGTTATATGTACACTAGACGCATTGCACACTCGCAAACACAAGACCCAAGAACTTTGGATAGGATGGTGTTCTGACAGTTTAAACCAATTGTTTGTTTACCTGTCAACCAGGGAATTGCATTTACATCATGTTTATAGGAACTAGAATAGCATCAGCATAGACAGGAAGTTTGACTTCTCATGAAACCTTAGACCCTTGAGTGTGTATGTTTGCATTTGTATTTTGACTTTGCAATATTTGGGTCAAATTTGAGACAGGTTTACTTAGCTATACTAGTTCCTGCTTCATGCAATAACTCCACATTTATCGCTAGTTATAAGGCTTGCAACAAGAAAAACCAAAACTGTAGCTACCTTTGGCTTCTTTGCCTTATATGGCTCCGATAAGGTTAAGCTATGCTGCACAGCTCCAGAGACTACCTCCTCTGTTACTTCAGATGTCGCTCTATCAATTATTCCATTTCTTTTCTTCTGCAAGTACTTCACAAGGGCTATTAGAGCATTATGACTCATTTTCTTGCTCTCCAATGGAGACTTATCATCAGAATCATGAAGTTGCAAAGAGTATGATTCCATTTCATCTGTCGCATCAGAGGATTCTCTTGCTAATTCTGGCAGGTCTTGGAGCTTGTCATGTTCACCTATAATGTGTGTTTGAGGCAGAACAAGGGATGGGTATAGAGATAACACATAAGTAATATCCACATGTGACTCCGAAAACTGTTCCATTGCTTCCTCATAGCTCCCATTATCAAATAAGAAGTGTCCATATCTGATTCATGGGATAAAAAGGAAAGACATTGGTCAGCTAAATGCAAGGACCCAAATTGCAATATTATAAGAAAAAAATAAAAACACTTTGAGATACTTTAATTGCAGACTAAAAGAGCACCCAATAAAAAAAACTACAATGGTAGGATTCCTGTGTTTAGAGAGTTCCCTTTTAACTGTCACTGTTCAACTTGATTGATAATAATCTACAAAAAAGGGTCGATGTGAACATCCACAGACATTACCACCACCCATCACTGATAACTTTCAGAATTTATTTTTCTATGAAGCTTTCACATGCTATTTTTAAGGTAAGAAATCTACAACTGCAGTAAACTAAATTTTAACTGCAACCAGTTAGAAAGCAAGTGAAAGTCCGACTGTTCAGCATGGTATGCATTGTCAAGTGCAGCTTACTAGTCAAACAATAAGCACGTTCTCTATTTTTTCAATGAAATGAAACACAAAAGGTCATTTTCGTTTCCTCAAAAAAAGAAAAAAAAACTTATCCTGGTGTGCATGAGTAGATCCTTCGCATAACATTTGGTTGAAATAATTCAAATAACAAAATGTCAACAGAGTTTTTTCCTCCATAATTGCATACATAAACCATGGTTTTAAAGGCGTCGCCTAGGCATCCAGGTGCCCCTTCGCTTTGAAAAAATGGCCGCTTTAGGAGCCTAGGCGCCAAAGCGCCCGCCTAGGCGTCAGAGCGCCCCTAGATCGCCTTAGGTCGCCTTAAAAACCATGACATAAACCATTATCAACATGGCCACATACAAATCTTAGTGATAATAATATTGTTAGAACTGTATAGGAGCAACTATATGTGATGCACAATCATTCATTAAACAGAAAATGCATTGTATGCCACTGAATAACTCTCGGAAACACTGACAACCACCAATATGCCCCAATTCCTAGGGGCATGTAGAATGCACTAGCACCCTTGAGGTGTAGTAGTCAACTAGACCATCGAAAAACACATCTAGAAGTTATGAAAAAAATCTGAAATTAATGTATTGGATAGAGATAGTACACATAGACAATGCCACAAAATTTTAGATCCAAATTTGGTTCACAACTTCTAAACAAAAAGGATAAATCATGCCGTGAATAGTACCAAATCCAAATCGGGAGCGAATGGTATCCTGCTGGCACTGGCACTATTCAAAGACAGATTTGTCTTTTTGTTTCTTTAGTTACATGTCAGATTTAGATCTAGAAATTGTGACATGGTATGTGCATGTTCCATGAATATTATTAAATTGTTTTGAAATTGTTCAAGACTATTTTGAGTATTGAACTAGGGGTCTAGTGCACGAGTACACCTCAACATGCTAGTGCACCCAATATGTCCCCTTATTCCTTCCATGACATCCGTTATCAGGTATGTTTGCTCCACGCTATCACTGCCATATCCCACATCAGTTGCTGGCTGTTAAAGGTTGTACAAAGACCAGGCTGCCCTATCCCAATATGTCCCCATGTGTACGTGCAACATGCCAAACCAGGCTGCCAGCCTCCCCTGATAATTGTACCCTAAAATGCACCATTTGTGATATCCAGGGCTCCATGTTTCTTGCGCCACTCTTAAACATGTACTTTATTTTTCCTTCTCCGTTATCATCAGCAAGTTCCTTTCTCTGACTCATAAGAACAGCGCCTCCAAGTTTGCTACAAGCAACCATGTACTGGCATATTCTCTCTCTCTCTTCGAACCTTCAACTAAATCATGTTAACCAGCCTGATGGACTACTCAATATGGTCATTACTTTCTGAATTGTTTCTCGCAGTACCATGCTGCTAAAGTCAGAGACAACATGTCGGTGTCAGAGTGGGATCATGGCAGACAACCCCACCCATTCTAACAAGAGTCAAAGAGGTCAGCTCTGAGGGCTGCTCCCCCCGCGATGATGGTCTAGACAGGACTGAAGAAGGTTACAGAACTGCCTGCCTGAGGACTGTGAAAACGTATCATCTTGTTAGGATGGTACTCAGATCTGCCTAACAGTGCAGGTGGGTCGACCGCCTCAACCTCACTGGCTGCAGACAATGTCCTTGCAACTGATGATGCAGTGAGCAGTGGGCAGAGACGTGCTGCAGGCATCTCTTTGCAATCTGTGTTCCCACCAGGCCGCCTTCTTCTCACCTCTGGGTCATATGGAGAAAACGGAGGACAGGTGGAGAAAAAAAAGAGGGGTAAGGAGAAGCAGTGATAAAGGACAGGCCCATATGGGCATTCCTGGAATCAAATAGGCGCCCCGGGGGGGGGGGGGGGGGGGGGGGGGGGGATCACTGGGCCAGAACAGCGATGGCATGATCAGAATAGGATCTGAAAATGAAGATGGCATGGAAGGAATAATAACCTATTCAGTGGCAGTCTGACAGATCATGTAACCTGAAGTTCCAGTGGCATATAATGGATTTTCTCTTCCTTATATTTGATTTCCTGATGACAGGTTCAACGCAAAAGAAGAATGATGTGCTCCAGTGCTTTAAATAGCTTGAATAAAGTGAACAGTGTCTACCCCACCGTGTCATGCAATGACATCTAAGCATAATATCAACTGACCATGGAAAGTGCAAAATGAATGCTGTCGTGGCCATTTTATCGGGCAATCTGAACATACCTCATGTGTATTGAGCTTTCTTTTGCAGCTCGTAGGTTTGAATCCTCCGGAGGAAGTAACTTACACAATGCCAGCGCGTCCTCAAATTCTCCAGAGGCGGTCAATTGCACTATCTATAGACCAAAAGATATATATGTAAGAAAATAAGAATAAATCTTACAAAACGACTTTCAGGATTCAAGACAGATGATTTGGTGTTAATTCCAGTGAAAATATAAAGGATTCTGAACAGGAACTGGTGACATAAAAAGGATATATAAAATATAGATCCTTGCCTAAAGCCTAATATATAATCCGGTTTGTCTTTTTTAAGAGGGGTATTAGGTCAAATCATTTAATTTTGCTACTTTTGTGCTGCATACTCAATCTATACAATTATGTTATAGGCATTAAATTCACGAATATTTCTCAGACAGTATTCAACCTATGCCAAAAGGTGAAACAGAGTGACACAGCAGAGTTGTGACTTGTGATAGCTAAAATGAAACATATGTAAACATTGACATTGGTGCTGATCAATATTAATAAACTAAACACACCATACCTGGGCACCAATAGGAACAGGCAGCAAACCATAGACCGAGTTGGACAGCGCAGCAAGTATACAGTTGTCAGTTTGAACAAGCTTTTGAACATCACGGAGGACAACAGTCTGAACCAATGCACTGGGAGCTCTAAGAGACCGTATCTGAAGTAATACTTGGTAGCTTAGGTTGGCCAATGAAACTTACGACTTTCATATCCTCTTTAACACTGAATATAAAAGACAAAACAACTTACCTCAACATGTCGTGGCAGACGTGCCACGGCATATGGCTTATGTATAACAACAGAGGCAGGAGTGTCTGACCAAATTATCCGGCCGTCTTGAATAAGTTTCCCGTTTTGATCAACAAACACACCAATGTTATCCTGGAATAAGTAAACAAAAAATAAAGATAAGTGAGACACTTTGTACGTGTTTGAGTCTCAGTGACTCAAAACTCATATCTGCTTTACAGAAACTTTTCGTGGCACATCAAAGCATCCTCAGGAATCTGAATCAAGCTAGTCCCTTCTGATAGCTAAATTACAAAGTTCAAATGTATTCTAACTGGTAGCCTGTGTTCTGTTATAGTGCATCTACGCTAAAGATTTTCACAACTGTGGTCAAAACATTTTCACAAGACACGATTCTCTTATCCTCAAATTGTGGATGCAATTCGACCAAAAGAAGGCATTCAACTTAGTTATTGATTATGTATCAGTGGAGAGACAACAAGAAGAAATTCATGTGTTTAGAACAGATCATTCTGCAAAGCATATCAAGCTGTCATCTATTCATTTGGAACCAAACAGCAACATAAAATGCTGTCATCAAACTGTCAAACAATATCATACAATGAAAAATCAACTAGAAACTTGTGAGGAAGTACTATACCTTTCCGAGAAGAAGCTCCCCGGTAGGAAGAGGCACAACTAAAGGAGGAGCAATCCTCCCGGAAGAAAACACTTCAGTCAATGCCCCGGTCACACTATTTATGATCATATAGTCCCTCCTAATCCCAAGACATATGTTGTCACCACACCAGGCCATTGATTTCACCATATCCGGAACACCAAATTCCTTCACCTCGATAAATTCTCGCCGACCTGACAAATAGAAATTAAGTTACCTTACCTGTTCAGAACAAGATCATTTAACCATTTGGCATCTTTCAAGATTCCCTTATTTTACCAGTGAAGCTTAAACAAATATATCAAACATGCACCACAGGAAAAATAACATTTGAAGGCACATGGATGCCTATATTCTTACATAAGGTACTACCTCTGTTTCATAATGTAAGCCTTTTTAGAAAGCTAAAACAGTTTGCTAAAAAGGCTTATATTATGGAACGGAGGGAGTACTAGAGATGCTGCTAAGTGCTGAACACAGTTAGACTTCTCTACATTGGTCTTGCAACACTATGAAGTACTTCTTATTGCCATTTTCAAGTAACTAACAAAGGAAAATAGTACTTCATAAGCTTTTCCGAATTTCAAACAGGGTCAAATTTGCAAATTTCCCCTTGCCAAGGAAAATTTACAACCATTTTAAAATAGAGAATTAAGTTTTTCTGGAGTCTCAAGATTATAAAAGATAAAGTCCAAAAGGCAATACAGTACTTAAGGTTAAGGAGATACCATCTCATTAGCATACTAAATCATCTCGAACTTGAACAAATACGAATGGATCAATCAAAAGTTTAAACTCTTCACTGAAGGCTTCTGACTTCAACTGGTTTAATTACTAATTTTCATGATATTCACAGAATTATATCGCTTTACTGAAAACCTCGATGTATTTCACAGAAATATTCAGCATTTGGGTGGTACTCCCGACTTGGAAAGCTTTATTGGAATGTACCCAATCCCGTCAATGATCCAAATTAGGGGCCAGGGCTTGTGATCTAAGTCCAAGTAGCAATACTTTTACAGTTACTACTGAGCACTAATTCATAATCCCCTCCACAGTTGTGAATTCTCTCTATCGTTTAGATCATTATTTATTCACTATGATGAATGCTAAAGTTGCAATTCTCCGAGCTGAGGCTACCGAGTACGAACAGGTGGTTTCCAGCTCAACCGAGACATCAATCGATCAAATGTGCTCGAATATATCAAAAGCAAACGAGTGAATTCTCACCGTCGAGGCGGAAGACGGTTAGGCGCTTCTGGCGGCCGGCGGCAAGCAGGCCCCGACGGTCATCCCAGGCGAATACGTTGGCGCCCTTGGTCTTGGAGACGACCGCGACGGTCTCGAGCCCCGGGAGGCGGTGGAGGGCGACCCACTCGGAGAGCGAGAGCAGGAGGTCGCGGCTGGCGCTGGCCTCCATCGCGGAGGGCGCGCGGCGCCACAGCCGCTGTTCCTGGCGCTCGAGCGCGTAGGGCCCGTCCCTCCGGATCTCTCCGTCGGCGGGGGCCGGCGCGGAGTAGATGCGGAGGGAGCAGTCGGAGGCCGCTACGAGGAGCTTCCCGGCGTGTGAGGCGACGGCCTCGATGCGGCCGGGCACGCCGGAGACCAGCTCGACGGCGTCGTACGCGCTGTGCACCATGGCCGGCGCGATCGGGCGGGTCCTCCCCCGCGACGCGAGGTGGGAGCTGCGGTCGTCCTGTGGGAGGAGGAAGCGGTGGGGAGGTGCGGGTGGAATCGGACAGGCGAGAACGTAGTAGGAAGTTGGCTAGAGGAGTCGAGGTACAGGACGGAACGGGAGTATACGGTCGGATACGTGTTGGTACGTATACATACTTGTATCCGTCATATTTTCTACTACTCACTTTTACGGTAGAGGGAAGGCAAAGTTCTTTGTTTGAATCTGCCTTAACTTCGCTCCCACGCCCGACGACATTTCTTATGGCGGCGTCTCGGAGTTGATGTCATTGTGTGTACCGTTTTCTCGGATTGGCGGGCTTAGACCCTGTTTTGTTTGGGCTTTTGCTTCTGCTTTTAGGCTTTTGGGATCAAAAAGTGGTAGGGCAAAACAAACACCAAATATTTGTAAAGCGCTTGTAAAAAGCGTGGGCCCAAAATGGACTACGAGTTCGGAAGCGCCCGAAGCGGCATCGGAGCTGATTCCCGAGCTTTTGCTAGCTTCGCAGACTACAGGTGACCAAGCTACCCTTTGTGGTTTACAAAATTTACAAAATAATTGCCATCCTAAGGTCAGCAGAGGAGACCCCGATTCCCCCAAATCCCCCCCCCCCCCCGATTCGGCTCATCAAGCTCCTCCGCCCAGCCGGTCGATAACGCCACCGTCGCGCGCCTTCTTCCCCTTCCACCAAGAACGCATTCGGCCATGCTTCACAAACAGGTCTACGGAGGGGAGGTCTGGGGGCGGCGGCATCTGGCCGTAGGGGCGGCAGGGAGGTCTGGGTGTAGGGTTCGCAGCATAGAAAACAAAAAAAAAATCCTACAATGGGAACAACTATGTACCAAGATCTATCTACTAGATACAAACAACGGGCGGATGTATATCCGTAGAGAACATTGAAGGGAATATGCCCTGAGAGGCAATAATAAAGTGTTTATTATGTGTATTCCAAGTATATGATAGATGTTTATTTTGCATGCTATAATTGTATTAATACGGAAACGTTAATACATGTGTGTTTAATAAACAAACAGAAAGTTCCTAGTTATGCCTCTCTCATAAACTAGCTCGTTGATTAACAAGATGATCAAGGTTTCCGGATCATGGACATTGGATGTTGTTAATAACGGGATCACAACATTAGTGTAATGGTGTGATGAACATTCATCCGAAGTATAGCATTACGATCAAAGTCATTGAGTTTATATTGCTATAACAACTTACGAAGTGATCCTAATCCTTAGACCATGAGATCATGTCAATCACTAACACCGGAAGAGTTTCTTGATAACATCAAACGTCACACCGTAACAGGGTGATTATAAAGATGGATTCAGAACTAATAAAGTGTTATGTTGAGGCTCATGGATCGAGAGTGGAATTTGTTCATCCCGATGACGGATAGATATACTCTGGGCCCTCTCGGTGATATCACATTGATTAGCTTGCAAGCAAGTGATTTGATCACTAGAATGTTATATCACAGGAACGAGAAAAGAGTGCATGTCGGTAACGAGATCAAACTAGGTATAGAGATACCGATGATCGAATCTCGGACATGTAATATATCGTGAAACAAAGGGATTAAGATACTACCGTAAAAGGTTCCGACGATCACAAGAAAGTCATCGTTGAATGTGTGGGAGTCAGTATGGGTCTCCAGATCCCGCTTCTGATTATTGATCCGAGAGGGGTCTCGATCATGTCCGCATTATTCACGAACCGTAGGGTGACACACTTAAGAGACACCGACATCCAATTGGAGCAAATGTTTCATGCCGAAAGAATGAACAAGTGCAGGAATTTATTTCACTAAATACCGAAACAGGTTTTCGGGTGAAATTGCATAAAGTGGTTATGCATGTGAAATAGAATTCTAGCAAGGGGTTATTTGTGAATGTTTGTCATTAAAGTAATTGACAAAATTCTGAATAAAATAAAAGAGTTTTATTTAATGAGAGTTTGCATTAAATTTGGTGGAAATTTAATGGGAATTTGAGTGGACTTTTGAGTGGAGGAAATTTAAAGGGCATTTTGTGAGTGGAGTGTCCACCCACATGAATGAAGGAGGGGAGGGGGCAGCCCCCATGGCCGGCGGCCAACCCCTTGGGTGCCCCCCCCCCTCCTCCTATAAAAGGAGCCCCCCTCCTCACTTGTCTCTCACACCTCCTCGTGAAGGATCTCTCTCCCCCTCTAGAATTTATCCCCCATGGTCTCGGACTAGCGAGATACATGTTCCCGGTGGCTATTCGGCAAGAAAGAGTTGTGCTTCCGCTGCATCGCTGGAGCGAGGAGGCGGAGGTTGCTCGGTGCCTCGAACGTGTGTGCGAGCACGGATGCGCTGCTGATTTGCGGCGCTAGGACTTCCTCTCGATCTTGAGATCGGCAAGAGATCGTCTACATCAACCACGAGTTGAACTCGTTAAGCTTTGTCGGTCTTCAAGGGTATGTTCTCTACGGATATACATCCGCCCGTTGTTTGTATCTAGTAGATGGATCTTGGTATATAGTTCACATCGTAGGAAATTTTTTGTTTTCTATGCTGCGAACCCTTCGGTGGTATCAGAGCCGGATCTATGCGTAGATACTTTACACGGGTAGTACACATATGAGTATGTGGGCGATGATGATCATGTTGTTGCTCCTTTGTTGTAATTTTGGATATTGGTGGCATAGTGGGATGAAGCGGCCCGGACAAACTTTACATGTCCTCGCACATGAGACCTGTTCCACGCTTGACATGCAACTAGTTTGCATAAGTGGCTAGCGGGTGTCTGTCTCTCCTACTATAGTCAATATCTATTTTGCAAGCGAGTTGTCAACAATTTGATTATCCTCGTTGTGGTTCATGTTCGTAGGTAAGAACGGTTCTATCTCGAAAGCCCTAAGCCACGTAAAACTTGCAATGGATAAATTAGAGGCGTCTAGTTTAGATTGTTGCTGGGCTAGTGTTATGATATGGTAGTGTTGTAAGTAGAAGTATGAGATGATACTCTTACAACACACATAGCGTGTAAAATCCATAGACCTTGGATTTACACATATAGGTATGATAGTGATCATACCACGATGCACATGATAGAGATCATCTGCGGGAACCATATAATTTCACTAATAAACATATGATGTTTGATAGCATCTTATATTGCTTGTTTAGCGCTTTGTTAGCATAATAAGATGATCCCTCATTTAAATATCAAGATAAGAATGTGTTCTTCCTTTAGTATGCACCGATTATGTTTTCGTCGCTCCAAGACATCACGTGATGATCGGGTGTTCTTGGATCCACGACCATATTTCGGGTGTAAAACAGTTACACATGCGAATACTAAGGTTCTAACTTGGCGAGCCTAGCATGTACAGACATGGCCTCGGAACACGGACCGAAAGGTTAAGCATGAGTCATATAGTTGATATGATGCCCATTTGATGCTCGCCTTTGAAGCTATACAGACTCACGTGATGATCGGACTTGGTGTAGTGGATTTGGTTCATGTAATCACCAAAAAGGCACGAGGGATGTCATTTTTGAGTGGGAGTTCATTCGTAATAAAGATTAGTTGAACTCAATCTATCATACACTTAGTCTAAACTTTACAAATTCTGTTGTAGATGGCACCACCTGCTTTTAATTTCAATGTGTTTCATGGAGAAAGAGAAACTAGCAACGAACGGTAGCAACTTTACCGAATGGGCCATGAATTTGAGGATTCTCCTCTCTGCTGCACAAAAGCAATATGTGCTAGAAGCGCCGTTAGGCCCCCCACCTTTTGATGATGCCCCTGACGAGGAGAAGAATGTCTATCAGACTCGTCAGGAGGACCACAACTTAGTTCATTGCGGCATATTGTATGGGCTAGAGCCGGAACTTCGAAAACGTTTCGAAAACGGCAATGCATTTGATACAATGGGTGAGTTGAAAATGATTTTCGACACACATGCTGTTGTAGAGAGCTACAACGCTTCAGAAAAGTTCTTTAGCTGCATGATGGAAGAGCACAGCTCCGTTAGTGAGCATGTACTCAAGATGTCGGGTTACGCTGATAAGCTTGTGTCCTTGGAAATATCGATTTCCATTGACTTAGGCATCCATCGTGTTCTGCAGTCTCTGCCACCTAGCTATAAGAGCTTCGTGATGAACTATAATATGCAAGGCATGAAGAAGTCTCTCCCCGAGCTTCTGTCAATGCTTAAAACTACAGAAGTGGAGATAAAAAAGGAACATCAAGTGTTGATGATCAATAGGAACACTGGTTTCAAGAAAGACAAGAAGGGAAAACGGAAGGGAAGTAAGGGCGGCAAGCCGGTTGCCGCGCCTGAAAAGAAACCCCGAGTTGGACCTAAGTCTGATTCCGAGTGCTACTATTGTAAGGGGACTGGCCATTGGAAGCGCAACTGCCTCAAGTAACTGGCAGACAAGAAGGCCGGCAAGGCAAACAAAGGTATATATGATATACATGTTATTGATGTGTACTTGACTAGTGCTCGCAGTAGCACCTGGGTATTTGATACCGGTTCAGTTGCTAATATTTGTAACTCGAATCAGGGGCTGCGGAACAAGCGACCGCTAGCAAGGGGTGAGGTCAAGATGCGTGTCGGCAATGGATCAAGTGTTGATGTGATCGCCGTCGGAACGCTGCCTCTCCACTTACCGTCGGGATTAGTTATAAACTTGAATAAATGTTATCTGGTGCCTGCACTGAGCATGAACATTGTATCTGGATCGTGTTTGATGCGAAGTGGTTATTCATTTAAATCCGAGAACAATGGTTGTTCCATTTATATGAATGAAATCTTTTATGGTCATGCACCGATGATGAATGGTTTATTTCTATTAGATCTCGATGATAATGTTACACATATTCATAATGTTGATGCTAAAAGGATTAAACTTAATGGTGATATATCCGTATATATGTGGCACTGCCGTCTAGGTCATATTGGCGTTAAACGCATGAAGAAGCTCCATTCGGATGGACTTTTGGAATCACTTGATTATGAATCATTTGATACATCTGAGCCATTCCTTATGGGCAAGATGACTAGAACGCCGTTTTCCGGTTCAATGGAACGGGCGACAGATTTATTGGAAATCATACATTTTGATGTATGTGGTCCAATGAGTGTATCGGCGCGAGGTGGATATCGTTATTTTGTTACTTTCACGGATGATTTGAGTAGATACGGTTATATCTACTTGATGAAACACAAGTCTGAAACCTTTGAAAAGTTCAAGGAATTTCAGAATGAAGTGGAAAATCATCGTAATAGAAAGATCAAATTTCTACGGTCCGACCGTGGAGGTGAGTATCTAAGTTACGAGTTTAGCACTCACGTGAAAGAGTGTGGAATTGTTTCACAACTCACACCTGCCGGAACACCACAGCGAAATGGTGTGTCGGAACGTCGTAATCGTACTTTATTAGATATGGTTCGATCTATGATGTCTCTGACGGACTTGCCGTTGTCATTTGGGGATATGCACTAGAAACTGCTGCATTCACTTTAAATCGGGCACCATCTAAATCCGTTGAAAAGACACCGTATGAATTGTGGTTTGGAAACAAACCTAAGCTGTCATTTCTTAAAGTTTGGGGATGCGATGTTTATGTGAAGAAACTTCAACCGGATAAACTCGAACCCAAAGCGGAAAAAAATGCGTCTTCATAGGATACCCTAAAGAAACTATTGGGATTCCTTCTATCACAGATCCGAGGGCAAGGTTTTTGTTGCCAAGAATGGATCCTTTCTAGAGAAAGAGTTTCTCGCGAAAGGTGTGAGTAGTCGGAAGGTAGAACTCGAAGAGGTTGTGGAACCTTCTCTTTAAAGTATGGCGAGTAGCGCAGCGCCGGAAGTTGTTCCGGAGTTGGCTCCACCTGTTGAAGAGGGAACTAATGATAATGATCATGAAACTCCGAAAGAGAGTACTACCGAACCTCGCAGGTCAAACAGGACGCGTGCAGCTCCCGAGCTGTACGGAAATCCTGTCATGAATTTCATGGTTGATGAAAATGATGACCCTGTGACGTATGAAGAAGCAATGATGAGCCCGGATTCCAACAAATGGTTAGAAGCCATGAAATCCGAGATGGAATCCATGTATGAAAATCAAGTTTGGAACTTGGTGGAACTACCTCACGACCGAAAGGCCGTGGAGAACAAATAGATTTTCAAAAAGAAAACTGATGCTGATGGTAATGTGACCGTCTATAAAGCTCGACTTGTCGCAAAGGGGTTTCGACAAAATTCAAGGAGTTGACTACGATGAGACTTTCTCTCCCGTAGCGATGCTAAAGTCAGTTAGGATTATGTTAGCAATTGCTGCATATTTCGATTATGAGATATGGCAGATGGATGTCAAAACCGCGTTTCTCAATGGGAATATTGAAGAAGAGTTGTATATGATACAACCAAAGGGTTTTGTCGATCCTAAGGATGCTAACAAGGTGTGCAAGCTTCAGCGATCCAGCTATGGATTGAAGCAAGCATCACGAAGTTGGAATTCTCCGCTTTGATGAGGTGATCAAAGAGTTTTGGATTTGTCCAAACTTATGGAGAAGCTTTGTATTTACAAGAAAGTGAGTGGAGCAATTGTGGCATTTCTGATATTATATATGGATGACATATTATTGATCGGAAATGATATAGATCTTTTAAACAGTGTTAAAAGTTATCTAAACAACAAATTTTCAATGAAGGACCTAGGTGAAGCGTTCACTACATATTAGGCATAAAAGATATATAGAGATAGATCTAGGCGCCCCTAATAGAGCTATCGCAAAAGTACATACCTTGATAAGATTTTAAAGAAGTTAAAATGGACGGAAGTAAGAAGGGGTTCTTACCTATGTTGCCAAGGCAAGACATTGAGTAAGACTCAAAGTCCGGCTTCGGCGGAAGAAAGAGAGATAATGGACAAAGTCCCCTATGCTTCAGCCATAGGCTCTATAATGTACGCCATGCTATGTACAAGACCGGATGTGGCACATGCTATTAGTTTGACTAGTAAGGTACCAATCGGATCCAGGTTCGGAACACTGGATAGCGGTCAAGAATATCTTAAGTACTTACGAAGAACTAAGGATATGTTTCTTGTATAAGTGGAGGTGAAGAAGAGCTCGTCGCTAAGTGTTATGTCGACGCTAGCTTTGACACCGATCCGGATGACTCTAAGTCTTCAATCCGGATACGTATTTCTCATGAATGGCGGAGCGGTTAGTTGGAGGAGCTCCAACACAACCTGTGGTAGCG
This sequence comes from Avena atlantica, assembly GCA_910589765.1. NCBI lineage: Eukaryota > Viridiplantae > Streptophyta > Magnoliopsida > Poales > Poaceae > Avena > Avena atlantica. The sequence continues at coordinate 372,001,921 of OU342736.1, forward strand.
GGATCAACAACGGAGGCCAAATATGTTGCTGCTTCAGAAGCGGCTCAGGAAGCAGTTTGGATGAAAGAAGTTCATTATCCGAACTAGGAGTGGTGGCAAACGCATTGGACCCAATGGTGATCTATTGTGCAACAATGGTGCCATTGCCAATGCCAAAGAGCCAAGGTCTCACAAGCATTCCAAGCATATTAAGCGCCGGTTTCACTCCATCCGCGAGCATGTCAAGGATTGGAGATATAAAGATTTGTAAAGTACATACGGATTCTCAATGTAGCAGATCCGTTGACTAAAACTCTCCCTAGAGCAAAACATGATCAACCACCAGAACTCAATGGGGTGTTAGATTTATCACTATGTAACTAGATTATTGTCTTCAGTGCAAGTGGAGACTGAAGGGAATATGCCCTGAGAGGCAATAATAAAGTGTTTATTTATGGTGTATTCCAAAGTATATGATAGATGTTTATTTTGCATGCTATAATTGTATTAATACGGAAACGTTAATACATGTGTGTTTAATAAACAAACAGGAAAGGTTCCTAGTTATGCCTCTCTCATAAACTAGCTCGTTGATTAACAAATGATCAAGTTTCCTGATCATGGACATTGGATGTTGTTAATAACGGGATCACAACATTAGTGTAATGGTTTTGATGAACATTCATCCGAAGTATAGCATTACGATCAAAGTCATTGAGTTTATATTGCTATAACAACCTTACGAAGTGATCCTAATCCTTAGACCCATGAGATCATGTCAATCACTAACACCGGAAAGTAAGTTTCTTGATAACATCAAACGTCACACCGTAACAGGGGTGATTATAAAGGATGGATTCAGAACTAATAAGTGTTATGTTGAGGCTCAGGATCGAGAGTGGAATTTGTTCATCCCGATGACGGATAGATATACTCTGGGCCCTCTCGGTGATATCACATGATTAGCTTGCAAGCAAGTGATTTGATCACTAGAATGTTATATCACAGGAACGAGAAAAAGAGTGCCATGACGGTAACGAGATCAAACTAGGTATGGAGATACCGATGGATCGAATCTCGGACATGTAATATATCGTGAAACAAAGGGATTAAGATACTAGCGTAAAAGGTTCTGACGATCACAGAAAGTCATCGTTGAATGTGTGGGGAGTCAGTATGGTCTCCAAGATCCCGCTTCTGATTATTGATCCGAGAGGGGTCTCGATCATGTCCGCATTATTCATGAACCGTAGGGTGACACACTTAAGAGACACCGACATCTAATTGGAAGCAAATGTTCATGCCGAAATAATGAACACGTGTAGGGAATTTATTTCACTAGATACCGAAAACAGGTTTTTCGGGTGAAACTGCATAAAGTGGTTTATGCATGTGAAATAGAATTCTAGCAAGGGGTTATTTGTGAATGTTTGTCATTTAAAGTAATTGACAAAATTCTGAATAAAATAAAAGAGTTTTATTTAATGAGAGTTTTGCATTAAATTTGGTGGAAATTTAATGGGAATTGATGTGGACTTTTGAGTGGAGGAAATTTAAAGGGCATTTTGTGAGTGGAGTGTCCACCCACATGAATGAAGGAGGGGAGGGGGCAGCCCCCAGGGCCGGCGGCCAACCCCTGGGTGCCCCCCCCCCCTCCTCCTATAAAAGGAGCCCCCCTCCTCACTTGTCTCTCACACCTCCTCGTGAAGGATCTCTCTCCCCTCTAGAATTTATCCCCCATGGTCTCGGACTAGCGAGATTACATGTCCGGTGGCTATTCGGCAAGAAAGAGTTGTGCTTCCGCTGCATCGCTGGAGCGAGGAGGCGGAGGTTGCTCGGTTGCCCTCGAACCGTGTGTGTGCGAGCACGGATGTGCTGCTGATTTGCGGCGCTAGGACTTCCTCTCGATCTTGAGATCGGCAAGAGATCGTCTACATCAACCACGAGTTGAACTCGTTAAGCTTTGTCGGTCTTCAAGGGTATGTTCTCTACGGATATACATCCGCCCGTTGTTTGTATCTATCTAGTAGATGGATCTTGGTATATAGTTCACATCGTAGGAAAATTTTTGTTTTCTATGCTGCGAACCCTTCAT